>OY757311.1:117234893-117724893 GCA_963583905.1 Stenurella melanura
TAGTTGCTCTCGAGTCTTCCATTCTATCGGCATGTCCCAGCCATGGTAATATTTGACTTATTATACATTTAATAATATCACTCCCTTTATTGATCTGATTCAGTTCAGCATTCATGCGGATTCTCCATGTTCCATCAGCGTCCTGGACTGGCCAATGCATCTTTCGCCGGATCTTTCTTTTGAATATTCGAAGTATTTCCTCGTCTCTTTTTGTCAGGGTCCAGATCTCACATCCATGTGTTACTACATGTCTAATTAAGATGTTGCCTAATTTTGTTTTCGTGCTTTTATCTAATAGTCTACTTGTCATTAATTTTTTGTGGGTATAGTAACTTCTATTGCCACTGACTATACGTGCCTTGATTTCACTGCTTATAGATTTAGTTTGGTTAACTACCACTCCTAGGTATGTAAAGGTTCCCACGCATTCAAGGTTATAGTTTTTTAATAATTAATTTAATTAATTAATTACGTTTCCACTGGGAAGACAAATTTTCATATCATTTTTATTGTTTGCTAGAGTCGGGTCCACTTTAAAATGACTGGTGTATGAATTAATACTGCACATACGTTTTCACTATCTCTTGCACACAAACTTAAAGCAATAGCCTAAAGACATTGTCAATGTATGTCTACCAAGATTCTTTCCCACTTCTTTGGAGACGGAAATATGAAATGTATACTGAGGAGTGAGAAACATAGTCATAAGCTCAGTGATTCTCAAACTGCGTGATTTAACGATGAATATTATATATTTCCGTGAACTAACACCACACTAAATATGAATAACGTCTTTATATGAAACATTTAAGTTATTTTTAGTGATAAATAGTGGATATTCATCCGTTAAATGAACAATGTCAAGTCACAAACCACTAAGTCATACAATTTTCTGTTACGTAAATATTACACGTTTTAGATTAGAATGAACGGAGATCTCATAGAAAATTGGTAAGATCCGTGTCAATGCGTTGTTCTATTAGAATTGTTTTAATTTATTTGTTTTAAAATTATTGTTAATTTTTTTAATATTTAACTGTCAACCAGAATTTTTATTTATTACCGCTAAAAGAAAAATTATTTATTTTTGTTATTCTCATAGATTTCCGAATTTTTTTTTGTTATGTGAAATATTTTATTTTTACTAACATCGTTTCCCCTACTAATACTACGATCCTATCATTTCCTGGCAAGAAATGCCCATACCTCCCCGTGTTTCTTACTGGACTGTAGCAATATTAGTGTTTGATTTCTTTTTCTGATCCCTCTTTGTTATTGACTGAATTGGGCAATTCATTTTTTGTTATCAGTTTCATTTGTGCCCGAACCTATATACCTACATTGTCCGTCATAAAATTGGCTACATATGGGAAAAATTTGTATTATTGAGATTTCTAAAAAATGCTATATTGGGGGTTCGTTTCTTTTACTTCCCTCGCATACCGTCTGTCTGTTGCATTAACTAAAAATCTACTTGACGGAGAACAGTCAAATTTAGTAGGTAACTGACGCTACTGTCAGCGAAGAAATGGTTAAACTTTCACTGGAAAATATAAGGAGGACCGTCTAAAGGGAATAAACAATGAAAAAATTTTTTTTTGCTCAAATTTAAAATTTCCACGTTTCATGACATTCTAAGCCTGTTTAAAAGTGAATTATTTATTATTTGCTTGCTTATAGTAATGAAACATATTCTTTATAGGATTTTGCAAACTGTGGAAAGAAAAGCTATCTCATAGATAGCTTTTCTTTCCACTGTTTGCAAAATCCTATAAAGAATATGTTTCATTCTAAGCCTATTCCAAAATTTTTTGAAAATTAAAAAAAAAATTAAAAATTTGCAAATATTTGTCCACTACAAAATACGACGGAAAAAAATTGTTTTTGCTCATTCTAAACCAATTAAAAAAAAAATTAATTTAATTAAAAAAAAAATTGTTAAAAATATATTTACCACTACTATAGAAAAGATGATCAAAATTTTGTTTATCACCAGAATACATGAAAAAAAGATGTGTTTGCTCAAATTTAAAATTTGCACGTTTCATAACATTTTTTAAACCTATTTAAAAAAATATATGAAATGTTTTAACCACTACTACTATACTTTCAATCCACTACGTGAATGTGGAACTGAAAGTGTGGCAGATGGCAATAGTATTTGGCATATGCACTTATTATAGTTTTATTGAAAAATGTACAGGTTGGTCATTCCAAGAAATAATTCAACATTTGTAAAGGTATTTGCGCAAGTCTCCCATATTTGGCACCTGCAATTTAATATTGAATTTTTGCTGTCTGATGACCACTCCGTATATTTTTTTGACCAAAAGTTATCAGGTTTTCTTTATAATAAGAGTGATAAGTAAATTCCGATTATTATTGTCAATGTCATTCGCAATTAATAATTTTTTAGAGCGACAGCCATGTACAAATAAAGAGGGAATTTCTGTGTAAATACCTTTACCGATTTTTTTACATGCAAATACCTTCCTTCAAAATACATAAAGTTTTTGCCGAACCTAATCAAATATTTGTGAAATAGACACAAGAGTTTGATTTTTCAAATAGTAATTACTTAATGGTAGAGGTAAAATTTGCACTTTTTTATTTTCCTCATATCTGCTTCAAATTTGATATAATATGGGGTCCTTGTTGCATTCTATACACTTTTTCTTCATAAAATTTTTCGATATTTTACCAATTTGACCAATTTTTTGGTACCACCGTCAACAATTTTTTACAGTCCTGTCGGTGATCACGTGACATGTGTCAAAATGTAATTTTTGTTGTTGTTGGACATGCATAAACGAACCTCCAATAGAGTTTTTAGAAATGGCAATAATACAATTTTTCCCATATGTAGCCAACTTTATGGCGGACACTGTATAATCAGAATTCCACCAAAATGACAAAGTTACTAAATTAATAATCTTAACATTTTATGATATCTTTCCTATTTTTTTATAATTATTTAGCGACATCATTGCTGTTACAGGAGAACAGAACTGTTTGAGAACTACTGGCATTTCTTATGCATCAAATAAAATCTTAGTTCAGACGTTTTAGCGGCCATGGCACAAGTCAGTTTAAATTGTACCCGACTCTATAGGCTCTATTAATCATGTTTCCAGCTGATACAAATGTGTCACATAGTTGCACGCTTACTCCTATACTGTTTTACCGGAAACGGTTGACTTAATGAGAAATTTACAGAAAGATCTCAGGTATACTTGCTTCTAGACCAGAAGTACCGAATACGATTCCCGGTAGGCGAATTAGAATTATCTTAAAAAGAAAAATAACAATCCCACTATATTTATATATTAGATATATTTAATTCGTCTCCAAATAGTGCATTTCTGTAAAAGTAAATTAATTTAACAAAATTTCACATGCATTAAATAAATCACTGATTGATAAATATTTTGATCTTTTAATCATTTATTTGGGGTACATGACAATAAAAGTTATCACATTAAACATTGAAATCGCCATATAATCGCTCTGATTTATCTCCGATTCAACGAAAGTAAAATGGAATGCAAACCATCCTACCAACAATATCAATAACTAAATAGCCAGTTAAGAGAGTGAGAGCGGTGCAGTTAAAAATACAAAACACACTGCAAACCAGACATGGCAGAAGAGCTACGAGCTAGTCCGGAGCGACAAGAACAGACCAGACAATGCCCACGACAACCAAAGCCTCCTACGATTTTGCTCGTATGAATATATTATCACCACGTTACCATAAGTCTCACGGCAGAACCACAATATCTGATAGTGCATTATTATACATACCGTCACTAAACACATTAACACCACCCAGCTGTCCTTATGGAGGGTATAAATAAATTCAATCAATGAGCAAAGAGGAAAGATAAAGGTACACACTCAATAAACATTTTCTTTAATATATTTCTTATGCAAATAACTACAAAGATTTTCTAATAATACTACCCTTCACATTTTATTCTTTGTCTATCTCTGTAATATATTGGCCCACCGACATGTTTTATTAGTTACATTAGGTTAATTATAGTCTGTTATTCTAATCGTAATTACTATATTAAAGTTAGCATCAGACTCCTTTAAATATTATGGAAAATCAAATATTTAAGTTTATCATAAGAATGTAAGATTGGACTTACTTTTTTATTCACGCAGTAAAACTGGTAAGTATGTACTTTTTATGCATAATTATGATTCATTATAACTTTCATTAGGTAACTGTTTCATGTTGATGCTATCCACCTTCTCTACATGTGTATCAATAAGTATAAAAATACTACAGAGCAATGTTGACACATTGTTATATGAACAATGAATTGACAACAAAATAGTTGGATATTGTATTATAGTCTCTGCGATATCTGATATATTTTTTTGTATTTACTATAATGCAATAAATTTTATTATAATATTGCATCTGTATTTCCATACATTCAATAATGATAAGTGTTATGAAGAATATACAATGTACCCTTTTTGTTGTGTGGTTGCATTTGTAAACTGGTAGCTAGTATTATAATACTTATGCTTAACTTGTGTACTGATTGCCAAAATAAATCTTTAACGAAATAGTAAATGAATCAATAGTATCAATCTAGTTAATATTTTACAGAAAGGACAAGAACAATTTACTTAAAAAGTAGTAACATGGTTTAGTAAATATTTTGCTTTACACCAAACAAGAAACTTCTCCGACATGGATTGTGAGTAGGTCAAAATTAAATTTCCAATTGGAATAGCAAATAAATTACAGGAGCCTTGGGCTTTGCTGATAGTGATTGCTAAGCAGCCCTTCGTAGGGTATAGCAATCTTTTAAACTCGGTGGGATAATCTGATGAATATTGGTTAGGACTTGTACCGCTTTGAAAAAAAGGTTCTGGTCTTTATTTTGGATTCCTCTGCAGTGCAGATTCCAGATTTTTTTAATTTTGGGTACCCATTATATGAAAAATTACAAAAATTATTTCCTGTTCCGCAACTTAATGAATACAGGGTCTACAATTTTATTAATTTCAGTTTTGAAGGGGTTCCTGCGTTTTAATTTAGAAAGTATGAAAAATTATTATCAATGAATAGCCGGTGCTATGAAAAGAATAATCTATTAGCAAATAATCATTTTTTATATCATTCCTTCTTCGCTTTGAAAAAGTAAATTACAGAGACTCTCCTTCCGTTGCTGAGTTCTACTCCTCCAGCTTCCAATTCTTCTACTTCCGCCGTCATTAAGGTCATTGCGACTTCAGTTTCTCGGAACCTAGAAGAGTTTCGTGTATTTCTGGTTTATGGTTCTGCTTGTAGAATCTTTCATGTTGCCACTGTTCTTATCTAGAAAGTAAAGGAAGTTATATTTTGTTCGAGAACGAGACCAACAATAATAAACATGATGGTTCGAGAATGGTGTCTGAACATAAACCGTATATCGTACCTCGCTTCAATCTTATAGTCTCACCGGATTTACATAATATATACCATCCCACCGACCACATAAAATTACATATTGCAAACTCCAACAAAATGAGAATTAATAACATATAAAGTATTTAAAACGTTGTCTATTATAGACGAGAAAAAGTTCTGTTTCTGGTTTCGGTCCCAGATAAATTTAAAATCTGGATTCCGGTTCCAGTTTTAAACTGTTTCAGTTCCAATCCTTGACATAGGTAAGCAAGAAATAAATACTTACTCTGCTTATTTATAAATAGCCTCAATATTGGTTTACTGCAGAGCTACTGGTCCTAAAGGCATTCCGTTACAAAGTTTGAATGTATTTAGGTAACAGGGTAATAAACAATCTTCTGTTTTTAATATTTAAATACTGATTGGGGTGCACATAGTCCTCTGCAATAATTTATAGATCATGGCAAGCAAGGTATCGGGTGGCAGCTTTGAGGCATGTTGCTCTGTTTACCAGGTGTTAATATCGCTGCAATTTTGTACTCTCTAAATTGATGGAGGATATTATCAGATTGAAATATATTCATTAGGAATCTCGCAAGATATATTTTTGCATATTTTCTGCACTCATGTAGATACTCGGGGTGAATGCCATTAAAGCATGGGGACTTGTCCGGGACTATCCGTCCTAGACGTATATAAAGTCCGTTTTAAGTTGACTACCAATGCTCCATTTAGAGCGATGATATCAAAATTGTAGAGGGACACCAGTTCCTATTTCTATGAGTACAGGCTAATGTTGGCTGTGGAAATTGAATTGATTCTTGATGATGTCTTGAAGTTAAGAAAAATCAAGACAAGAATAGAAGTTCAGAAATCGCAGTGTCAAGAATCAAAACACCTGGTCAGATTTTCAGGATTTCTTGATAATTTCTTAATAAAAGCTTAGGATAATAAACTGCGTTTGCTAAGAAGAGAATAAAATAAATTCGTAGGGATATATGCGAATAAGAGATCGGGCAGAACAGACTGGAATATTGATCGCTTGGACGGTTTTAATGTTTTCTGATGATGAGAGGGGCTTTTGAAAACAGTTCCTTCAGATAAAGCTGATGCTGCTACAATAAATAATAAGTTTCTGACCACTTTTGAATAGCATGGATAACAAAACATCACCTAAATCAACAACATGAAAACAGTTCATCAGAATTTCGATTATTCAATGTGGCGTTATGTTAGAACCAAGATCGGCTCTGTGGTTAGTAGCTACGAATAATATGATCCATTTTGTGCACAACAACAGAAGAGTAGTAATAGAAATGTGATATCTGAATGTCACATCAAATATTTATGTTATACTCCAGATTCAAGAAGTTGCATTGAACAGCCGTCTATGAAAAAATGACAAAGTATCAGCTCTTTGAGGTTCTGATTATAACTGCACGACATTGTAAGGTAAATTATTGCGATACAAAATTCGTCGATTTGGTATTTAATCCTAACACTATATCAAGAATCCTAAGAATAGCAGCCGACTATCAGAGTTTGTCAAGTCAAGAGTATAGACTATTCTTTTCTTGTAAAGTGAAGAGAAGACGAGAAGGGATCATCAGAACCAGCTTTCTTGTCTTGCTGAAACACTACGAGTAGCAAGTAGTTGAAAATTTGTGTCGGCAGTGAAAAAGCGTAACTGTGTACAACTTGAAGCACCGCGATGATTTTCAAGATTACGAAAGGGACGGGACGGTAGCTCAGTAGATTAAGGTGTTCAGTTAGCAAACTGACGTACCTAGTAAAGCGGTCAAATCATTTTAATTGTAAAATTATCCCCAAGAAGTTGTTTAGACTCCACAATAAACAGTAGGGCATCGTTTCTTTTTGCACAACACAAAATCATTGTATTTTCAATGAGTTACCTTGGTGGTTTGAGAAGCGGTAATGAAAAGAGGTAGAAGACATTTGGGGTTTGCTTTACTGGTATTACTGATGATTAAATAAGAATATATTTTGGTAAAATCCACCAATCAATCTTTTCAAATCGGTATTTATGAATTTTACACCCAAACCAGTCACATTCGTTGGTCCACATTTGATGTATTACGTACTAAGTCGCAGGAGCCACCTTTGTGTAGTAACTGCAGCATACCGTGGTTATATAATTATAGTACCAACATTTACCCAGCATACTTGAAATTGCCCGTTTCCTTTCCTGTAAGTCCACGATGTATAAAGTCATTGCTTGTGTATTAAATACACAAATAAATCTGTTCAAGAAACGAATATGGAAATGATTTGTAGTTAAGTCTCGATTTATTACCTTATTATATTGTTTATTATTTGACCTCATTATCCTGTTGCCGCATTTAATGAGTGGTAATTGAAGGTTTTGTTTATGGTTATTTGTTTGCCATGTTTCATATTTATTTATGTGCGCATATGACAACAGGAGTTTGTCCTGTCACTCTTTAAATGCAAATTATTGTATTTAATTTTAAAAAACATCCAAGCATACGTTGAATAATGAATAGTTCAATATTTCAACTAAAACTTTCTACATGCAGATCGATCGATTTCAATGTAATTATTACGATTATGCGAATAGATAAAACGAACTTTGCATACCGCGCTTTCGCGGTGCAATTATAAATGGTTTCACAAAGTGCCAATAAATTGTTCAAACAACTGTAAACAGTTTCGTGTTATATGATAACTGTGGTTAAATATATTCAGAACAAAGATTTTCATTAAATTGCAGGTGGCGCGATTTATTTTTCAGAAATATTGCAGTTTGTGTGTTTGACACAACGATTCGTGATCCACAATACTTAGAGTAACTTTTGAAAATAACAAGAGTAAATTATATTTGAAAATGAAAGCTCATTATAAATTCTAACCATATAAAAAACTAGTCAGGGTGCTTATTAGTAAATTTTTTATTATTTCCACATTCAGGTAGTGGAGTGGAAGTAGAGCGGATCTGGAAGGAAAAAGGAGCACGAGCCGACAATGGAATTTCAAAATTTTTTTGCCATTGTTTAAGTTTCTGTCATGTAATTATTCGATGAAAATCACAAGTCTCATACTCGAGAAGGTGGGGGAGATACTTGCACACAAAGTTTGCAAAAACTGCTTTTTCGGCGATAACTCGAAAAATAATGCCTGTGTGAAAAAATAGTCCATTTGAAAGTTAAAGAGAATTTGAAAATACGTGATCTAAGGTTTGTCCAAAAGGATCAATTAGATCTCTAGTTATGGGCAATTGAAAAATTCTCGGAAAAAGTTTTTTTGCCGGTGGTTTCAAATGTTAAACCGATAACTTCTCCAGGAAAGATAGGGACTTGAAATTTTTGGTGGATGTAGGAAACGTGTAAAACTTAGTTCTAGTCAAGGTGGGAAGTTGGAGGTGGAATTAGGGAGGGAGGGAGAGAGGGAGACGGTTAAAATTTCCGTAGCTTCGTAACATCGCCTAAAAGCTCGACAAATTGATGGCTCATTGTATATATAATACCATCAACTTCCATAGGTGAAAACGGTTTTTGTCTTTTGAAGAAAAATTGCGAAGCTTCACCCGAAAAACGGTTTTACATTTTTTTCAAATCGCGTTCTTTGTACAAAAAAAATCCTTAGATTTAAATAATTTTTTTGGCACATGGAGGGACTTATTTTTCTCTTTAATTCGAAAAAAATACATGGCAATAGCATGATCAGGACGGGAGATAGAGCTGATAATGTTCTTGCCTCTGTGGAGGGGATAGCCCAATCAACCTGTCACGGTTTAATGTTAAATTTACCAAAATTAATACCCGGAAACAAGAAATATGGTTGTATAGAGGAACAAATTCTAAGAAAGATTTGTGTTTCGATGGACTCGATCTGAAGTGGTGAACTTAACCTAAAAAATTGGATAGGTTGGTTGAAAAAACAGTTTTTCGTAAATAACAAGAAAACTAGGACTCTAATCGAAAAAAGTTGAATAAGAAAGTTGTAGGTGCTAAAAAGATCTTTCGCGTGCTATTTTTTAAAGTATCAGTTACGATAACACTTTTCGAGATATATCGAGAAAACCGTATAAAATCGACTTTTCTGCGTTCCCTGTATCTTTTTCAAATTTACGTATAAATACTTACTGTCACCCATAAGGATAGCTCACGGCAAGCCAAAAAAGCAAGTTTTTAAAAAATTGAGAAATATCTTTTATTATTCGAGATATATCGATTTTTCGAAAAATAGACGTTTTCGAAAATCGGTCTTGCTCAACGGAGAGTTCTATAGTAACGGTCTTGGACTCATTCTCTTTGTAAAGAGTTGTCATATCATGCTGTAGAAGAATTGCAACGGTTTTATCAATATTAAGGGTAAATAAATGACTTTAAAATAATTGCATTTTTCTAGGTTAAGTTTACAGAAATGACATTGGGGAATCGATTATTGACAATTTTTAACGAATTTACAAAAAAACCTACGACATTCTGGAGCCCAGAAGAAATTGAAATTGGCAAAATTATTAAAAAAATATATAACCTAAGAAAATGCAATTATTTTAAAGCCCTTTATTTGCCCTTAAAATTAATAAAACAATTTCTGTTCTTTCAAGGTATGATAGAACAACTCTTTATTAAAAAAATGAAAAAAAATATCTCGAAAAATAAAAGATATTTTTAAATTTTTCAAAAACCTTGTTCGATATATCTCGAAAAGTGTTTTCGCAACTAATACTTTAAAAAATAGCATTCAAACTATCTTCTTACCACCTACAACTTTCTCATTCAACTTTTATCGAGTCCATAGTTTTTTATTTATTTACGAAAAACTGTTTTTTTCAATTTCTTCAATTCTTTAGGTTAAGTTCGCCACTTCAGATTGAGTCCACCGAAACATAAATTTTTCTTAGAATTTTCTCTTCTATACAAACATATTTCTTGTTTTCGGGTATTAATTTTGGTAAGGTAAGGTGGGGCAAGTGCACCCCCAAAATTGGTTAATAACGATTTACAAAATCATAACTACTTTGTTTTTCAGCAAAACTGATCAAATAATTTTTTACATACTTTTTGGAATATTTCCGTTTTATAATACCAATACCAAACTAATATTTGCAGATGTAAAATTTTCGTGAATTTTAAAATTTTTAGTTACAAAAACGCACTTGCCCCGTCATTAGGGGCAAGTGCGTCTTTGGCTGTGAGAACGAGGTATCTAAGTTGATATTGAGAATTTCTCGGGCAAGACCGCTTAACTATTACTTTGATTTTTCTTTTGCTGTTTACGGTATTTAATCGTCTCCTCCCATTTAAGAGTAATTAACTCTTTTGTGAAATCAAATGAAAGTGACGTAATCTTGAAAATATCCTTATTATCTTGATGGCCACATGTTATAATATGAGTGTGGAGACGTTTGAACCGTTGCGCGCTATCGCCAAGAGTTGTGCAAAACTGATAAATCAAGGAAACTCGAAAAATAACGGTATTTGCAATTTCTGGGGGTCGATGACGCACTTGCCCCAAATTCGCACTTACCCCACCTTACCTTATACATTTCTACCTATTGTTTGGGCTAGGAAACAAAAAGGGTTATCTACTGCGCTCATTATCAAGTTCAACTCTATTCAACTTGAGTTAAAAGAGAGATCAAATCAAAGAATATTTTCGGGCTGAAACAGCGAGTTATACAGGGTGTTCCTTAATGACTTGCTAATGTGTCAAAGTGTGATTCCATAGGTCATTATATGAAGAAAAGTTCATATGAACATATGTCCGCAAAGGCTTCAATTTTTTACTACAGGGTGTTGAATTTTATTATTTTCAATGGTTATTTTTTCATATCTCAGAAAGCACTTTAGATATTACTTTCAATTTCGGTTCGTGTCAATAGGATATAAAACCACATATTTAGTTAGAAAAGTTATTTTATAGCTCCACCAATGGCGTCCTTGCAAACATATCCTCTAATATTTTTTACCAAAAAGTAGTACTTACGCCACTGATATTTTTCTATGTGGATATTTTTTCTGATTAGCCTGGTCAATTCTACATGAAAATGGTGCATTTTTTTTGTCAAATGCACAGTTCTTGATTAAAACAATTAAATTAAAATTATTCAAATTCAATTAGTTTCAATTTGAATTATTCAAATTCAATTAGATTCAATTTGAATTTAGTTGTTTTAATCAACAACTGTGACAAGACAAACACAAGAGACAGTTTTCATATAGAATTTACCAAGCTAATCAGAAAAAATATTCACATGGAAAATGTCAACGGTGTACCTCTTTTTTAGTAAAGAACATCAGAGGACATGTTTGCAGGGGCGCCTGATTTCTTGGTAGAATATGTGGTGTTATATCCTATTTACACAAACAAAAATTACAATATCTAAAGTGCTTTCTGAGATATTAAACACCGATATAAAAAATAAAATTCAACACCCGACTCTGTAGCAAAAAATTTAAGCCGTTGCGGACAGACGTTCATACGAACTTTTCTTCATAAAGTGACGTAAGGGATCACACACTAAATTATTAGCACGTCAATAAGGAAAATCGTCGTTTCAGCCCAAAAATATTCTTTGATTTGATCTCCCTTTTAATACAAGTTGAACAGAGAGTTGAACTTGAAAATAAGCATAGTCCGAAGTCCACAATCCTTTTTGTTCTCCCTCCATAAAGGCAATAACGTTCTCAGTTCTAACTCCCGTCCGGATCATGCTATTGCTATGATTATTTTTTAAGTTAAAGAGAAAAACGGTCCCTCCATGTGCAAAAAAATTATTTAAATATAACCGTGTTTTGTGCAAACAACGCGATTTGAAAAAAATGCAAAATCGTTTTTCGGGGTAGCTTCACAATTTTTTTCAAAAATCAAAAACCGTTTTCATCAATTTGTCAAGTTGTTGGACGAAGTTACGTAGCTCTGAAAATGTTGACCGTCTCCCTCTCTCCCTCCCTCCCTAATTCTCCCACCAACTTCCCACCTTGACCAAAATGAAGCTCTACACTTTTTTCCCTATATCCACCAAAAATTCAGGTTCCTATTGTCAATCTTTTCTGGAGAAATCATCGGGTTAACACTTAAAACCACCGACAAAAAAACTTTTTCAACTGCCCATAATTCGAGATAAGTATAATCAATTCTTTTGAACACACCTTGGCTCAAATCACGTATTTTCAAATTCTCTTTAACTTTGAATTAGACTTTTTTTTTCATACAGGCATTATTTTCCGAGTTGTCGCCGAAAAAGAAGTTTTAGCACACTTTTTTTGATTATGAGACTTTTGATTTGCAGAGAATAATTAATTGCATGACACAAGCTTAAGGAACGGCAACATTTTTTTTTAATTCTATTGTTTACTTTCAAATCCAGATCCGCTCTGCTGGTGGAGTGGAAGTAGGTATAGTAATAGTAGATAATTAAAATGAAACTTTTTCTTATTGAAGTACGTTTAGAATGTCATGAAACGTCGTAATGTTAAATTTGAGCGAAATAATATATTTGTCTCTCTGTAAGTTGGTCTGTCTGTAACTTTTCCTGAGCGCACGTTTTCTCTGGAATGGTTAACGAAATTGACTTTAAACTTGGTACACGTATATACCATAACGATATCTGCATCGGCTTTACATTTTTAGCTTACTTTGGCGAAGGGTGGGGGGGGGGGTAGTAAATAGGGGGATAGGTAAAGCAAGCTAGTAAGAGGCCAGATACTTGGTATTTGGAGTACATACCAGAAACCAAGCCGTGAATTTCTATTATAACATTTGTAACCGTCCGCCAACTCGACATTATTAAATGAGTTAATACAATAAAATTGAGATATTCACTTGAATGAAGGTGGGTAAAGATCGAACTTTTTCGCCCGTCACAATCATGAAAATAAAAAGTTTCTATTTGAGCCATTCTTTTATATTTATTTTTAGTTCAAGTGTTCAACATTGTTTTGATAAAATTGATATAAAATATCCTACAGTAAGTTGCATTAAATGTGTCGCATATTTGTTAGTTTTCTAACATTTTCAACGTTTTTTCGAGCTTTCAATGAAAGTACATTATGAAGCGCACCATGAACCACAACAATTATTTTTCTTATAGTAGTAGAGTTTATAAGCTTCTTTCTAAGCATGCATTAGTTATTATGGTTCATTGAGCGTTTTATAATGAAATAGTCGCTGAAAACTAGAAAAAACGTCGAAAGTGTCAGAATATCAACAGACACGCTTTGTTTGAGACACTTTTAATGCAACTTACTGTGGGATATTTTATATCAATTTTATCTAAACATACTGTTGAGACAACAAAAAAAACGGTAGTAAGACAAAATCCTAGGGCTATCAATTTTTTTAAAGTTGTTGTTTGAGGTCTACAGAAGCAAATGCAACTAATGAAAACACGTCACTTTTTCTAGTACTTCCGGTTCAACCGACTATAAACTTTTACTCGCCGCAAAAACTTAAATAACATTAACAAATTTGTTCCTACATTCATTTGTTTTAAGTGAAAATGGAATAATTTATGTCCGATACAGAATTTTCAACTGCCATCTTTTCAAAAACTGTCAAAGATGGTTATAGAATGTGTTAGATGCTTTACATCCAGAATTTCTTAAGCAATCTAAATTTTGAATAATATGTGGGGTGCTCGATTAAAAATAACAAAGTTTGTACAGTTTGCGGTTAAACCGAAAATGAAAATTAGAATAAAGCAATAAAAATATGCAACTGATTCAATAATATGACTTCCCAGAATTAGAAATCGATATCTCTTTTTACTAGAAAGTTATAGGCTGGCACCCGGTTTAATATAACAGGGTTGAAAGCGTATGACAGGTAATTAATCGCAGATCTATCTATTTGACACCTAGAACATAAAAATGTTTTTAAAATCACACAACTTTTTAAAATATGGATATTATATCTAATGAAATTTCACAGTCAATACTTAACATTTTATTTATCAGATGGCACATGCATTAATTTAAAGCCACAATGGCCATTGGCCATTAAAATTATTGAGGTAGAACATAACAGTGTCGGTGTTGCTTTCAATAAAAAAGCAACAAAACTAATATTACCATAGGCATATAAATAGCCATAAAACGATGGAAAAAACAAAACCCGATTCCCACAAAATTTAAATTGAATGCTGCATATTATATAGAATATTCTACCTCTGCATTCTGAGGTGTCGTTTAAGATATATGCGCTACTCTCAAATTCCTACACTGCCACTTATCTCTACGGCCATTAACGAAAACGAGAGTTAACCTGAAATACAATGACAGTTTTCGTCCTTTTTCAAAACATAACACGTTAAAATAATACCCCAATAAATAATAATGTGGACATATTTTTTGTCTTAGCATAACCTTCCTCTTATTCTTTTGTCCTATTTATTATTATTGCCGTTTCATGTTTTTTCTTGCAGGTATGAATCAAGAATTTTACTTGTTTGATAGACAACAAAAATTCTTCGTTTTTATCTTGTGTATTGTTTAGTTTATGTAACTAATCATATTATGTTCGTTTGGAACTAAAGCGGCATATAACTTGAATGACAGCTAGGAGGAGTTTGGAAAAGGGTGATGGATAAAATTAATTCACAACTAGCAAAAATGCATTTATCGATAATTGTGGACTGACAATGCTTATTTGATCACAGTTTACAGTACACTGCTTATATTTAAGGCACATAAAGAAAGCCATAAAAACCGACCGCAAATCACTGTCTCGTTAGGACAAGGAATATCCCACAGAGACGTACTTAAAATTTTGGTGCACAATAAATAACAGTAGAAATTTAGAAGTATTATCTTTGGTAAATAAATAGTTATTTGATACAGTGATAAATATTTTTTTTTACTGTGTTTTGCTTGTGTCAAGATACAAATAATATCGTATATATTTGTGGAGCATTGACAAATGCGGTATTCCATGATACACTGACAATATTAAGTTCGAATCTGTCGTGGGTAGGGTTTACATACCTGCTGTAAACTATTACATCCCAAAATAATTTAGATAGGAAGAAGTCTGGTAACTGTATCAAAATAATTTGAAATTTTGAATTTATTCCGTTAAGAGGATATTTGCCCTGTTCACAGGAGGTATTACAGAGTATCAGAAAATAGGCAATTTCTACTTAAATAAATCAGAGAGAAATTTGAAACAAAATGTATTCGAAAGAGGAATGATCCCTCCACGCACCTATTGTGACACATTTTTAATATTTTGCATTTTTTTGGTTGTTATATATGCTGAAAGTTAGGGAAAAAAGGAATTATTGCTGATTTTGTAGGCTTCAAAACATACATCTAATGACAAAATAAATTAATTCTGCCACAATAAGGGTCTAAATTGATGCCTTGTATAATTAAAAAAAAAATGTATTTTGCCAAAAGAAAAATGTTCTTTTGTAAATCTATACAGAAACGTATAGCCCTGTCGCTAGAAAATATGAGATATTCTATCGTTGTGAGGTGACGCCGCCGTTAAAGTATTGAGCAACGCATTGCTTATTTATATTTGTAAATACTCCTGACTTGCGATTGTATGCAGGTGCGGCTTCCATTATTTTTGTTATTTGCGATTTACTTGTTATATTTTTTAGATATTTCGTTTTAAAAGAGACATATGAACCTTTGTTAAAGTGGTGGTGGTGAAGTGTTGGTGTAGTTGTAAACATCTTGAACTTTGTACGTTTTAATGTTGTGAAGCTGAGACAGATTATCACCTGATCATGGACTATCGTAGGGGTAAAAAATATAAACTGCGGCTGTCAGCCTCCTCACAAAATTGTGGGAGTTACTAAAATTTGTCCAAAATCGACAATTGCGATAACATCAAATCTTTACGTTTCGAGGTCCCAAGAACCAAAAGATAGGTTTTTGAAAAATGGGTGTATGTTTGTGTATTAGCATAATAGCAGCGGTACTACTAAACGGATTTGGAAGAAACTTTCCATGAGGGTTTCTTTAGTGCTCCAGAAGATCTGAGAAGATTATACTTAAGATAGGATATCGTTTAGTGCCGTTATGGCACACAACTTGGTGCTCTTTTTTGCTTCAAAAATCCACCGAGTCGGGAGGTTCCAGCCGCATCCATTAGCTGCAATTTTTTTATGCTGAATCCAAATCCGCAGCCCAAAAATAGATTTACCAGGTATTTTAGTGAAACGCAAAAACATCCCCTAAAATAGAGTGAAATAGTGAAGATAAGGTAAGGCTTTATAATGAAATGCAACAATTTGTAAATACTTTGAGAAAACATTTTAAAATAAAATTTTGAGCATTAGAAAAAATATATACAAACTAAATCCACACCCACCCCTATGAGGGGGTTAATTCCGCCTCTAACCTCAAATAACGAATGTAAAATGTGAAAATCCATAGCCTTGTATTTTGTACTACCAAATATATAAATGTAGGATAACATAACTTATCCCTCAAAGGGTTGGAAACCACCCCTACAGACAAGGATCCCACTTACCCCTTTAAGTCGCACATTTTTTTAATTCTATATTTGTGCATGAATATTGTTACCGTGGTAACAGCTTTTTTGGGGGCCACTGATTACGAATTTGAAGTCAGTATCCGAAAATTTCTGAATAAAACAATATATCCTTTGTTTCTCGTACACCTTATATTCGTAATTTAAAATGTAATGGTATTCAGCTAGTCTGGGAGCAATAATTTCAGGTAATTGTGATAAAATTGATTTAATCTCGGAACAATTTTTGTCTTTAAAAATATTTAATGATAATAAATTCTTCGTTGTCCACACTCCGGAATACAAAAGTCTTTATTACCAATATTTAACTGTCCATGGACTTGGTAATAATAATCATGGTTATGTTTTAAAATGTAATGATTTTCAGATAGATCTAGAAACTTTATAAGGCCATTTTTAATTCCCTCAACAGATATTTCCCTAGCCGAATATGGACATTTATTTTCTATTATCGATCCATCGTTTCCAACTCCATCTGGAAAAGTCCCTAAATATGGCCAATTTTTATTTATAACCAATCCGAATTCAACAATTTCAACATACATACAGCTGCTAAGGCTTCTTTTCTCCATCCTCATAACTTTGGGGAAAAAGTTAAGATTTCGCAAATATATCTTCTCGATATAATATACTTCTTATTGTGACCTGGCAACTTGTAGTAGGACGCATTTTTTTATACTACCAAAGTAGAGAAGCGGTGGGTAGATTTCATCTCTGTTATCTCCAATCAGTACTGTCTGTTTGTAATCTAGCTTTTTTCTCTATTTGCTTAAGTTCTTCGTCGGTTTTCTAAAATGTTTCTAAAAACGCATGCACTAACATTCGTTATTTGATCTTAGGCATGGATTTAACCCCCTCGTAGGATGTGAATTTAATTTTCATATATTTCTTTTTAATGATCAAAATTGTATTTTAAAATGTTTTCTCAAAGTATTTAATTTAGAAAACTGTATCTACTCTTACTTTATTACAACACATATAATTAGCTAGGTATATTATAAGCAACGAAAATGTTGCGCTGACTTTATCTGTCAACTACAAGAAAGCGTACAATAATGGTACTATACTATTTCTAGCACTTTAATGACGATTTTGAGGTTCTATAGTGCCGACTTTAAATAAAGCTTGTAAAGGCAAAAATATAAAAAATAATCATGAATACAACGTCCCAACTCTAGTACACAATTTATTTAGTACGGACCTGTACCTCACTATGAGCGTAATTGAATATCGTTGAAAACACCGGGGCCGCTTGACCTTCCAAGGCGGCTATACTGTTTTTTATTGTAACTTCATCTCTCAACCCCGCGGAGGACCCATACCTTCCTAGTGCAGGGCAAATGTCCTCTTAAGGGTTTGGGGTTAAATAGGGGCAAATAAGGGAAAATAAGTAAAGCAAGCTGATAAGCATAAACAATGTTTCGACTATGGCATATTTGTTCGATAAATACTTAAGAAGAGCTACAATTTAAAAAAGTTGCTCTACGATGGTTTGCCAAAACTGGAAACCAAATACAGTCTTCACACTAACGCCAACTGTGACCGTTCCTCAATGTATTAATAACTATTAGTATACTTTATCCCAAACTTATTTTCGGTATAAAGAATGTCGGCATCTTTGTTCTTTACAGCACTATCATAGGCGCCGACATTTTCAATAACAGAGTATATCATCATTTCAATTACCGACATATTCAGTTTTCTTGAGGTTATCCATAGGCTAGGGGAAAAATCGACTACACAAGTTTGTATAGAATTTAATTGTGAGCAAATTGACTTTTTCTAAATTTCGATCTGATGTAAGGAAGCTGTGATATTCCAAAAAAACTAAAAAGAAACAAAAATGTTCAAAATGACCATAAATTGCCCAACACGAGTGTTTTCTGGCAAGCTGTGTCTTTGGAAAGTTAGCAGGAAAAGTGATCCTTGATGTTTAAGAAACGATAACAAAATGCTGTTCCAGTAACTACACTACATATCTTTATAGAAATAAGTATGTTAATATGAGGGTCAAATTTTAATTAGTGTAGAAAATATGATTTTTTAAGACTGTCGATAAAGCGCGAGAATTTGCAAAGTTAAACATAGCAAGTGAGAAAATTTTTTATCTTTCGAAATAGATACCAAGCACATAAAGAAGGCATGAAAGTATGAAAGCAGCTTTTTTACTGGAAACTTTTTCTATAGGATTAGCAGTTTTAGAGAAAATCATATGTGAAAAGATTTGACCAATGATTTCTGCACATACCTACCGAGATCAATATTCTAAAACATAAACTTTATAAATTGCTTCTCGCTTTCGGCTCGCTTTTCTCGATTTAATTTAGATAACTGTTGCCATATTTATTTAAAAAATGAAGTAAATTAATAAGTTACTTAAAACAAATTGCCTGTGATTCAATCTAGAGCGTTTGTCATACCCAGTGATGAAACCATCAAAATAATTTATATTGTACAAAAATAGCTTCACCATTCTACCAGCCAATGCTAGTGTAATATATCTTCAGAGATTTATATCATTAATCTTCATCGACAAATTAAACGAGCAACAGTTTAATATAGAGTTCCCCGCGGAGCTACCTTGGAAGGATTTTGGTCAAATTTATTATTGTTAATCAAAGAGGTGCCTAACGGAAGTGATTGAGTAAAGTTATGGGGGTGTCTAGTAATTACATAACCCATAAACGGCGGGGCGCTGTGTGAGGGAGCGCCTCCCGCGTGCTGTATCGGCCCCCTGGAGGGATCCCCGCGGTCCACGACAAATCATGCTGCCGCTGGGCGCATATTACTTGTATGCGCGCCGCATGAGTAGCCCGACGACACGATGATGCTGTTTGTGTTTTTAAATTGGTGTATAATGATCGAGATAACGGGTTCAAATTAAGGACCTAACTGCTTTAAATATTGTAATGATGGAGTTTATCAGAGCCGTATCTCAGTTGAGATTGATTGTGTCAATGTAGAATTTTTGCTTCTACATTATCTTGAAATATGATAATAATAATAATAAACATCTTTATTATATCCCACAAAATCATACATAGGAAAAAACAATATTACTACTTAGGGCCGGTTTTTCAATGTCCAGTTAAGTAGCTTAACTGTCAGATAAAATTTATCTAACAGATAAACTGTTTTTCAATGTGCAGGTAAAATTTACCGGAGGGTTAAACTCACTATCTGAAAGTAAATTTAGCAGAGAGTTGAAAGTGCCAGTTAAGTATTTATTCTACTGTTAGTGGATTTGCACATGCGCATTTGGTTCAATTTCTGACAATTCTAAAACATTCTAACCTAAAGACCAATGTGATTGATTGCTATGTTCGTTCTTAATTTGTGATTTATATTAAATATGTTATTGCCAATAATGAATAATAATATTCTGAATAAGAGTGATTATGACGACGGTATCATACAATTTATAAAGTATGAAAGGAGACCCTATACCATAAGGGAACTAGAAAATAATTTTGAAAATTATGATGATAAGGATTTTTTAATAAGATTTCGACTGCGTAAAGAAACTGTTCGTGTACAGATCCTCAAGATGATAGAGGAAGTTGCAGGAATAATTCTGTTTCTCAGATCACTCAAAGTGTAGTTAGCACCTTTTTTCCTTTTTACGCTCTCTAGCGCACAAAATTAAGAACAGAACATCAATCAACACAGACAACGCAATGAATTTTGAGGTTAAATTAGATAAACTGCCATTAAAACACGCGCGCAATTTGAACTAAACCAATTGAAAGAAACTTCATGTAGAGTCAGTAGTGCCAACATAGCTAAGAAATAATTCAACACATGAATACGTAGCTGGCAGTTAAATTACTGTTGATAAACACTACCATAGATATAACTGTCTGCTAAGGCCCGGTACTTTCACTTAAGTATAAATATACTTTATCCGGCGAATACCTATCCGAAGGATAAGATAACCAGAATTTGCTATCTACTGGATATCTTGTATCTGTACTTTCATTCAAATTACACCTTCGGTTAACAATTCGATGGATAAGATTTTAGACACTTCCTAAAGTAAGTGTTGTCAACTTAAGATGTGGTAAAACA
Source organism: Stenurella melanura (assembly GCA_963583905.1). Classification (NCBI taxonomy): domain Eukaryota; kingdom Metazoa; phylum Arthropoda; class Insecta; order Coleoptera; family Cerambycidae; genus Stenurella; species Stenurella melanura. The sequence goes on from OY757311.1 coordinate 117,255,868, forward strand.
AGAGAAATGTATGTTTAAAAGTGAATTATTTATTATTTGTTTGCTTATAGTAATGAAACATATATTCTTTATAGGATTTTGCAAACAGTGGAAAGAAAATCTATCTATGAGAACTAAAGGAAAAACTATATATAAAAATATTAATGAAATCTTTGCATTCTTTCGATAACCAGAAGTCAGGTTATCGAAAGAATGCAAAGATTTCATTAATATTTTTATATATAGTTTTTCCTTTAGTTCTCATAGATAGCTTTTCTTTCCACTGTTTGCAAAATCCTATAAAGAATATATGTTTCAAGAGAAATGTATGCAGAAGCTATGTACTTCAAATAAAGATAGAAATAATCCCCTACTATTATTGCTTACCTGTTAATGACATTTGAGTCATTTTTATACTTCATGGTTGTTTGTCATTGTCAGTATAGTGTTTATAATAGCTTTTATTGTGCGATTTTGTGTCTGCATACTTTTAAATGGTATATATAAAATAAAACTGTGTTTCATGTGATATATTTTTGGACAAATTGAGGAAATACATAAATAGCAGTTATTAGATTGTTTTTATTATTCTCCCCGCTGTGGCTTGTGAAAGTCCGTAAAATCACCCAGTTATAAAAGTCACCACTGGCCAAACCTTATCTAAAGTATTGTTAAACACAAAACAACAAAGAACTTTTCAAAACTTAGGTTAGAAAATAGAATAGCACTGCCAATCAGAGCGCAAGCGCGTAGGCGTGATTTCATTTATCCGATAGATAAAAGCCTTATTCGTCGGTTTGGGCGCCGAATAGTTTATCCTAGGAATAAGCATATTTATCTGACTGATATCACTATTTGTAGGTGAAAATACCGATTTTTTGCTTATCTTCTAGATAAGATTTATTCTAGAGAATAAATGTCGCTATCTATAGATGAAAGTACCGGCCCTAAGCGTAACTAGCAGCTACCTATCTGTCACTTTTAACTGGACATTGAAAAACCGGCCCTAATTTATATGGCATACAAAAGGCGAAGTTTAATGTGTCATAACCATTTGGTAGGTACACAAACAATTATGATCATTAGTCTTATACTTAACCATAAAACTGTCTGCTTAATTTAATATTTTAAATTCATGTATTAAATTATAGTCATTTTAAATTCATGTGACTCCACTGAAAGGAAATGCAAAATGTATAAAATTAAGCAAACAGTGTTTATTATAATTGCTTTTTGATAACATATTTAACGAAAATGGCGCAGTGCTAAGGTGTTTGACGGACGACCACGGAGTCCCGGGTTCGAATCCTGGCCAGGGTATGGATATTTGGAGGCGTTTCAATGTGTTACCGAGATGGTAGCAGTGGGCTAGACCTCTGTTGGGTGGCACAACATATCTAGTCGCTGTTAATTCTCCTGAGTTCGAGTCTCAGCTGCAGTAGATGGCAATATGGCTGAGAATGATTGTTGTGTTGATGTCTATGTGTACTTGTCCTGGTTGAGTGGTGGAATAGCAATAGTTAAACTCCGCCAGGACGTTAACATAAATAAGACGGTTAATAAAAAAATGCTTTAAAAATTAACCGATTTAGACTAAATGTTGGGGACTATAAATTAGAACATTGACGTTCAAATAAAGAAGATTTATATGCATTTTTAAAATTATGCGTTCTTTTGCTTTTGTGTTCATTATCAATGCCGTTGCACATTTTGCAAATTTGGTAAGTGAACGACCTTTTGACTGTGAACGATGCATTGGAGGAGGTAAAATGCCCTTAAACCTGATGTTCATGTACGTCTCTTCTGAATTTGATATTTCTGTAGTGATGTGTCGGAGATTTGCTCAATATCAGCGTATGAAACAAACACGGAGCACCATAAATCCGTCTATTTTGCATATTAACCCATTTTACTTCGCGTAATTTGTGTGATATTCTTTACTGTTTACGAATTTCATGTATTAATCTAACATACGAATTTTGCAATGTTTGTATTTTACTTGTGTAAAGCGTATTAACACAAGCACCATATAAAGAATCTGCATAATTAGGAAGGGATAAAATCAAAGTTTCACAAAGCATGGCCTTGGATTTCTGAGGAAGAGAGTGCCTATTTCCATATAATAATTTTAAGGACAAATAACTTTTCTGAAACAACTAATCAACATGGTTCTCAAATCTCAAGTCACTATCAATAATAACTCCGAGACCTTTTACTTCATCTTAGTTTTGAAGCATATTCTTTAAAGGCTTTTGCAAACAGCAGGAAAAATAACTGTCTATGACAACTAACAAAAACTATGTGTAAAAATATTAATGACATCTTTGCATTCTTTCGATAACCTGAATTCTGGTTATGTTAGCAAATTAAAATCCTAAAATGAATTGATTAAATTTCTTATTTGAAAATTCTCATTCAACATTTAGTATCCTCACAGTTCCTTACGGCCATGCAGATTAAACTAGTATCTACATAACCCCCTACGGGCATGAAGGTTCAGTTAAAAATAAGAACAAAGGCTTAAAATGAATTTATTTATCTACCTTGTCTAAAATTTTTTTCATTCTAATGGATTACATTTTCATCTTTGTTTTCCGATACAGTATCTTCTAGAACGATATTTAAAACAGATTTAACAGAATTTCCGTGTTACTTGGGTTCAAAAATCGTTACTTCTGATTTGCTTGGATTGAGCATTAAACAGTGACTTTGAGCTGCCGTTATGAATTTGTTAATATTATCATTTATATGAAAATTGGCTCTCTCCACTTCTAAGGAAGGAAAAAAGTAGAAAAAGTGTGTGTCACCTGCATACAAGTGGATTTTTTAATAATTCATGTCATTGACAAGGTTACTTGTATAAATTGTAAAGAGTAGTGGGACAAGGCTGGACCCATGAAGTACACCGGATTTCAGAGATGAATAATTTGAACTTATGTTATTTAACCGCACACTTTACTCACGGTCTCTGGTATAATTATTATCAATTAATTTTGCTGAATCTTCAGAGATACTTGTATAATGAAGCATAGCTGAAAGCATATCATAATTTATAGCGTCGAGGGCTCCGTGTTGCACATGTCAACTGTGACCAGGTCTGAATCCAGATTGAGCTATATGAATCAAATTATCTTGCAACATGCTGTCTTACTTGTATTTCTATTCTTTTTCCAATAATTTTGGATAATGTTTACACACAATTACCACTAGTGCAGTAAAAAAAGCATTTTAATTTGCACAGTCTGGATACAGCAAGATTATGATTTTATCCTGTTTCGGGTATCACCCGGAGTATATTCCTAAGTTTTGGACCTCGAAAACCTTGTGCTACTTTTTTTATAAACAATTGAATTTTTTTTACTGCGTTTTTCGAACTTAAAATGTGAATAACTCCGGTTCTATAAGCTGGATCGGGGCAAACTAAAAACCAGTCTCTTCGTAATAAAATTGCCAATAAATTGTCGTTAGTTTCAATTCTCTGAAATGCGTACATAACCTACAAAACTGAACAAACTGGAAAAAAACAGTATTTTTTTCATTTTAGTGCCCAAGACCGGCAACTCGACCAATTTGCATCAAACTTTCAGAAAATATACTTTCTGATGTAATAAAAAGACGCTGAAAAATTGGTGTCAAAATATTGAACCCATTGGCCAAAATTGCATTTGTTATCTAAAATTTGAAATGCTCGCCATTTTATGCCGTTAAGTCCAAAATGAATTTTTTTTATTTCAAAATGTAGTTCACGACGTCAGCTTTCGAATGCAATTAAAAATAATTTTTTTTAATGTAATTTTGGCTACTTTTCTTACATTTGTTTATAACTCAAATAACAACAATTACATTTTTTCGGCCATTTTGAAAAACAAATGAAAGTTTTTTATCAGATCTGGTAGAGAAGTTTGGGTCCTTTAATTTAAAAAAAAAGAAAGTTCATTTCTGTTAACGTGAACTCGAGATATTTAACTTTTTGCATTTTGGCTAATTGTTAATTATCAAATGCATATTTTGAGCTAAAATTTGGACTGTATCATTCTGAAACGTATTCATTTCATACGATAAATTAAAAAAAAAATTAAGTTTTATAGAAATTTATTTACAAACATTATAATGTAAGTATTGTTAATTGAGCTAAAAAGTGATTTTCTTGATTTTTTCATAAAGCTCAATTGCAAAATGCAATAACTTCCTTGTTTCTTAAAATTCGACTGATTTTATTTTTTTAAATACGTTATGTTTTCCATCGCAATGCGACCATCAACTTAGTTTTTTGTTAATAATGCAAATGAGTATTTTTTATTTCCAAATTCATATGTACACATGTACCGATTGCTAACGTATAAACCTGTATATATTTTTTTTTAATCTTTCTATATAAATATGAATACTTAGATTAAATTTATATTGTCTTCTAAATATAATGTTTTAAGTTTTATTTAAAAAAGGAAATAGTAAATATTGTAATATAAATACTTGTTAGAAAAAGTTTTAAAGGCGAGGATTAATAATATGGTAAAAACATTTTATTTAAAAATAAACATTTTTATTCTTATAAATTTACAAAATCGTAATTAATGTATTTTATATCTCTTGCTTGGTATGTGTACAATTCAGTTTCACTCTCTAAATCTGTTTCAAATAAAATGTTTTCACCATTTTCTTCTTCATCACGAATTTGAACACGGAGATCGGGTACATTAACTTGCAAGCGTTCGCAGTCGCTTTGGGGTTCCGATTCTGATATATCGGTACAGCTTGAATGTATGTCTGATTCATCTATATTGTCTTCTTCAACTTCACGATTTTCTTCTTCATTGACTACAGTGCATTCTGTACAATTCCTGCAATTAATGTCTCCACAATATTCACACAAACTTGTACATTATAGTCCGAACTTCCTGCATCGACATCTCAGGTCTTTACAGCCGGCTTTACATTCACAAGCGAGAATTTCAAGAATTTCTTGTGGTATTGGCTGTTTTCTCATTGTAATAGGCATTAAACCATTAATTGTATCCTCCCAACCAAACAATCGTGGATCTATTTCTTCATATTCCAGCCATTTGTGTATTTGAAGATACACTCTCAACAAATGTTCATTTGTAGCTTCCTCGATCGGTGGAAGGTTTTCAATGTAAGTTTTTGGAAACAATGAAATCTTAAATCACCTAAATCCATAGGTTTTATTAGATTACACCCATACAAAACTTTCATGATATTTTAAACACCTAATAATCTCACTTTCACTTGAAGACATTTTTAATTTATATGTCGGCGGCACCGAAAATAATTTCTCCACGCCTATGATTCTTAGCAACCCTTCACTAGTACTTATGACTGTTTATTATTTTTGTTAATGTAAACATTCACGTTGACTTATCCCAACCAATAATAGTTTGAAATTTCAATGTATTTCCTTATATGGGCATAGGAACACGCTTAGGGCGAACGAAACGAAATCAGCTAGCCCAGGGCAGAAAGGCATTCTATGATTACCTGTGAAAGAGTTAAGATTTGATTATTGAGGGCTAGCGGGTAGCGGATCGTTAGTTCCTTTATTTTACTAAATTTATTCGGTGATATTAAGACTGTATTATTTACTTGCATCATTCGTGTGGACAATTAGACTTTGTTATTAAATTTTGTATTAAGTGAAATATCAGTGTCGTACTTGTTAACATGTCCAAGCGGCCTAACTCTAAACGTGCCCCCTTAGTATCACACATGTATTAAATTAATTTACAGCTTCTCAAATATAAAAATGTAAACAAACAATACTGCACGGCAACCGATCTAAGCTGTAAGGAATGGAACTGGTGGGGAATAAGAAAGAGAAAGAAAATGTAAACATTTCTCCTCATTTATAAGCAACTCTTCGCTCCGCAGGTAAAATAGGTTTGTACATTAGCAAACGTTGGCTGTATATAAATTTAAACATTTAAAATATTTATTATTATTATTATTAACAAAAAGCTAAGTTGATATCGCACTGCGAGGGAAAAAATAACGTATTTAAAAAAAAGTCCTCCGAATTTTAAGGAACAAGGAAGTTATTGCATTTTGCAACTAAGCTTTATGAAAAAATAAAAAAAATCACTTTTTTGCTCAATTAACAATACTTACATTATAATGTTTGTAAATAAATTTCTATAAAAGTTTTTTTTTTTTTTTAATTTATCGTTTGAAATGAATACGTTTCAGAATGATACAGTCCAAATTTTAGCTCAAAATATGCATTTGATAATTAACAATTAGCCAAAATGCAAAAAGTTAAATATCTCGAGTTCACGTTAACAAAAATGAACTTTCTTTTTTTTAAATTAAAGGACCCAAAATTCTCTACCAGACCTGATAAAAAACTTTAATATGTTCTTCAAAATGGCCGAAAGAATTTAATTGTTGTTATTTGAGTTATAAACAAATGTAAGAAAAGTACCCAAAATTACATTAAAAAAAATTATTTTTAATTGCATTCGAAAGCTGACGTCGTGATCTACATTTTGAAATAAAAAAATTTCATTTTGGACTTAACGGCATAAAATGGCGGGCATTTCAAATTTTAGATAACAAATGCAATTTTGGCCAATGGGTTCAATATTTTGACACCAATTTTTCAGTGTCTTTTTATTACATCAGAAAGTATATTTTCTGAAAGTTTGATGCAAATTGGTAGAGTTGTCGGTCTTGGGCACTAAAATGAAAAAAATACTGTTTTTTTCCCGTTTTTTCAGTTTTGTAGGTTATGTACGTATTTCAGAGAATTGAAACTAACGACAATTTATTGGCAATTTTATTACGAAGAGACTGGTTTTTAGATTGCCCCGATCCGGCTTATAGAACCGGAGTTAATCACATTTTAAGCTCGAAAAACGCAGTAAAAAAAATTCAATTGTTTATAAAAAAAGTAGCACAAGGTTTTCGAGGTCCAAAACTTAGTAATATACTCCCAGTGATACCCCAAACAGGATACAATCATAATCTTGCTGTATCCAGACTATACCTATCTCCTAATTTTTTTGGCCTTTTTTTACTGCACTACACGGTTTTTTCCATTCCGAAGTGTACTGTAAGTGGACAGATGTGCCTGTTTATAAATATTTTAAAATATAATGATTGTTTCTTTCAAAGTGTTTTGCTGCAGGCTATAACTATGAACAATTTACAAAATTTCGAGGAATTGCAGGATGCAATTTCTGAAGAAATCGAAATAATAACTCTTGCGGTATTTCACAATACTGTTGCCTAATGTAGTAGAGGCAGTTTTCAGCTAAGCGATGACTTTCTTATAAATCCAGTTAATTCCATGCATATCGATTAAATGAGTAGAAGTACCATTTCCTGCAGTATATGACATTAATTCGTCATTGTCAACCTGAAGCAAAATACAGGATGTAATTGGTTTCATGTCATTAAAAAAACTGGTAATAGGGACCGACTAGACAAACAAAAACCTATATGACATTTTTCTCTACGGGCACTTTGAACAAACCTGACCCAGGTTACATTTTTAATGTTAAGGTAGGAAACACTTGAGAACCACTGTTTTTCAGAGTCAATGGATGTTATAGTTCTGAATATTAGAAATAATAAAAAAACTGTAATACCCGACCTGTGTTACCACCGGAAGAAGTGCGGCACTTTGATGGGATTATTTGTACCGAACTTTTCATACCACTAATTATGAAAATGTAAATAATTCCTTCTCTTTCGGCACAACGCAAGCATAGAATGACCGCAGGGGTTTAAATAGAATATGTTTACAAGTGTTTTTTTAATTTGGAACAAAGTTATTGTAGCTTTTATTGTCGTTCATAAGAATTTATAAAATTTAAATGTCGTTTATTACCATTTGTAACACTGTGTTATAAGTTTAAAAAATTAGTAATTATTTTATGAAATTGGAAAACGAACTGTTAGACGTCCGAGACACGATAACAGAAAATAGTCGTGTATTTTAAGTTAGGAAAAAGTCGCGCATAATTTTTCCCAATCAGGTATCGAAAACTAAAAATCGAGTCTTTGATCTCTATGAAAATCAATGTAAACAATAATAAAACAAGACAGCGAATACTAATAATAATATTAATAATCATACTTCCATCCCCACGTATACACATTTCGGCACGTCGAACTAAGGACATACGCACTCCGTGCAACACATTTGGTAAATTAGGATAATTTTTTAAGGTTTCTATGCACATTAAAATACGTTTTTGCAATTGTTCTAAAGTGTCAATTGGATTACGGTAAACCAGAAATTTAAAATGTCCCAAAAAATAAAAGTCCTTTGGATTTAAGTCGGGCGATCTAGCAGGCCATGATACTGGTTCGCCACGTCCAATCCATCGTCGAGGAAACTTTCTGTTCAAGAAATTTTGAACAGCCAGACTAAAATGGACTGGCGCGCCATCGTGCAAATACCACATTCTTCTGCGCGTAGCCAAGGGTACATCTTCCAGCAAATTTGGCAATGTTTGTTGCAAAAAATTTAAATATACATCACCATTTAATCTACCGGGTAATTGTATAGGTACAATTATTTCATTACCGCAAATTCCTGCCCACAAATTAACGCTGAACCGTCGTTGAAAATGCTCCCTTCTTATTATGGATTTTGGTCTGCCCAATAGTGCATATTTTTAAAATTAAACACTCCATTTCTGGTTAAACACGTCTCATCGGAGAAACACAGAACGTTTAAAAAAACCTTATTTGCCGCGTGTTTTCTTAAAATCCACCTACAAAATTGCATCCGCTCTGCAAAATCTTGAGGTTCTAGTGCTTGGATACGTTGATAGTGATAGGAATGTAAGTTCATATCTCTCAATGTCCTCCATACCACGAAATGGGATACTCCCACACGGTTCGCGATATCGCGGGTGCTTAAAGTTGGATCCTCTTCTACAAGTTACAAAATTTGAACCTCAGCGTCAATTACCCTTTCTTGGCGTTGTGGACCTCGTTCTCCTCCATGTCCATCGAAACGACCGGTTTCTCGAAGACGCTGGTCAATACTAACAAATGTATGAGCATAAGGATGACCTTGGGGAGACTTAAACGATAAAGCTCTTCCGCACCAGCTACGTTTTCACCACTTTCTCCATATACCAAGTGCATATCCGCGAGCTATGGATGAGTGTAATCTCCCATAATGTCCAAAATCTGCGTTTTGAAACACCACACTAAACTGTGAACTAACGTTACCAATAAAGAAAAAAAAAAAAGAAAAATCCAAAAAGTAACACAAAAAGCACGAACGAGAAGTAGTGTCTTACGTAACCAAGTAAAAAAGACTTGAACGATACCGCTCATATGAGTGGCTTTAGGCTTTTCTGAAGAGTACCCAATAAGGACGAAAAACGTTTCAAAGGCTAAGCATTTCCAAGAAACTGAATGAGATTTTATGAAAATGAAATTCATTTGAATGAAAAAATTTTTAAAGACAAGGTACGTAATTAATTTCAGGCCTTTGTTCTCATTTTTAACAGAATTTACATATCGTAGGGGATCATGTAGATACTAGTTTAGCCTGCTTAGCCGTAGGGGACTAGGTTGGATGCTAGTGTTAAAATGAGAATGGAAAATCAGAATTTTACCTGCTAGCATAACCAGAAGTCAGGTTATCGAAAGAATGCAAAGATTTCATTAATATTTTTATATATATATAGTTTTTCCTTTAGTTCTCATAGATAGCTTTTCTTTCCACTGTTTGCAAAATCCTATAAAGAAAATGTTTCATTACTATAAGCAAACAAATAATAAATAATTCACTTTTAAACATTCTTTTGTTTGTTTTGTCGTTCCATACCACCAGTTTTTTTAATGACATGAAACTTATTACACCCCGTATATTTAGACCTACGTAGCTGCGTGGTCACTTTCATCTTCAGATAAATATTCCGCGATATTCTTGTTTTTCTTCTGCAGCTCTCTTGTCCGCAAAATATAAGAAATTAGCGATTTCGTAGCTCTAGGTCCAATTCGTATTTATTGTCAACAACGACTGACTGAAGCTAAGTGAGTTTTCATTAGTTAAATTAGGCAGATGTTTCAAGGTCCTAACTGTTACGTTTTATATATTTTTATTCCAAAATTATCAAAATAAGCCCAATTTATATGTCACTTTAGCTGATTACTATCGTTTGTATATCAAATAATTTCGATATGGTTCATAAAGTCCGTTGAAAGTGTGCCTTCTTCGCGCACGCAGTTGCCGTAATTTCGAAGTGTTTATAGCGAAATTGCATGCGTGTAACGACTTCATTTCTCACGCTTCCCCGGGTTTGTTATTAAGACGGCGGTTTGCCGTAGTGTTAACTGTTTCTGGCAATATAACTTATAAACCATAACATAATCAACCCCTTTACTGTGAAATAGATGATACAGGGAGAGCAAATAAAATTGGTACATTTCCAAGCAGATTTCCAGAATAAGCTATTAATCAGAAGGCAACTATATAGTTATAGTTATATAATATTTGAACATAACATCAATCGTATACACAATTTTAATTGTGTATGCCGAATCAGTGGCTCAGAATTTACAAGTTAGGTTTGATACCACGGAGTTTCGGGTTCGAATCCTGGCTAGTGCATCTATGTTTATCGGTGTTTCTAATGTGGGTGGTAGTAGGTTATATCACAGTTGAGTGAGATAACATGACTAGTCGCTATCGCTATCTAATTTCAGATGCGACAAATACTAATTTAAAAATGTATTATTTATTATTTGTTTGCTTACAGTAATGAAACACATTCTTTATGGGATTTTGCAAACAGCGGAAAGGAAAACTATCTAAGAGAACTAAAAGAAAAACTATGTGCAAAAATATTAATGAAATCTTTGCATTTTTTCGATAACCTGACTTCTGCTTATGCTAGCAAGTTAAAATTCTAAAATAAATTTGTCCAATTTCTTATTTGGCATTCTTATTATAGCACTAGCATCCAACATAGTCCCCTACGGCTAAGCAGATTAAACTAGTATATACATGACCCCCTATGGTATGTAAATTCAGTTAAAAATGAGAAGAAAGGCCTGAAATTAATTTTTTTACCTACCTTGGCTTTAAAAAAAATTTCATTCTAATGGATTACATTTTCATAAAATCTCTCATTCAGTTTTTCGGAAATGCTTAGCCTTTGAAACATTTTTCGCCCTTACTCTGAGCTCGTCAGAAAGGCACAAAGCCACTCATAACGATGCTTCATGCAAAACCAGTCAATGTCAAGTATAAATATTTCATACTTATTCATGGATATTGCCTTGGTTTTGCACGAAGCATTGTTATGAGTGGCTCTGTGCCTTTCTGATGAGCTCAGCATAAGAGCGAAAAACGTCTCAAAGAAGAAACTAAATGAGAGATTATATGAAAATGTAATCTATTAGAATGAAAAAAAAATGTTACGATAATGTAGGTAAATAAATTTATTTCAGGCCTTTGTTCTCATTTTTAACTGAATTCACATACCGTACGGGGTCATGTAGATACTAGTTTAATTTGCTTAGCCGCAGGGGACAATGTTGGATGCTAGTGTTACAATGAGAATGTCAAATGAGAAATTGGACAAATTTATTTTAGAATTTTAACTCGCTAGCTTAACCAGAAGTCAGGTTATCAAAAGAATGCAAAGATTGCATTAAATACTAATGTTCCAGAAAATGGTTGTGTTATTATCTGTATATGAGGATATTAGTTGAGTGGTGGATTAGCTACAGTTTAATTTCGCCAGGACCGTAATATAAATAAGGCGAAGCAATAAATAAAGCTTGAGACTTCTCTTTAAGATATTTGTTCTATCTGGCGGTTTTAATCTCTTATACCAAGACAACCCCGACTACGAAGAATATTTCATTATAACTCAGTGCACTGGAATCGCAGTGCCTCAATAGGACTAATACGATTCAAATGTATTGACCCCTCACTTTAACTGCGACTATGTCAGAAACGGTGGAGCAGAAAAAAATTGTAAAAATTATACGTCCACTACGAGTCTATTCTAAATCTATCGCTGAAATCTGAATAATGTACATTGAACAGTTTTGAAGTTCTGCTAAGTTATATTGAAAAATGTCCTACTTTTTAAGGAAATTTTGATCATACCAGTTTTAAATCCATTATATCTTGAAAAATATGTCTACTATCTAAATAATATTTTAGACACCGATAAAGCACCGCTATTTTTTCATAATTTTTTATTCTAAAATTTTGCAGTTATTCTCAAAACCGTGACGTCATGTTTATTCGGCTATTTATCAATGTATTTAAAAAATGTTTGTTAAAATAGTTAATTATGTAAAGCATTTTCAGTAAAAATAATTGGTATATATCAAACATTAATATAATTATTAAACGTAATAGATAATATTAGTGTAAACTTGGAATGATATTATCCTTTACTATCCTTTACCATTATTAGGGAGCACTATGAGTGTGACAGGGCATCTAATAGAGATATTATTTATTTCTTTCTTAAAACTGAGGTCTCCACTATATTACACCTACGTATACTTACAGTACTGTGTGTGTGTGTGCATTATATTTTTGTAGGGCTCCTTTTAAATACACTTCAGACCCAGGATTGATTAAAAATAGTATATGATATTGGACAATGTGCCTGCACTGCTTTCCTTATACACTGTGTATAATATATACAACTTCAACCCTTCTTGTGTTATTATTATTGCTAAGGTAGCTGTTATTCAATGTGGTGCAATAACGGTTTAACACAACACTCTTCATCTTCGCCAGAAGCCAATTATTTACACAGGGAACACGCGCTAAATCCAAACATACGGATTATATTTATTACCACCGGCGTTTTAGTATTCACCTCACTATTAACCTTAGTTTTTTAAATCTTTCCTTGAAAAAGTTTAATCTCAGGCAATAAAACAAGATTTACAGTTTAAGTAGTAAAAATGTAGTATGAGGAGGATTTTAAATCCGGGTCCTAGTAAGAAAATAAACAAATATTATTTTGGTTGATAATAAATTGTCTTCAGGATGTCTTCGAGTTTCTTCTACAAGAAAATCTAATAATATACCTTGGAACTTAGGCTATTTAACAGATTCATGCCGTAGTATAAATAATTAATAACGGTAAATATATTTACTGTAGTCAATTTAAAAAATTTTGTTAATTCGAACTAATCATTTATCGAACTTCACTAACAACCATTATGAAGCAGTGTGGAAGTAGAATTGTTTATAGTCACAACAATGTAAACAGAATAAACATATTTTAACGAGTAAACTCGCAAATATTTCTCGGTCGTCATATCATATATGATATATAATCATTAAAATTATATTGTTTTCTGTCTTATGAGTAGTACATGAGGTTTCCGTTATTGGAATATCTCGATATTAGCATCTATAAATACATGAAATTTTGATAGACTATAGTCAGATACTGTAATGTGTGTGATTAATATCTTAATTAATAATGTATATTAAGAGCGTGTCACTTTGATATAATTCTGTATTCAACATTTTCTTTCTCATAATTGCAATGTTTCTCTAAACGAACCAACCGAAGTCGGTTTCGGATTTATTGAAATAGTGTGACATCCTTGCCAATTGTGTTAACTATATGCCAAATAATATTATTACCATCTGTGACATTGTTAGTTGCACATCCACGTGTAGTGGAGTGGAAGTATAGTGGAAAATAAAGTACAATTAATTTTTTTATTTTTTTTTTAAATAGGTTTAGAATGTAACGAAATGTGGAAATTTAAAAAAACAAAAACAAATTTTCCTTCGCCTATTATATAGTGACAATAAAATGTTCACATTAATTGAAGCTCGTGGGATATTCGGTAAGAAAATTTCCCACCTAAATATGTACTTTTATGTAAAATCAAATGTCAAATTTGACAGAAAAATTTCCACTTATCAATTTCGTTCAGGGAGGATGTGTGAAATTTTCATTTTTAATCTCCCAAGTGCTTGAATTATTGCCGGAAATTTTTCGAGTAAATGGATGTTCTTAAAAAATTCATGTACGAGAAAAATTTCCTGCAATTAGTTCAAGCACGCGGGGGATTCGGTAAGAATATTTCACACGAAAATAAATTAAATAAACTGTAATTTCAACTGACATTAAGATCATTCTAAGACATAACAAGGTATAAGATTAGTAGGCCATAAATGGGCCTTGTTGACAAAGTGACAGAAACGCATCGGAATTAGTAAGTAGTGTTGTTGTGTCAAAAGTTAAAATTATAAGCGTTATTTGAAAATGGAATACCTGTATACGTATAATAGATAAATAATATCTTTACCACCCATTTCAGTTTCCAAAAATTACTGAAAATTGTTTAAGACAACTCTCTTTGTGTGTTAGGGAATAAGTTTCATTCGCTAAAATAGGTGGAACGTTGTTTTATGTTGCCAGCATAGTCCACTACATAGGCACTTCCCTTCGTTACGCGGGAAGTTTTTACTTCCTTCTTACTTACTTTACTTTTAATGTTTCTTTAATCTCATGATAAAATATTAATCCTCAACAATTAGTGACACATTACAGTATAAAAATACATTAGTGACGGCAAAATCTTGGTTTATTAAAACGATTTTAATAAGACGTTTAAAATTATTCACCCTAATATTCCCATCCAACGGCAATTTACTAAAAACTTTAGGAGGAATCTCAAGTAACTGACGCTTATGTTGTCTTATCAGACCGTAGGACATCTGGGACACTAGAAGACTATAATAAGCAGTCATTCTAAGAAGGAGAGGAACCGATTTTTTGAGAGATCTTATTAGAAATATGTTTTTTGACAAATTATTTGATGGTGGTTCAATATGTTGCCACCATTTGAGCTCTGGGTCTAAGATTAAAAAAACATTACCCGGATTCTTGAAGCCATCTATTGTCTTATGAGGGAATAGGACATTAGCAGTTTTATTTTGGTTTAGTAATTTGTTATGAACCATTCATTGGCAGCGACCTGTGAGACGGCCATGTGCTCCCTAAAAGTACTCAGGCACTTGTGACGGGTTATTCGCGTTGTGTCCTCAGAAGACATTACGGTATCAGCGTTTGAAACACCCGTTTTAGATCGTTTACTTATGTTAAGAAAATTGTAGGATCCAGCACCCACCCATGAGGCATTTTCTTATCGAAAGAGTTGATAGGGTAACCATTTCGCAGTTACCTCAAATAGCGTTACGCAAAATCTTAGCTCGATACCTCATATAGGGTGTTTGTTACTAAATTGCCAAATTTAAAATTTCTCACTTTTCAACTTTTACTTTTAGCGGATGAGGTAGATAGCGAGAGAAAACATTAAAAATCAGCAATAATCTTATTGGATGTGAATAAGTGCGTGTCGAATACTCTCTAGACGGTTGTACAAACTGGTTACCAATGTTATTAATGCTGACATTGTCTAACAAAACAAAGAAAATAATAAAAAGACAATTACCTTAACAACAGAGTGATACAGGCCTTTTAGTGCAAAGCATCGATAACTTTTTTTATTCCTGGCACGTGTGGAACCTCAGTTTTGTGACTCTTCTGAGACAGTGTAAAACTAGTGAATGCAATGCCACGTTTAAGTCAAAGAGAATGCGTAGAACTTTTGATGATGGTTGGATATGCTGACAGGCTGAACACTCATCAGGAAGCATGTGATGTTTTCAATGCCAAGTATCTCGAAAAGCAAATTTCTAGATGCACTGTAAGTAGATTGGTGGCTAGATATGATGGATCTGGCAGTGTAGCTGACCTCCCTCGATCTGGTCGCCCTAGCACAAGCAACGAAACCAAATTAAATATTCTTCTCGAAAGTAAGGAAAAACACAATTTTTCGACAAGACAGCTGGCTTTAAATCATAACGTCATTCAAACTTCTGTTGTACATCTATTGAAAAAAGAAAAACACCATCCATACAAAGTGCAATTAATCCACGAATTGAATGAGGACGATCCAGATCGGCGCTTACAGTTTTCTGAACGGTTGATGACCTTGTGCGATGAAAACCAAAATTTTTTAAAGAACTTTTTTCTGATGAAGCCACATTTTCTTTAAAGGGGACTGTACATCGGCATAACTGTAGGTATTGGTCTCGAGAAATTCCTCATTGGACTCAAGAAGCCCATACACAGCGACGAAGTAAAGTAAACGTGTGCGCAGGTATGATTGGTGATCGTTTATTGGGACCTTTTTTTGAAGAAAATGTTACGGCCGCAAGATATTTACAGTTTTTGCGAGTTGAGTTAATGCCAGCCTTAGCAGTTACGTTTCCGAACAATGAATATGAAGATATTCCTGCTGAAAACGTCTGGTTTCAGCAAAACGGGGCCCCACCTCATTTTGGGATAGCAGTGTGTCCGGTTTTACATGACACTTTTACTGGAAGGTGGATAGGTCGTCGAGGTCCGATTGAGTGACTCCCGCGTTCACCGTATTTAACCCCCTTAGACTTTTCTCTTTGGAGTCACTTAAAGTCAAGGATGTATTTTAACAGACCGGATACCATAGAAGTATAGAAAGACAGAATTGGCTTGGAGATGAGACGAATTGCCCATGAGATGATTCAGAACAGCGTGCAAAGTGTCTACACCCATCTTGGTCAATGCCAAATGGTTGGAGGGTCGCAATTTGAGCAGTGGAGATGATTTTTTTCTCACAATTACTTATGTAAGGTATCAATCAATAAATACATGTATTTTTTTTTCTTTTGGCTTTGGTAATATCATCAGAAAGCTAAAGGAATATACCACCAAAAACAGTAAAAAAATATCTGTTTCCATTAAAAAATGAATCTGATGACGTCATAACTCAAAAACCATAAATTTTTGTATAGTGACAAAACGTAGCATTTATAAAACTAAAATCGGCCTGTTCGAGGATTTTTTTGACAAATGACGCATCCCAAAGATATGAAATAAATAAATAAATATGAATATGTGCGTTTCTTTAGGTTCGCACTGTTTAGACAGAGTATAAAATAATTTCACTTTTATTTCTTGCTCTTGTTTATAACATTTGTCAAAATATGTCTGTTCCTTTAATGTAAAAATCATAATCGTAAAGTAAAGAAAGAAAAAAAAGGAAACAAAATGCCACAACTCTAATAGATTTCAATAGAAAAAATATGAATCGGTAACCAACAATAATTCAGGAAAACTCGCACCACATGTATTTATTGATAAAGACAAGAAATAAAATGGGACCAAGATTGGACGCTGAAGGAACACACAAATAAAATTTGACCATGTCATATTTTTAACGGTTGATGACCGTTTAAGATGATGCCAGTATACTACGAGAAACACTGTATTCATCTAATTCTTGATACAAATTCTTACAAGATACGCGATCGAATAACTTCCGAAACCGCATGTGCTGAACCGCGTGCTGAATGGAGACTTCCAAAGTCAGTAAAGAAAAAATCATGCATACAACGTCTGCTTAAGGTCTGGGGTCATCAGAAGTAGAAAGATACTACATAACAGATCTGATCTGATAGTACCTCAAAATTTTGTACCAACAAATCCTACCTGTGTTAATGCTTTTCCATTCAAAAAAATTAAAGTAAGCGACAATATAATAACGGAGGACATAAACTTGTATTAGTATCATGTCATGAACATCCATCGTGTATTTCAAATGAGATGAGCGAATAGTATTGATCAGTGAAGTTGATAATGTCCTAATGTCTCGCATTTACATTGCGGAAGTAGGAATTTATAGAGGCGTTGTGTAGCTAAATTGAGTTTGAATTTGATATGAATAGCGGAGCATGTGAGGCTGAATGCCCGTCCGTCCGGTGTGCTAATGACAATTGGCTACCGTGAAAGGGTTGTTCTCTCTACCCTGCTAGCCATAATGGAATCATGCATTTACATTTACTCCTCTCAGATACATTCTATACGATTTAAATCATTGTCTTCCGTCTCTTGAGTCATTTATCGAACCGTAACACATTTTGTTTTACTAGGAATTTAATATAAAAGAGATCGAATAAGTTTTTGAGAAGGGTTAAATGTTACTAATATGTCCGGCTCATCGATTCTCTCGAGGATATGTGCATCATTGACATATTCTCGTCTGGATGCTATATTTAACATATTGCCGATTTATTCAAATTAGGAGTGGCATTTTCACTTACATGTAATAGATTGGAAGTTACACTTTGTCAGTTGATACCAACTCATTTATTTGGTTTTAATTGTTAGTTGACAGGAAATAATGCAAAAATTCTGCTAATTTCTAAATAGCAAAAATCTTCTTCATTCAGTATCTTCCGTATTCACATTTCTTAACTTTCGCTTTAATATCTGCTTAGGCTAATATACTGCAACAAACGAAAACTATGATTCTAAACAGAGCAATCGGAAACCACCCAAACACATTAAGGATACATATAGTGAACAAAACGGTATACTTTGTTACTTCCACCTCGGTAGCAAGGTCAGCAACTGAGAAGAAATTAGGCGTGACAGAAGTATCACGGAACGCACAATATCAGATTTGCTAACGACCTAGTATTCTCCGCCATACTGCATGGACTGTCACTATTCTCTACGACCGATAGTATTTGCAGTATTTTAGGAAAACAGATTTTCCGCCATAATTGTTGATACAAAACGATGATGCAAATGAAATTCTTTGATTCACGAGATGAGAAGGCCCTCCCTTTACCTCTTCCAAAGCCATTTACCCGGCCTATAGATGAATTATAGCAGAATTTAATTTCGCCTGTGCAATATACGGTTCCGACAAAATGCCAATTTTCGTTTTTCCATAGGGCCATCATACGACCTTTCAGTTCATTTGGTTTCTTCAACGAAATTATATGAAATCGATAAATCGCTGTAGTCCGCCTTGTTAAGCGCCACCATTTACACATGTAGATATTATAAAATTTCATTATTTTCCCTCTCTTTTGGCGATAATTACGAAAATACTTTATAAATTCTTTTTCTACTTTCTGAAAGATATTTTTTCATTTAAAATTACTTCGCGATTGTTTCAAATCCATTAACGTTTAAGAATTTTAAAATTTGAACATTTAGTTTTTTTCGACGTTAAATTAATATGTTAATAGGCAAATTAGTCATTTAGGGTAACAAAAATTAATAAAAGGATCATCTCTGGGATTTAAGTAGATAATAACCTGGAGAATGAGAGAGAAGTTCCCGGAAAATTCAAACAAATTTGGAAAAACTTTATGATTCTCTGTTTTTTTGCTCTAGCGGCCAGAATAATGAAAATAGAGAAAAAAATTTCCAACAAAAGTTGTAGCTCGTCTCTTTCTCTACAAAAAAGGTCTTTACAAATGTCTGTTTTACTTAAGCTATTTAGAAAATAAATCGAGTTTTCCACGCGAAAAATGAGAATTCTCCAGGAGTCTCGTACGACCAGGCTCATCGATCGATAATTCTTGTTATTCACAGCCCCTAAAAAAATGAAAATAACATGAAATGTAGAGAAAAGCCTCAGCTTTAATGTGGAACTAATCACAAAATTCATTAAAAAAATTGTCATAGAGAAAAAGTGTCAGAAGACGACTTAGTAATCTTTATACAATTGATCCACAGATTTATTCATATCTTTGCCGGGAGTCGTTAGAATGATAATTCATTTTGCTCATATATATATATAATGATATATTAATCCAATTAACATTTTATTGCAATTACTTTTGTTGGAAAAATATGCCTTGCGATCAAATTAGAGGGTATATTTCTCATCGATTAATCACCTCCAAATTTTGGAGTTCAATTCGCTATATCTTAATAAATAATATTAGCACAGTCTTAATTTTTGGATTATAAGTACAAGAAAATATATTCTTTTGAATGACTTTAGAGTGTTTTAAATGCGTGTAGTATTTTTTGAATTTGTCTACATTATTCATACTCGTTCAGAAAATCCACAATTATATAGTAAAACATATACAACTTATTTTGTTTCTTAACATTCTTCAATAAAATATTCACGAAATATAGATACAAGTGCGGGGAATCGAATCCATGTAGTGAAAAAGCACCCATTGTTACGGAAGAAATAGGCAGAATGCATAAAACTTAAATATATAAATAAATCAACGTTATAAAGTTTACTAAGCCGTCTTCTAACACCTTTTTCTCTATGATAGAAATTGGTATGAATTTGGTGATTAGTTCCACATTAAAGCTGAAAGTTTTCTCTACCTACATTTCATGCTGTTTTCATTTTTTTAGCGGCTCTGAATGGTAAGAATTATCGATAGATGTGTCCGGTCGTACGAAATTCCCAGAGAATTCTCATTTTTTCGCGCCTTTCGGAGCGACTCAAAACTATAAGTGGAAAACTGAATTTATCTCCTAAACGGCTCGACTAAGACAAATATTTGTAAAAACCTTTTTTGTAGAGGAAGAAAGGAGCTACAAATTTTGTCGAAAACATTTTTCTGTATTTTCATTATTTTAGCCACTAGAGCAAAAAAACCGAAAATCAAAAAGTTTTTCCAATTTTTTTTTAATTTTCCCGGAACTTGAAGGTGCAAAGAATGCATCATTCCATTCTACAGGTTATTACCTACTTAAATCCCAGAGATGATCCTTTTATTAATTTTTGCGAGGTTTCTACAAACTGTTGCCTTCATTGCCTGTACTAAAACATTTTTCTAGGTAACGGATAATTTCGTAGTTGTTTCCCATAAACCTCTATTAATTAACATGTTGTAAAAAATAAAATAGTATGCAACAGGCACAAAAGAGTTCATTTTGCACTTGTTGCACAGTATATTAATTGGTTTGTCGGTACATATTAATTAAATGTACGTTCGAAGAAAACTCAAAATTAAACAAGCTAACCATTATACTCTTCGCCGATTTACTGCACTTTTTATATAAGTGTTGCACATTCTTTCGCAGTTTTTCTTGTAAAAAATATAAGTTTTAGGCATTTTTAGTTTAGTTGTAAAACCTTAAATACATTTTTTTCCTATTTAAAGAATTAATAAGTTTTATTTATTGATAGATTTTGTTAAAAAAAACAATAGGGTTCTTCTTCTATCCTAATTTCAATACAATCGGACCTTTCGTTGTTAAGTTATCGTGACGGACAGACAGACGGACGGACGGATATTTTGAAAGTTGTTTGTTGCAGGGCTACCAGATAAAGGGGGAGTATGTAAAAAGAATTTAACTTTAGAGGCTGATGTATCAGCAATACAACAGGGTAGGGTGTGCCCTGAACAAAATATTTATGTTTTACGTGCAGTCCCCTCTCTGCATTTATTTGGTGGCGAAAGAGGCTCACACGGCCGACTAGACAAGTCCCTGGGGAGTGAATTCGACAAATTGGAGCTTTGTATGTATGCTGGTGAAAGCAAATACGCGTCTTACTATAACAGATTTAATGATCACATTTAGGTACGCTTACAACCATATCCCACAGTAATAATATCACACACAATCAATATACCTAGATGTGTGGCCCACACTTAACCTAACACGAAATGTACGACAACTTAAAAGTAATAAAATAAATTGACTAACGAGAAAACATTGCAAGCGTAGTGTTCAAAACTACTAAAAAATTTAACTGGTTATGTGCAAAATATCTACTAACAATTTATATTTAATGTGTAAAATATTAAGTGCAATATGTGGAAAACCCTGTAGTTACGTGGGTCGAATGATTGCAATTTAGTACCTCAAAAAAACTTGATGGGCTCTCTATGCCTCACGTAGAAGGTGGGATGTGATATCAGGTCCCTCGTTAGGCTATTTAAAGACGCTTACCTCCAGCAGGTTTCACAATGTATACACTAGGCCTACCAGGGGAGCGTAGCTTCCAATGGAACCAGGCAGGAGAGTCTCACCGGTACAACTCAGGATTCCAAATTCAACCAACAGCTTGCCAACCAAGTTTCAGCAAAACCAAAGTTCACATACAGAAGTACGAATAACCAAAAAGGTAAGACGTAGGTAAAGAAATAACGAACATTACAAATCTATTTTCTAAAGAGATTTCAGAGTCATACCTTAGATGTTGAGTGGGCTTAAAGAATTCCTTTGCCATGTGATTCCAGCAAGTTGATTTATCGGGAAAATTCCGTAGCAGTACTTCCCACCAAAAAATAATACAAAATATCAAAATAAAATACTGCTAAATTTGTCAACTACAGCACTATATCCCATTAAAGGAGCAAATTCACAAAATGGCTATCCACGTGCTCAGTGACACAACTTATCTTCGGCAAGCAAATGGAAAAAAACACCAAAAATGGTCAAGATGGAAACCTCTGTCAAAATCCGAGAATGACTAAAACTCTTCCTGCATTCCAACTGACCACTATACAACGTAACCCACAAATCCGATAAATCTCCCTAACGACGTCTATATTCCACACATAATATTGTATTCCATAATTCCATTAACAAAACAATAAGTTTAATTCACAATAACGGTCTTGAAAAGGTTATAATCGAGACGTTCGGAACTCGCTTCCTATGAAATTAGGTACAGTTGCTGTGTGTTGCTAGCAACGCGTTGCCAGGACCAGCAACACTATGCGTGGCTCACATGGAGCACGAACAGTAGGCAACCAGCAACTATATAGACTCGACTATACCGATAGCATATTACGATATTTAAATTTAATTGTACAGATACGAAAATAGACTCTAACATGTTCAGAATTTAATCACTAATACAGTGATATGAAAATGTTTTCTCGACGAGCAATATTACCGGTTTTAGAAATGTGCCGATCGAATGCAATATATTCTTCGTTTTATATTTGCGAAGAGTATAATAATTTAGGTAGGGGAGTGGAAAATTTTTCGAAAGATGATAAAAGAACCGCTGCCTAAGGAATCACTTCCACATCCAGATTATTCATCCAAGTTACTCAAAATCCGAGAATGACTAAAACTCTTCCTGCTTTAAGAAAAAGGAAACAACTTGACTGTATTTGTACTCTAGTATGTGGAAATTAGTGGTCATAGAATTTTAATAATATTCGGGGCAGATGTCATAGAAAAATTTGAGAAAAATAATAGGAAGAAATCTGAGGCATTGGTTTCTAGTATATACACCAAATCCCAAGTTTCTGTACTCTTACCAGCTTGCTTTAATTATTTTCACATATTTACCTCCTTCAACGGAGTCACGTCAAAATAAAATCTAGTTTCAGATGTCGCTATAATACATACGTGTACCAAATATCAAGTGAAAAGCTCAATTTAATTTTACCAACTCTTTTAGGGATGAAAAATATTATAAAAAGAACCTAAGGCCTTCGCTTCGAGTATATACACCAAGTCCCAAATTTCTGTACTCTTATCAGCTTGCTTCGCTTATTTTTCCCTATTTAACCCCCAACCCTTCAACAGAATCATCTCAAATTATAATTTAGTTCCAGATGTCGTTATAATATATAAATTTCTTTTCGCTCAAATTTAATATCTCGACGTTTCATGACATTCTAAAACAATTTCAAGAAAAAAAGATTTTCTTTACGATTACTATACTTCCAATCCACTACGTGGATGTGGAAGTAATTATTTGAAGAACTACCCTTTTATAGTACCTATAAGTACACTTTATCCCAAACTTATTGTCGGTATAAAAAATGTCGGGAAAGGCCACAACACTTTTTATACCCAGAATAAGTCTGAGATAAACTATAAGCCGTTCAATACGCTTATATATTTTCTCACAAGTTTAGTCATAACTAATTTCTACCGCGACAAAACTTTAAGACTTGCCAACTTCATCGGTGTATGGTGCACGTAGAGAGTCGGCTAGCTAAAGCAACGCTAAACATGAGCACGCAATAGAACAAAGCCTTTATCAGTGCACAATTATGTTTCGTGTCAGATTATAACATGTGGTAGAAAGCCAATTAGTGATGAATTCAGTCGTACGGAACAACATAAGCCCCTGCAACAAATTGCTTATGTTGCAGACGAAACCCGACCTTCTACCACACGGGATGAACTTGCTTAATTATTTCACATCTACAGAAATTACACATGTGTTATCCAATCGCGTAGCTACATCACTAAGCATGAAATTACACCTTACTATTCCACAATACGCTTAAATTTCAACGAAGTTTTACATCCATTTTAGTCAAATATGTACGTTTATGTAGTTGACAAACCTGATATTCCTTATAACTTCTGTGTCTACTTTATCTAATACACTGCTCGTCAGAAACAAAGAGAACCGTTGTGAAATCAATATGCTATGATTAACACTTTCTCAACGCAAAAAAAATAAGATGCGTGAATTTGACTGAGTGTTAGCTTAATGTTTGACTTAATATAAAGTTATCGCAGCTTTACAAGGTGGTCCAAAATAGTCTCCCACTATTACTGTGGCTGATAGTATATCCAAAAATAATGGTAGTCTTTTATATAAACTTACTTCCGAAAATTAATAATAAGGGAGATATACCCCTTAAAATGGGATAATAAATTTCAGTTTCTCTGCAATATCTTCCGACTCCCATGAAATGCCAAATTCATATTTTAAACTTAATAATAGGCCATCTGAATACTAGTTTACATGGTATCCCTCTCTTCTGTTAAAGGTTTAGTTCTAGGGGGTGGTTGTCAGTATCTTCCTAATAACTTTTTACAAACTTCGCTAACAAAATGTGCTAATCACTTTAAATCGACTATTAATTAGACTATTCTTAAATATGTCCAAAACTGTTTCAATATATTTTCTCCTAGGCATAGTACATATGATAAAAGTCACTTAATAAAAATAGCTGGCTAATCTCTAGAACAAATCTCTCATGCTAAATTTTTGGGAATATTCATAGAAAATGCATTAAAATAATTAGAATGAACAATTGACTTTGCAGGAAGAAATTTATCTTCCGTCTGTTCTGGTTTGTATAGATTATCCAAAATATCAAATAGGAAAAGTGTCTTGGAATATTATTATACAAATTTCATTTCAAGGGAATTCTTTTTTGGGACTTTTCGTGTCATTTTGAAAAATATTTAAACTACAGAAGAAAGCTATACGTAACATTATGGGAATACCTAAATGTACGTCTTGTAGAAGTCTGTTTAAAGATCTAAACATTTTGACATTTCCATGCATTTATATTCTAGAAATTCTCACATATGTTAAAATAATCTAAGCAAATTTTAACCAAGCAATTATAATCATAATTATGATAGCAGAGAAAGTAATAACTTAAGCACGCATTACATAAGTTATTAAAATACGAAGATAGCCCAAAACATATCGGAATAAAATTATATATCCAAAATTTCTTAAAAAGCATCGAACATATAAAAACATTTGAAATAAAACAGAAAAATATCTAACAGCTAAATGTTTTTAATCAATTGATGAATATTTGAACAATTAGTAGGTGATTTCATTAGTTTAGTTATATTATGCTATTTTAATTTACACATATTAACATTTATGACATGTGTTTTATATTTTGTCTTTTTACCTAGTTTTAAGCACTAATGAGAGCACTTGATTCACTTAGTTTAAGCGGCACATCGAAAAAATCGGCAAAATCTGACGGTTAATGTAGAAAGTAAGAAAATTTACATGTGATTTGTACACATTCATTGTATTAAATTTACCCGCAGCACTTCGATTTCCAGACATGTAAATCCAAAATGGCGGCCGATTTGTAAAAGTAACTTTTATTACGATGTAAAAATTGCGTTGTAATTGGTGTGATGATATGATGATATAATAGAAGCATTTGAGTATATTGCTAGCCTAGGTCTACCCCCTACCGAACGAATAAATATTATTCCCTCCTGCAAGGCACCTTTTTAACGAGGCCCGAGCAAGAACAAGAAATCCAGTTGAAAGGTGCATCGGTGTTTGGAAAAAGCGATTTCCTGTTCTTTCCTTGGGGATTCGACTGAAGATCGAGAAAGTAGAAGCCATTGTTGTAGCAACTGCTATACTGCACAATATAGCATGTTTGCGGCATGAGGAAATACCACCAGTTGATGATCAACAGCAAGAAGCTATTAACTTTGTCAATGGAGTGATGGTGGAGAATATGGGGGATAACAGGGTGATTGGCAATAATGCAGTCCCATTAGAGTTAATAAACTATTTTAATGGACTTCTGTGAAAAATGTTATGTAACAATCTTTTAGGTTATAAACGCTTCTAACACTCATTGTACATCATATGATGACGAGTATGTTCGTATGTGTAAAAAATAAAGAAATATTTTGAAATTTAATTTTTTATTCTAAGAAAACTTAGCTTTTACTTAATATCGTATAAAATGTGTAAATACAAATAAATAATTGATATAATAAAAAAATATAAAATAAAGGTAATTTTCTAGAACACGACCCTCTAAAATTATGAGGTGAATTTGTAGATAATTTATAACTTTTTGTTACGTAACGTCGCTTTTTGAATTTCTAATAATTCCATTTTTGCTCGATGATATTGTCTCATAAGCTCTATTTCCAAATCTGCTTTTCTCTTCGATAATTATTTCATTCAAATCTTCTTGGCTTGAAACAGGCTTAAGAGTTTGATTCTCTCCGTCGGATTGCCCCATTATTGCTGGAATAAAATGTTCAAAATGATTTGCAAAAAAGCTTGTTATTGTAGATTAACAATTTTTAAACAGAAGCGTTCAAAGCATATTTGTATCAACTTACTTGTATCTCCATCAAACTGTGAAATGTCTCCATCAACTTTGCTCGAGCCAAGAAGTTCTTTGACTTCCTCATCCAGTATCGTAACTTTGGTTTCTCGATAAAGACCACCACCAGTACCACGCACATACAATTTTTCATCAGCGAACTTCTCTTTCGTTCTCTTTTTAATATTATCGTACTTTTTTTAGAACTTTATCATTACGAGGATTCTCTCCAGAAATACTATTAAATTTACTTTCCATCTTTCGCCAAGTCTCTCCTTTCCGGAAATTTGCTTGGGAATCAGAAATCTTGAATTCGACGATATTTCTATATATTTTTTTCTTACCAAGGAGATTAATATAGACTCCCCTTTCGCAGAAAAGTTTGCAGATCTTTTTCTATGATCCATATTCTCTCAAACCAAAAACTAGGGTTCACGTTTTTATTGTAAAACTCTTGAATATGAACCACAGGTAACTGTCATGAATGCCGAATGTCTAATGTCCACAAACGACCCACTAGTTTGTGCCAATGTCACATCACAAATTCTTCAAAATCTACAGTGCGCAAACGACGACACTACCAACTGACATTTTAAAATAACAGAACCTAGCTCTACTTAACTCGGATGAATTACGCTTTATAGAACGGGAATATACCTGACCTCCGGTTCAGCTTGAGCCGTAGCTCAATTAAACCTACGCTGAACCTGGTATTGTAAAACTGGCCCTTAGATCAGCATATCAAGCAGGTCAAATCTGGGGCAGAGATGATGTTTTGGAAAGTCCACGAGAGCCAAGTGAATGGGGGTGGAAAATTACTGAAAATGTAGGAAGCCCATCTGATCCAAATTGTAAGGAATCTGGCAAGGTTGTAGAGAGCTAGAAAAATGCGGTTGTTCAAGCGATTGTAATACCATGCGTTGCCTATGCAGAAAAAAACGTACTGTAGCAATAAAAGGTGCAGGGCCTTCTACATTTATTAAAATACTTTTTCGTTAATTTTTTTTTTTTTGTTACAACAAGCCATATGATTCCAGTAGCAATGGCGAGGAAACCGTTATGATTTTATTTTGTATTTTGTTAATAAAAGCCATCTTCCTAACTTCAGAATTGTATTTTTGTTATAATTCCTTTAGAATATTATTTTTTGGACATCACCATTGGAATCAGCGACCTCAAATTATACTTAAACGAGACCTCACATGACATATTGCACTATTTTTTTAAAAATTTATAGTTTAAAATAGCCGCCGAGTTTTTAAACAAATTCTATTATTCTCGTCCTATGACTATTTTCGTTACATTTGCTAAACTTAAAGCGTTCACCTACGGTTTGAAAACAGTCTTTGGATATGTTTTTCTTTTGTTTTTAAATATTTTACCCGAATTTTTTAAAATGGCTGCCATTTTTGTCTATGAGGTCAGGTGTCAAAGTGCTGCGGGTCAAATTACTTCTATAAATATAAAAAGCACACATGCCAAAGGTCTTGCTTTCTGCATCATTCGTCAGATTTTTATGCGTACCACTTAAACTAACTAGTAAGGTGCTCAAATCTCTTTTGTGACTAATCCTATACCAATGTGGTATTTTGGATAATAAAC
Source organism: Stenurella melanura (assembly GCA_963583905.1). Lineage (NCBI taxonomy): Eukaryota > Metazoa > Arthropoda > Insecta > Coleoptera > Cerambycidae > Stenurella > Stenurella melanura. The sequence continues at coordinate 117,284,072 of OY757311.1, forward strand.
GATTATTATTATTATTAGCATTATTGTTATTAATTATTAGCAATTAATTCTTCTATAAAACAAAACATTAACCACAAAAAAACAATAATTTGAAAACTGAAGTAATATTATATGCATACCACTTATTGGATAGACCTACCTAGGGAGTTTGCAATCTTGATTTTACCAACGGCCTGTTTCGTATATTGAGCATTACTTTCAATACACATACCTTACTTAAAACTGAACTTAATAATAATTTTTTAAATTTATGCGTTGAACATTTTGAATACATTTCAAAATTGGTACACATCTACAAATCTAAGTAATTATAACATGTCATTCCATAAGAATATTGCACCTGTTAGTGGCTAATAAAATAAGATGGTGAGTTTGTTAGAGTTCTATTTGTATTGGATTTAAACTTTTCATTTATTTTGCCTATGGAAGTAATTTTCTCGGTTATTGTTGCCTTGCTCTGCTATGCTTCGCTTGCTAGATCTACTTAACGATTGTAGTACTTGTTTGTTAGTTCCCAGATGATAGATATTGTTCTATAAAAGTTTTTCGGTTAAAATACATGCTTTTCAATTTTATAGACACGCGATATTATCGTCAGAATTCAATCTTTTAAAAAAATCTGTATGTGGTAAAAACTATTACCTCAGTTAATGAGGCCCATTTAAACGCGTTCTTTACTAACGATTGTTATCAGTTTGTATTTATGTTTTATTACATGTATCATTTTAAGATTTAATTAGAAACTATGCTCTATAACGTCTTTTAATGCCGACACTTTTTTAAAAATACGTTCATTAGATAGAGGAGGATAGCGAAGGTTCGTATATAATATAAGCTAATATTAATTTGTGGCAGTTGTAAAAAATTTTAGAATGATTAATTGAAAGTTGTGTGAAAGAACAGTAGAGAACATATAATTAGTGTCAATATAATACTAAAAATACATACTTAAGACATTGTGCTATTTGCCTAAATTTTAAATCTAGAAGAGGGATATTTGGTTATGAATTGGTTGCAACCAACTATATTAGATGTTGAACACGGCCATCCATTTAGACAAAATAAAGCCACTGCTAAACGGTTAATTTGAAAAGTTGAATAATTGAAATTGGTGCCAACAAATTTATTAACAAATATAGTTGCAAAAACGAGAATTTTTCACTTTCGAAATATTTAGAAGACTTGGGGCAACAAATTACACGTACTAACCATTTTCGTAAAGCATGATAATTTCTAAAAGGTTAATTACAAAAACTTAGAGCTTAAAATTAGTCGTATTGGTTGTCTTTATTGGTGTGTAGCACACTGCACGCTGATAATGTTAATTTTTTACAACTGGGCTGCTGCCTGTTACTACGCAGATCATTTTCAGTAGATGTATAGATGTAGAAGTATTCCACATGTCATTAACATCTTATCATGCGAATCTAATGTTATAAACAAAACAAAAGATTTGTTGTCATTGCTTAACCTAAAAGAGAATTTTATTTTCATTACAAGAAATTTTCGAAAACATCCTTGAAACAATTACTTGAGAGGCGTGAGTGTTACCAACCAATGAATCATTTAAAAAAACCGCTGCCTAAGGAATGACTACTTCCACATTCAGATTTTCCATCCAAGTCACTTTAAAGAAAACTTGACTATATTTGCACTCTAGTATGTGGAAATTACTGGTCAGATAATTTTAATAACATTCAGATGTCAGAGAAATTTGAGCCGTTGGTTTCTAGCATATACGTAAAAATTGAAGTTTCTGGACTCTTGCAATAAGTAAAGCCAGCTATTACTTATTTATCGCTATTTACACCCCCCCCCCCCCCCTTTAATGGAATAATCTCGATCAGATGTCATTACAATACCTACATATACTAACTTCTAAGTGAATATCTCAATTTTATTTTATCAACCCCTTTATTAATGGAGTTCTGTGCCCTTCCCAGCTTGCTTCACTTATTTTGCCTTATTTACCTCTACTAACCCTCCAAAGGAGTGGGGGAGTTAGTAACGGAATCATCTGAAAATATTATAAAATAATCTGGAGTCTTCGCATCTAGTACATATTCCAAATCCCAAGTTAGTGTACTCTTAGTAGCTTGATTTACTTGTTTTCCCTTATTTACCCCTATTTAACTCCCAACCCTTCATCGGAATTAGCGCAAAATATGACAACGGACCGACAGACACACACACACACACACACACACACACACACACACACACACACACACACAGAGACAGACAGAGACAGACAGACAGACAGACAGAAATATTTTTTTGCTCAAATTTAAAATCTCGACATTTTTTGACATTCTACATCAACAAAATAATTGTTGAAATTTTTTTAATGATTACTATACTTCCACTCCACCACGTGGATGTGGAAGTAAAAATAGAAAATGTGCAAGCAATAATAAAGATACATCGGACAGTTTTAGAAAAAAGCTAATATCAAAATAGTCATCAATTTTAAAGACAAACCCCGACTTCAATATTGTAAAAGAGATAAAAGAAAAAAGTATTGTGTACAACTGATGTACTGTTCCCAAAAATAAAATACGTTCCCATGACGACCGTGAACTACAAAAGTTCGTTCTCTGTTCATAAATGAATATTGAGTCCTCGTCGTAACAGATTGAATAAGGAACATTTGAAGAAAATTATTATATTATTTTTCGAGTCATGAGATAATCAGGAGCCACTTCATCTAAACAGTAAAAAATATTGTATTGTTACGTGTTTCCGCCTCTTAGGAAACACCCTCTATGAATCCGCGGGTTCTAAATAATTTTAGCAAGGGATAAACCACTAACAGTTTATTTAATAATTTACTGACTATACAATACTTCTCAATTAACCAAATAACCTTTACACTTTGTTTACTTGATATTTAACCTCACTTTTTCGCTACCAAACTTCTTCGCTTCTTCACTTCTCGCCTTATATACTCTGAAATTGCTTCTAGAATTATCTAGAACATAATCGAGAATCTTCTTCCAATACACTCCAGAAAACTTTATCTCTCTCTACAACTTTCCAGGACGTCACTATTAGTCATAGGCGTATCATAGGGGGTGTAATACATAATAGTATAAATGATGTTTCAGATCAACAAATATTTTAAATCTTACGCAATTTTTAAAGTATCACCTTAACAAAGATTGGAGAATTAATAAGATTTAGACGGCCCCACAGAGAAGGCAAAATAGACGAATAGCATTAATTGCTAAGTCAAAATTAAAGGGACACGACATCCAGTGAAAACGGTTTCGGGATTTGATGGGTCATTTTTCTATATTCTTACAACTATACATTGTCATACTACTCCGTTCTCTAACCGTTCTTAACTACCTAGGTCAACGAAAGTCAGTAAGTGGTATACGTGAAGTGCAAGGAACATGTGCTCCCTTTTTGCAATTTATTTTCAATGTCAAAAACGGCACAAATGGTCTTTACCCTTCTCGGACACCACTTACTGACTTTCAACGGACGACATTAACTTAGGTAGTTAGAAACGGTTAAAGGACGGAGTGCATTAGGTAGCTTTTCATTTCCTATGTGCGTATGGCAATGGGTAGTTGTAACAATATAGGAAACGGAAAAATGCTGACGGGTAGGCATTAAATGGATTTAACAAAAATTACCAAAAGACAGGTTACCTCGTAAGAACCGGCAAGTGCTCCATCGCGTGTAGTCCTCGATGAGCGCCCCATGTGACTATTACTTCCACAGCCACGTAGTGGATTGGAAGTATAGTAAAAAAAAAAATATTTCTTGAAATAAGTTTAGAATGTCATGAAACGTCGAGATTTTAAATTTGAGGGAAAAAAATTCTGTCTGTCGGTCTGTCGGTTTCCGGAACGGTTTAAGATATTGACTTGAAATTTTGTACACGTATAACGAGATCTGGAACTGGATTGTTTTTTGAACACATCCGGTGAACGGCTGGGGGGTAAATAGGGGTAAATAATTAAAACAAGCTGGTAAGAGTACAGCAACTTGAAATTTGGTGTATACCACACGCTTAAAAGGAAACCGGACATAGGGGGGATTTCTATTAGAGGAACGCGTTTAAATTGCAGATTAATTAGAACAACGAAAGTTCCCCACTGCTGGCGCTAGCCATGTGATACAGTGGCTACAGCTTAATAGTACAAGCCTGTGCTTTCCTTATAATGGTCAGCGGTGGGAGACTTTCTTCTTCGTCTTTCTCATTGAGCTGCAATTTAAACGCGTTCCACTACTAGAAATCCCTATGTTCGGTTTAATTTTAGGCTTGCGGTATACTAGAAACCAAGGCCTCGAAATTTTTTGTAATATTTTCCATCCTCCTTATAATATTCTTGCATTCTTACGTCTCAACGTCGACCAACACCCAGCGTCGTTTTTGTATAACTTGTGTGTTTGATAATCTTTAATATCTAAATTTATGTTCTTTCATTTTTACGTCTCGACGCTGACCAACGCTTGCGTCGTTTCTGTAAAACTAGTGTATTTGATAAATTTTGATACCTAGATTCACGTTCTCGCATTTTTATGAAACCCATTTTTTTGTGGAATATTAATGTGAAGCCTATTACAATAATTACTCCGAGTTGTGTAACTTTTTAAATTTTTATCAGCAGCTTAATAAAAGTTTGAAAATTTCTAAAAAAAATTTTTTTTTCCATCCCCTGCACATTTCACAGATTTTGTAAATATCATATGAGGATTGAGAATTAGCCAAGTTCATTTTCAATTTCTTAACGAAGCTTGCTAAATTGCAACTTCTGTAAATTTTTTATAACATCAGCCCCAAATATTATTAAAATGATATGACCAATTATTTGCGGATACTAAAGTGCAAATATAGTCAAGAAGTTTACCTTTAAAGAGACTTGGAAGGAAAATATGGATGTGGAGGTAGTGATTCCTTAGGCAGCGTCTTTTTTTCTTCATTTTATGAAATAAATTTTGGACAAATGTTTAAAAATTATTGGTTTGCCTGTCAATTCAGTACTACTGAAATGGATACCTAATATGTGAACGTAAAAATACTTGTAGTTTCACGTGACTTGTGTTACCAAGCAACCTGCTTCATCATTATTTTGGATTCAATCAGCTGAGTTCTGTCCTTTTATCAGGACAGTAATGTCGATTTCTCAGAATTTGCCCCTATCTCTATTATCGCCTATTCCGTCTGATTGACATATTTTGGCAACTGCTCGATAACTCTACTGTTATCAAGCAGATCCCAAAGGCAAGGTCAGTGGAGCGGAGCCATTACTAAGAGATAAAGGATATTTCGCCGGCTGTCTTATTTTGTTAATCATCTGATCTTTGACCTTAGTACGGACCTGGAATGACGACCAAATCGAATCATTGCCAACGAATGGCATAAAAATAATGTCCGGATAATTTCATATGAATATTAGGTTTGTCTGAGAAACATGGTAATTTGAGTGGTGTACTATGCTATAATTTACTTTACAATATTTGTGTAGTACGAAGCTATGACGCGCATATTTTAAAATAAATACAGTTACATCCTTATAAGTGCAATAAAACAATTACTGAAGCAGACTGGCAAAGTTAATTGCGTAAAGAAGCCGAATAATGCAGGAAATTATATGAAATGATATCGTGTGAAGTGTAAAAACGGAAGGAAAGGGGATCATATTCATATAGACAATCGAACAATCGTTAAAGCTAGTGTTGTGGGAAAACTAACCGACTCATCCTTTTTTTCTATGAAACCAAATATTTCACCTTTAAAGGTATTTTTAGTTTGAACTAGCCGACAAAGGCTACAAAAAATTATATTTATAATCGCCATAATAAAAATATACATTCTTATTTATGGCCAAGAAATTTGGAATTCGAGGATGTTATATTTATTATATTTACATATATTAAAATTAATGTTATAGGTATTAGTGAAACACAGGAGGTGAAATATTTTAATCCTCAGCTAAAACAAATGCGAGCATAAGTGTTAAACGATTAACTTTAATCTGTGTGTTTTTATTAAGAGAAATATTTTTACTCTTATATTCCTGAAAACATTGGATACGTTGAAATTTAGTACCGTCCCTCTCTAATTTTCCACCAATATAGCAATAAAATGTTTGTCAATATGGAAGTTGCTTTATAGAAAATCATAAAATATATGTGTGCAATATATAAAATTTTACCTAATGGTACAACATTATATTGTATTGAAACATATTCTTTATAGGATTTTGCAAACAGTAGAAAAAATAACTATCTATAACTAAAAGAAAAATTTTCTGTAAAAACATTAATGAAATCGTTGCATTCTTTCGATAACCTAAATTCTGGTTATGCTAGCAAATTAAAATCCTAAAATGAATTTGTCTAATTTCTTATTTGACAATTCTCATTCTAACACTAGCATGCACACAGTCCCCTACGGCCATGCAGATTAAACTGGTATCCACATAATCCCCTACGATCATGAAGATTCAGTTAAAAATGAGAACAAAGGCCTAAAATCTCTACCTTGTCTTAAAAAAATTTCATTCTAATGGATTACGTTTTCATGAAATCTATCATTCTGTTTCTTGAAAATTCTTAGCCTTTGAAACGTTTTTCGCCCTTATTCAGGAGCTCATCAGAAAGACATAAAGCCATCTTTATGAGTGGCTTTATGTCTTTCTGATGAGCTCCGGAATAAGGGCGAAAAGAATTTCCAAGAAACAGAATTATAGATTTCATGAAAATGTAATCCATTAGAATAAAATTTTTTTAAGACAAGGTAGAGAAATAAATTGATTTTAGGCCTTTGTTCTCATTTATAACTGAATCTTCATGATCGTAGGGGGTCATGTAGACACCAGTTTAATCTGCATGGCCGTAGGGAACTGTGTGGATGCTAGCGTTAGAATGAGAAGTGTCAAATAATAAATTAAACACACTCATTTTAGGATTTTAATTTACTAGCATAACCAGAATTTAGGTTATCGAAAGAATGCAAAGATTTCATTCATATTTTTACAAAAAGTTCAGTTAAACAGTAATTTACGTATACGTATAACTACTAGTCAAAAAATAGTCGGTATATGCGATAAAAATAACACGTTTAATTCCACTTGTCGACATTTCAATTATTTTTTTAATCTTCTTCAGGACAGTAAAGTTCTGAGGAAGACTAAAATATAATTGAAACACCAACAAGTGTAAACAATCGTCTGCTATTTTTGTACGATATAAAAAGTATTTCTTGTCTAATGGTTTATTTCTCTTCATATACGTATACTCACTCCCTCTTGAACTGTTGAATATTAGATGATGGGTTGATATTATCGTCACTCTTTAAATATCCTCATCAAGAGAAGTCTAAGCGGGTCAGGTCTGGTGATTGAGGAGGACAGAGGAACGGTTTTCAAACCTGAAAGTAAATGTGACGATAGACTCTCTTGCGGTGTGAAGTATGGCTCCATCTTGAATATATCCACGTTGGAATCAATGCATTGTTGAAGTTTTGACCAAAAGAAACTAGTAAACATGGCACAAACTTGATGACTGTCCCTGTTTAATGGAAGACTCCCATTGTTCAAAAGAAAAAGCTGGACGTTTACTTTTGATGTTTGCTTAATGGTTATTTAAAACCTAATATTAAAAATAACATATTTCCACTAAGTGCAGTGCAGTCTGATGTCCTTTATTTGATTGATGTGGCCAAAAGTGACAGGAATCCGGACCATACAATGCTGAAAAGTTGGTTTGGAGGACGTATTTCTCGGAGAATTGCTGGTGCGATGGGCTGTCCAGAGAAGCAAAAGTCTATAATCCTACAGATTCAAAACATAAATACTCTGCCTGTCTGCCTCATTAACAGTCGATATCTCTGAGATAGACAGATGGATGGAGAAACCTAACTCGTCAACAAGTATGATATTCCTAAAACGTCAAATTTTGCATAACTGCAAAGTTGTTGATCTTGCCTACATAGGGATTCAAGGTAAACTATCCTGTTTACCGCCTCACGATTGTCTATCTATCCTTAACGTGTCCTTAATTTTTTCAGTCTACAATCATAAATTTTTGTTTTGTTGTAATTCGTACTTAAACCGTTCTTAGAATTTATTGGTTGGAAGTTGCCCAGCAAATGTTGTTTCGCAATTTTACGTGTTTCGTGTGGTAATCCTGTTGCAGTTCGTGCTATGTTCTTTTTTAGGGAATCCCACAATGCAATTGGATCTTCATCATTTAGTGGGTTCACTTCACTTAGGTAATCCCTGGATTTATTTTAGAAAGATATATCATCAGCTATGATGGCAGATAATTTTGCATTTATTTTCAAAACGTTTTCAATTTCAGCGAGAAGGTGCACACGTTTAGCTTATTTGAACTACAGACAACGTTAAGAAGAGTTTTATAGAGCCATATTTTTCAGCGCCGCTGAGTTCATATCATAATATAATACAGCCCCACAAAAAAAATCAGACTAGTGAACCAGACCCCTCTATCCTTATCTATGTTCGGTCGCTAAAGCTGAATCCGAGGTCAAAAAAATCGTACAAAGCCCAAAATCATTAACTAGAGCCAAAAAGCACCACCTGGAATGGGCTAAAAAGAATACTAAGACACGAGAATAGTTACATTTTAATCAATCGAATTATACAAATTAAGGTTAAACAGCAGCGTACGTACAATAGATATAAAACACACTCCCAGGGAGGGATGATAACTACCCCCCGTATTTAAAAAAGTCGATCCAAAGCTGAAAAGCTCAAAATGTTTTGTTAAAGTAATAAGAAGTTGCATCATGTCTTCATAAATTGCCCCTATAGGGTTGTGGACAACCACTCCTAAGTTTAAAGGACACGACGAAACGAGAAAAATTATAAAATCCAACAGGGTTTCTATTTTTATGGATGCTATAATCGACTGAAATTGCGTAATACTCTAAAATAGAACCAGAACCATCAACGTTCTACAGTGTCAACCCTCAGAGGGTGTGAAAACTGCCCCCTATGTAAGATTTAACTATAAAAGTTGCAGTGGCTTCTATATAAATTCGAAACACCTGCGTTGTGTGGAAGTAAGAAGAAACTAGACTATGCTCGCCGCTGTGCTTGAAACGACCCCCACGGGGTTGGGAGATGCCACCCCTGTACTCGTAGGATGTTGGAAAAACTGAGAGAAACTAACGGGATTTACATTTTTATGGATACTATGATTAACATAATTGGAATTTTTCAGAAGTCACTGTAATTTCTCATAGTAGTTTCTTACACATGAGGTAGTTTTCACCCCCTAGGGAAGTGGAATTGAATCACCTGACTTGTCAAAACACTTTTGTGTAATTATGACCAATAAAAATCTATCTATCTATCTATCTATCTATCTATCTAATAACAACAATGGTACGTAACTTTCTAAGTCTAGCTCTGAGTACTACGTAATTTAACCAATCATAGCATCCATAAAAATGAAAACACTTTCAGATCAATGTTTGTTTCTTGTTTTTTCTGTGTCATTTAAGACAAAGGGTGATTTCTTGACAGCGCTGTTGAGGTAGTTTTCAATAATTGAGCCAAAACTACTGCAGACTCTTCTCACCTTTACAAATCTCCGGAGTTTCGAGCTTTTTCGAGGGTCACTGCAGCTTTTTTCAAGTTGAATCTTGAATGGAGGTAGTTTTCCCATACTCTGAAGGTTGACATAGTTAGTAGGACGTTGATGGTACGTAAGTTTCTAGTTCTATATTACAGTACTATGCAATTTCAACCAATCATGGCATCCATGAAAATAGAAATCCTCTTGGATTTAATGTTTTTTTCGTGTCCTTTAAACTTAGGGGTAGTTGTTCTCAAACCCCTAGGGGTAGTTTATGAAGATTACGTCGGATATGATGCAGTTTCTTGTGACTTTAACAAAACTTAGACACTTCCAGCTTTTTCAGCAGTCATTGCTGTCTTAGATCGATTCTCTTATATATAGGGGATAGTTTTCACCCCTTCCTGGGGGTGTGTTTCATATCTATTGTATGCATGCTGCTGTTTAACCTAAATTTGTATAATTTGACTGATTAAGATGTAACAATTATTCTCGTAGCTAAACCTTCTTTTTACCCCATTATAGGGGTGTTTGTTGGCTCTAGCTAACGATTTTGGGAGTGTACTATTTTTTTTGACCTCGGATTTGAATTCTGCGACCGAAAATATATAGGGATACAAGGGTCTAGTTCGCTGGGATGATTTTTTTTTTGAGGGGCTGTGTAATAAATCTAGTTTCGAAATCTACCACCAGGTGATAGCCAAGTGAAAAACGTGGTGGGTATTATTGAAATGCAGTATTAACTGTCGTATATACAGATTCGGAAAATGTTCGTTTAGGTATGGAAATAGGAGCAAGCGAGAGCGGAGTAACTGGGCTATTCTTATTTATCGTATAACACATCCTTTTCCCACCACATGTGCGTGGGCAGTTTTGTCTGCGACATTTCAGTTTGTCTCCGTCTTTCTTTGCGTTTTAGTGCAATACCAAACCAACACTTTCCGAATCTGTATATGGTCAATGCAGAACTTATAATACAAACAAAAGACCCCCAATCTTACACACAAGCAAGTAAGCTAAAGCAAGACCCTCAATTACTTCCACATCCACATAGTGGAGTGGAAGTATAGTAATCGTAAAAAAAAATCAACATTTTTTATTGCTGATAAGTCTAGAATATCATGAAACGTCAAGATTTTAAATTTGAGCGAAAAAAAAAATTCTGTCTCTCGGTCTGTATTTTTTTTTTTGTGCGTACGATATCTCTGGAAGGGATTGAGATATTGACTTGAAATCTTATACACGTATGTACTATAACGAGATCTGGAACTGGATTGTTTTTTGAACTTATTCGGTGAAGGGTTGGGGGTAAATAGGGGTAAATAGGAGAAAATAAATAAAGCAAGCTGGTAAGAGTACAAGAAGGCCTCAAGTTTTTATATACTATTTCCATACCACTTCATTACAAATGGGGTTGATAAAAAAAAATTGAAACATTCACCTGAAATTTGGTACACGTATGTATTGTAACAATACCTAGGATTAGACTATATTTTGAGATGATTCGGTTGAAGGGTTGGGGGTTAAATAGGGGCAAATAGAGGAAAATTAGTAAAACATAAACATAGAAAATAAGTAAAGCAAGCTGGTAAGAGTACAGAAACTTGGAATTCGGTTTATATACTAGAAGTCAACGCCTCTAATTTTTGTATAATATTTCTCAACTCCCCTACAACCCCCACTCCATTATTAAAGGGGTTGATAAAATAAAATTGAGATATTCATTTGAAATTTGGTATACGTATATAATATAACGACACCTGGAACTTGATTTTATTTTGAGATGATTCCGTTGAAGGGTTGGAGGTTAAATAGGGGTGAATATAGAGAAATAAGTAAAACAATCTAGTAAGAGTATAGAAACTTGGGATTTGATGTATATGCTAGAAGCCAAGGCCTCAGATTTTTTATAACATTTGTCAACCCCCTCCACCACCCCCACACCATTATTAAAGGGGTTGATAAAATATAATTGACATATTCACTTGAAATTTGATATGCGTATGTATTATAACGACATCTGCAACTAGATCATATGTTGAGATGATTCCGGGTGTATTGGGGACACTAGCTGGAGGAAGCTAATAAGAGTCCAGAAACTTCATTTTTGGCGTGTATGCTAGAAATCAACATGTCAATTTTTTTTATGACTTCTGCCTCAGATATTAAAAATTTTTGTCTAATTATTTTCACGCACCAGAGTGCAAATATAGTCAAAATGTTTTCCTTTAAAGAGACTTGGATGGAAAATCAGTTCAAGCCGACAAAGCCACCGACAAAGGACAACGGTCCTCTTTTTGCTTCTCCGTGTCACTATATGTATTTCGTTTACTATACATGAAATATGTCCTAATTACGATTTCTTCTATTATTTACTTGCACTTTCATCATATTAGTAAAGTCAGGGCACTGAATATAACCATTAAGTATTTTGTGCGGAAAACAAATATCAGCCTCTAATCTTCTATGTTCTAATATGTTAATATTAATCCAAGCAAGGAGGTCATCATATTCATATTCATCTCTTAAATACCCCAACTTAAATGTACAAAACTTTAAGAATATCTTTTGAACACCTTCTATATTGTTAATACGAATATTATAATTAGGGTACCAGATTATAAAGCAATATTCCAATACTGAACCTACCAATAAACAATATAACAATTTGAGACTGTGGACAGAAAAATCTGCTACATATCTATGAATGAAGCCCGGCATTATCAATGAATTTGATATTATTTCATATAAATGGAGGTTATAAGACAGTTTATTATCAAGATTAATTCCCAGATCTTTTACGCGATTGATCTCATGCAACACTTTGTCATTAATTTTGTAAGCATAACTATAAGACGAGTTTATTCTTGCAAATGTAATCTTATAGCACTTATTCACATTTAAATGTAGGACATATTCATCGCACCAACAGGACAAATGATCCAAATCACTTTGCAACAATTCAGCATCAGAAAGATCTTTAATTACTCTGAACACTTTTAAATCATGCGCAAACATTAGGAAATTACTATTTTCTATCACTGAAGTTAAATTGTTCACAAAGAGATTAAATAACAGAGGACCAATCGGATATCATTGAGGAACTCCTGATGTTACTTTAATCGATGATGGTAGTACCATATTTTACACATTGTAACCGACCATTGAGATAACTGCTAATCCATATCAGTATATTTCTCACGTACCTTTATTGAATGATATACAGAGTGGTCATCCTAATAAATAAATCAACTATGGATGGAAAATCTGGATGTGGAAGTAGTGATTCCTTAGGTAGCGGTTTCTTACACACAATATACTTTGTACCCGTTTATTTTGCTTTCCGATACCAAATTTTGCAAGGACAACTAGCAGGTGACAAGTTTGAGCCGCCCTGTATTTAATACAAATGTAATTTCGAGTATGAAGTAGTCATTATAGCGGAAATTTAATATGTAATATGTAATCATAGTAAAGAATATTGAAAAGCAACGAAGTCGTTTTAAATCAATTGAATGACAGAACACAGCTTCTTCTCACATTAAATATTTACAGCCGCCATCACGACTTTTCTGTTTAAGTTCATTTAGAAAAACATTGAAAGCTCTAATAAATAAAATTAGAACGATTATAATTAACGTTTTTTGTTAATTGGGCTCGAATAACACGCATTTCAGATGAAATCTGCGTGGATCGCTTGAACATATACGTTTAATTGAAATACAATCAAAGCGTCAGTTTATTTAGTGAATTCGTTCGAGATATAAATGAAAATCTCTACCTTTCACAAATAAAACACATCGCCATTGGAGATAACGAAATCGACAACTTTGTGTCCGTATTAAGATCTAATCGGTATTTTCCATCAGATATTTAAAAACATGTAGGATTCCTATGCAGGTGATGTTAAGTATTTTTTTGTTTGGTGTGACAGACTGTCCTTGATTTTCTTAATGACCTATTTTAAGTTTTCAAAGAACTATCGGTACATATCAAGATTTCTATTGAAAGATTATATCTACACAAACATCAAACTAGTTGAACATCGACATATATGTAAGGATATTCATTGTAAAGGGTGTATCCGTCTCACAGTGGACCGTGTTGCCGATAAAGGTATACAAAATTCATAGCGCCTCATAAGACTAATATACAGGCTTTCATAGGTTTGTATTGTACTTTACATATTATAATTGATTATCGACTACAATTATAAATCATAGGCGTACACACAAAAAATTGGAAGGGGTTGGAATTAGTAAAAGTCGATATTTTTTACTACATAAAATTTATTGTTTTTTGTGTTTATAAAGAGTACGTTCCAAGATAATAAATTACAATTAGCAAACTTATATGTCGTAATTTTCTTGTATATGCGGTTTTCGAAAAAATTGGTATTAAAAAAAATTACGAAGTTTGTGTTTTTAATGCGCGCGAATTTTCTTTCAGGCCGCGCACAAGAAATTCAAATTCGTGCGCATTAAAAATACAAATTTTGCAATTTTTTCCAATACCGATTTTCTCGAATACTATGGCATATATAAGAAAATTACAAGAGGACTTTTCTTTACGCAATTATTCAAGCTTTCTTTTCTATAATGAGCAATTTTTTTATATCTTCAACGGTTAACGAGTTATCAGTGAAATAAGGCATTTTTCACAGAAAAGGTGCTTTTTTGGGTGGGGGGGGGGGGGGTGGTTGCAATGTTTACCAAAAGATCATTACGTACTTTATTTTATTATAACAGCAAATACAGAAATTTGTTTGGAAGCCGCTGCTTCTATTTCAATTTTTGCATCATATTTCAACATTTATGACACATTACTAAAAGTTCCCGCATGTCCCCACTGACCTTTTTGCTTCAAAATATACCCTAACTACCATTGATTACATGTTGTATACAATTACCTCGCTAACTCTTCCATTTTGAAAATACATACTCCTTTTGAGGGCGCTACAGGCTCTGCAACTTCGCATTCGACAGTTCAGTTTCTGTGTATTAAATGCCCTTATATTATAATACAAGTATGTGGACTGTGGACGTTAAGAGTATCTATTTTAAGATTTTCTGAAATTTTGTGTTGTATTGATTTATTAAGAATACTTTAGAATGCTTCAAACAAGACATATTTTTGGAAGAGAAGTTGAATATCAAATTAGTAGAATAAGAATGTCTTCGAGTCATTTTTGTAGCAGACTTTTTCAAGACTCGACCAATGGCGAATTGTGCTGATTTTGACACTGAAAATATTGATCGCGGAGATGATTTGCAGGACATGAAAAACATGAAGAAGAGGAAACTATCAACACTGATACTAACAGTATGTGAATGAAAGTAGTTTGTCGCTTCAAAAAAATTTGTTTTTATCATTTAATAACAAATAGGAAATTACACATTTCAAAATTTACCCCTGAATTTTACGACCGGTGATTTAGAATCCTTTTTATCATTTTAAGTAGAATACCCAGCATGCATTTGAAGAAGTACAGTAGAAAAAAAATTAAAATTAATTTCCAACTTTAAAGCGCCTACCCCGAGGCCTACCACTAGAATTCACACCTAATGAAATAAAATGTTTTCATAATTTTTTCAGATTGTAGTGCATTCTTTAAAAATGTTTAGAAAAAAAAATTGTCCGCTTCTTTTCATTCTCGAACTACTATAAACCATTGGTTTGGTCTCAATTTTATAGAATATTATGTTACCATAAAGCTGATCCATACCTTTTTCTGGAATGAAAAAAACAATTTTTTACAATATTTGAGTTGGATTAAACCATTCAAAACAAATCATTCACCTCTTATACTAACCGGAAAGCTGGTGAACGATTCCGAGTTTTTTCATTTCTGACGTCAAATATATCGGTGGGCCCAAAGTACCCCCTACAGATATTAGGAGTGCACTTCTCCGCCAGAAGTGCTTTCCAGTTTTTTTTTTTTTTTAATTCAACTAGGGGCACATTTTCGGACAGAGATTCCCAGCCAGATGGTCAATACCTTTTTCAGAAATATAAAATTTTATTTATTTTCTGGTTGTAAAAAAGATCTAAAAGTTATCTCGCATTCATTTGAATAAAGCGAAAATTTGTTTATAAAAGCAGCACATATGATCTACTACATTGAAACTTACATGTAAAAATGGTGAAATTCGTATCCTCTTTTTATTCTAATGCAGTATTTTATTTATTAGACACTTAACTTAATATTCGAAATATACACGGCCTTTCGATAGGTTAACAATTAAAAATCTTGCAACCCACATAGTTTTAATATGATGTCTAGGACTAACCAGATTACATAAAATCATTTTAATCGAATCCATAATCTAGTATAAATATTTATAAAAAGACAGATTTCATGTTTTATTTCCCTTAATCAAGATAAAAACTTACACCTGAATATTAAATAAATTTATGTAAAACGTTTACCATTAATTATTATGAGTTAATAAGCTTATCATACATTATACAATATGCATATTCATACATATAATTAAATCATGGCTATGATTTTATTACTTATAGTTAACCAAAAAAGGTTACACAAAACGAAGACATTTATTTTCTCAATAGGAAATTTTAGTCAAATATTTGGAGTGTATTATATATAAAACATGTATATTTGGATCATGACCTCAATCAAAACTTTTTCTCGTTAAGCAACAGGTTTTAATAACTAAAAAATAATTATCTCCCATAGAGGTCATTGCTTTCTTGACAATGTCCACAAAATTTAACATTGCATATTTTACATTTTTCATCTCTGAGAAACGAAACTTTTAATAGTGTTTTCATAATTTCCAGATTATCCGCAACAATGCTCGTGTGGATTCCCACCTCTTTTGCATCGTCTCCCTTCTATCTCACCATATCTTCAACATTTCAACCATCGTCCTCATCTGCTAATTATCTTCTCACATTCGCACTATGTCCACCATCGCAAAAACCTTTCTCACTATCCCACCATCATTGTTATTTACATATAAGGCAGCCTGAGATATATAGCAACCTATTATAAAATATGATGAAACATTTTCCAAGAATAGCGGAACCATACGGACAGAAAAGGTCTTGGCATGGTAGAAAAAGAAAATGAGAAAGAGAGAAGATGGTGGGAATAGGAAGAGGGGAGAGTAAGAGTGGGAAAGTGATGGAAGATAGCGATGGGAATGTAGGAGATGGTTACCAAATGAGGAAAAAAGTTGACAGATGACAGAAATGCTGGAAGAATGGGGGAGATGGCGGGAAAAGTCGTGGAATTCACATGATGAGGCTGTGGTCATAATGTAGAAATTTTAACAAGATTATCAAAAGCGTTGCCTAGAAATATTACTCTATTGAGGTGATAAAATTTGCGATGTTAAATTTTTTTGTTAATATTTGACATATTTGTTTATTATAAATATTAACAACACATGTCTTTGAATCAGCTAAATTGATAGCAGAAATGGAAAGTATTTGAAGGGCAAGTCGGCATAACCATGGAAGTACATTATAAACATTATAAATCAAACAGGAATTGTATGCTACTTTTCTTATTATCGATTGATTCTTTCACATATCTGTATGATGATAGATTCCTTACCATCGCTGAAGTTAAACATTTGTTATACCAGCATCTGACAGCAGTAAGGCAGAAGAACATCTGAAACAATGTACCGAGTATGGGCAGTGTTCGGAAGGTCTAAATATTAAGTTATCAATTTGGATTTATTGCCAAAAGTATTCAATATAACCACGTGTGTAGTATGTACACTATATTTTACTTACATATTTGCGGTATGTATGTAGGTAACTTATACCGTCAGAGGCATCCTTTGTTGTATTAAGTATTCTTTCTACGCCAGGAAATCTCACTATCAAAAATTTGTATTTAAATATTCCATAGTCAACATATTTGTGACTTCAGTTCTTTGGCACCGTCCTGCTACATTGTTTCACTGATGGTAATTTTCAAAACTGATCACTGAACAATGTATTACTTCGTATAAATTCGATCTTTAAATACCTACACTTCGTTTGTTTCATTTCAGTTAATTGAAACTGCACTGAGTCCAGATCTAATTTAAATTTATTTTCAGTTCAACGTACGCCAAGCAGTAGCGGAAAATTGGAAAAATGTTTTAAAATTCATTTTGCTGTCGCTTTGTCCATATCCTCTATGCTCCTCATTTCCGGAACGGTTCATTTCACTAACACGGCCAGTGTAGGTACATCAAAATCTATTCTATAATAAAACAGGATTAGGTATAAAATATAAAAGAGACATTATTAAAGATTGTAAATGGACTGGTGCGACTGGACCGTGTCTGAGTGCTACTAAATA
This sequence comes from Stenurella melanura, assembly GCA_963583905.1. NCBI lineage: Eukaryota > Metazoa > Arthropoda > Insecta > Coleoptera > Cerambycidae > Stenurella > Stenurella melanura. The sequence goes on from OY757311.1 coordinate 117,301,962, forward strand.
ATGCAGGGTGCGGTGTAAATGCTACCGGGAATGAAGTAGTGCAAAGGCGAACATCGCAAAACATTAGAACCATGAAACATATCATGGATTTAGATGCTCAAATAAAATGAAACAAAACTGAGATGTACTGCTTACACCATAAATTTATACAGGGTGTTTCGTGAGATACTGGCTATAGCCTAGTGAGGAGTAGAGTACTCTGAAATGATTTTAAAATCGCCTTTATTATATCCCTAGTGTCCTTGGAGTCTGATATACAGCGTGTTTTCTATTTTTGCCATAATTTTGATCAGCCACATTTTTCATTAACTTCGCCAAATCGAACCAAATTTAGTAGGCACGTTTCACTAATTGACGTCTTCACAACTTCATCGCCAACGAGAAATATTTTGTGTTTTTTGGTATTTCTTAAAGAAGCATTCTGGGGACATTTGATAGGATTAGTTTTCATTGAGTATTTCTAATGTTTTTAAAACACTTTCTACTTATTTTGTATACGATTCGAATTTTCAAATTCTTCTCGCCCTCCATTTTCATTAATTAAGATCATTACTAAATTCGCAAGGAATATTTACTATCCGTAAAATCACTATATTATGCTGCTACTTTTTCGCAATTTCTTATAATCACTGAATCAGATAACAGCCAGTCTCCTAGTTACGTGACATAGTTCAAGTATACCAAATCGAAACATGTATAGACATGAATTTGAGATTTAAAAACCGCTGCCTAAGGAATCAGTACTTCCACATCCAGATTTCTCGTCCAAGGCACTTTAAAGAAAACATTTTGACTATATTTGCACTCTAGTATATGTGGAAATCATTGGTCATAGAAATTGAATAATATTTGGTGCAGATATCATTATGGAAAATATTATATAAAAATTTGAGGCCTCGGCTTCTAGTACCTACATACACAGAATTTCAAGTTTATATACTCTTACCAGCTTGCTTTACTTATTCCCCTATTTCTCCCCAACATTTCTCTGGATATGTTCAAAAGACAATCCAGTTCCAGATCTCGTTATAATACCTTACTGTTCCGAAGAAAATGTGCGGACAAAAAAAAAATTACAAACCGACAGACTGAAAATTTCTTTCGCTCAAATTTAAAATTTCGACATTTCGTGGCATTCTAAGCCTATTTCAAGAAAACAAATTTTTGAAATTTTTTTCACCCCTTCAACGGAATCATCTCAATCAGATGTCATTGCAATACGTACGTGTACTAACTTTCAAGTGAATATCTCAATTTCATGTAATTAATCCCTTTAATGTCGCTATAATACATACGTGTACAAAGTTTGAAGTGAAGATCTCAATTTAATTTTTCATATCTTTTAATAAGGGAGTGGTGGGGGGATGGAAAATATTTTTTATTAAAAAATCTGAGGCCTTCGCTTCTAGTATATACATCAAATTCTATATCTCTGTATTCTTACCAGCCTGCTTTACTTATTTTCACCTATTTCAAATCAGATCAAATCAAATAAGTTTTTATTGTTCAATAACGATAATACACACAAAAGGGAAGACGATTAGGATTTCCTATCTACCATCGTCTCCCTAAATTTAATAAACAAAATTAATTAAGAAACTTAAATTACAAAAACAAGAAACATAAAAATAGTAGTATATACATACACATCACAGCATACATACATAATATTCTCGATTTTCGGGGTTGACAGCCCCCCCATCTTGGAAAAGGGGGTGTAAGCAGTTTTTTCGTGATATCTTGAGAATTGTAAGTGTCACAAAATATTTCCGGGCCTTTTTTATAGAGAATAGAATTGCCCACATCTCTTGCTCCAAACTTTATTTTCTCAGCACGCACCTTTCGCCGCTAATGAACTTCGAAAAATTGAATTGTCGGTGTTCCAAACATTTTTTGTCGTTAAACGATGGACTTTAGGAAAACATTTTCAGGAACAAGAGGTCTTTAATTTTTCATAAGGAACACGACAGAATTTTTCCAGAATTATTTCAGTCAAGAAAAGTCATTTTGAGAAAAAAAATTTACTCCAAAAATTCTAAAAAATCCTGACGTGTTCCTTGTAAGGATATAAATAACTCCTATTCCTGGAATTCTTTTCTTAGAATCCATCGTTTTGCGGTAAAAAATGTTTGGAACACCGAAGATTCAATTTTTCAAAGCTCATTAGCGGCAAAAGGTGAGTGCTGAGGCAAAAAAGGTTTCAACAAAAGATGTGGACAATTCAATTCTCTACAAAAAAAAATTTTTTTGTGAGACTTACGATTCTCAAGATATCGCGGAAAAACTATGTACACCTCCTTTTCCAAGATGGCGCCCAAATGGGGGGGGGGGCTATCAACCCCAAAAATCTAGTTTTATACTCGCACTGACCCTCTCTACCCATAAAAAAAACTTGTCCAGTCCAAAATGCAAGGTTCTGCTATAATTCTGTAACATTTCAATGGACTACATGTAGAATTAAAACCACTGCCTAAGGAATCACTACTTCCACATCCAGATTTCTCGTCCAAATCACTTTAAAGGAAACATCTTGATTATGTTTGCACTCTAATATGTGGAAATTATTGGTCATAGAATTTTAACAATATTTGGGGCAGATATTATGGAAAAATTTGAGGCATTGATTTCTACCATATACGTTAAAAATGAAATTTCTAGCTTGGTCTACTTATTTTGCGCTATCCACAACCTACCACCTCACACCCCTTCAACGGAATCATCTCAATTAGATGTTATTACTATACATACGTGTACTAACTTTCAAGTTAATATCTCAATTTCATGTTATCAATCCCTTTAGTAATGGAGCGGAGGTGGTGGGGGTGGGGATTAAAAAACATTAAAAAGAAATTTGAGGCCTTGGTTTCTAGTATATACACCAAATCCCAAGTTTCTGTACTTTTACCAGCTTGCTTTACTTATTCGTCCCTATTTACCTCTACTTTCCCCCCACTCCTTCAACGGAATCATGTCAAAATATAAACTAGTTTCAGATGTCGTTATGATACATATATTTACCAAATTTCAAGTGAAAATCTCAATTTAATCTCAATTTAATTTTATCAATTCTTTTAATAAGGGTGGTGGAGGGATGGAATATATTATAAAAAAACCTGAGGCCTTCGCTTCTAGTACATACACCAAATCCCAAATTTCTGTACTCTTACAAGCTTGCTATACGTATTTTTCCTTATTTACCTCTATTTAACCCTCAACCCTTCAACGGAACCATTTAAAAATATAATATAGTTCCAGATGTCTTTATAATATGTACGTGTACCAAATTTCAGTTCCATATCTAAATTTTATTTTATCAACCCCTTTAATAATGAAGTAGGGGTTGAAAAATATTATAAAAAATCTCTCTTACCAGCTTGCTTTACTTATTTTCCTCTATTTACCCCTATTTACCCCCCAATCCTTTACCGGATATGTTCAAAAATCAATACAATTCCAGATCTCGTTATAATATATATGTGTACAAAATTACAGGTCAATATCTTAAATCATTCCGGAGAAAACGTGCGGACAAAAAAAGTTACAGACAGACAGACCGCCAGACAGAAAACATTTTTTCGTTCAGATTCGAAATCTCGACGTTCCATGACATTCTAAACCTATTACAAGAAAAAAAAAATGTTTTTTTTTACGATTACTATACTTCCAATTCACTACGTGGATGTGGAAGTAAAATTGACATGTTTTAGGATTTAACTCATAAATTGTAAATTACATAAATAATGAACTTGTCCGTTACTTATGGGTTTCACTGTATAAATATACGCGTCAAACTTAACAACCCTTCTTTTGTGTCGTGGGTTGGAAATTAAAAAAAATTCTAACTTACTGCACAGATTTCCAATACAAGCAAGGGCACGATACTCTTGACTTTCAAATTACCAAACTTATTAATTAAGTTTTCAGTTTATGGGAGTAGAATAAGTTTGTATGCGAAATAAATCGACGTGGAATTGGCGACCTTGCGCAGGTGTGCCATACTGGACCAACCGCATTCCGCGGACGCGAGTCTCCTCGCAGGCTCTGAATAGGAGAGTGTGCCCTGTATAAATCTTAATAAAGCGGCAGATATGTGGTGATAAATCCCCATTTCTCCCGGAGATATGTCCTCATTAATCCTAACCGGACATGTCTGTTTACTGGCCTTCCATAAAGCACTTCCGTGTTTCCGGATATCATCGTGCTTTTCATTTCTATAACTGTGATTTATCAACTAAAAGATAAAACTTGGCTACAAGGAAACATCGTAAACTCTAAAAGAATAAATGTAGTTTCTGTTCGGCTACATTGAAATTTCAACTGATTTTGTTTGAAACGAGTGGAGTTCAAAAGGTCACTTCTCGTCTTATTTTAGGAGCTAAGCAGACACACTCGCTGAAATAATTAGTACATCATCCAGAATTCAGCATATTACACAATTTCTATAGAACTCAATTTGCAGATTTAATCCTAAATAGAAAAGCTTAATGTAAATCCATGAGAAACTTTTCAATTTTAGTTCAGGTAATGAATGTAAAGAATTATCTGTTTCAAAACACACGAGAAAAAACGATCCTTTCTGCACAAAATCGTTCTGTCTGATGGACTTATTAACCCTTTAAGAATATAGTAGAATTCGAGTTTGAAATCATCGAAATTTTTTAGCTTAAAGTTTTAAAAGTAGCGAAAACTGCAAATTTTTACCCAAGCATATTTTTTTCGAATTGTTCGTTGTGGTGTTACTATTACATTATGTTCACGTGATTCCCAACGTTCGGAAGCAGCATCTTAAAATAGAGGTAAACTCGACCTTTCCAAAACTTTGCACAGACAGTACGAAAACACTGATAGGAAAGAGTTTTATTGAGGTTGTGCGTTTAACAAGCCACCGAAACGGATGTCGTAGTGCTTTCAGAATTGACCACAAAATGTCTGCCAAGATATTGCAATCGAAAAGAAGAAAAAGTAATCATTTTCCTGACACTTTGTAGCACAATGACTACAGTGGCATATTTTCAACTTATTTTCATGAATATATTGAAATCAAAATCAAAGAGCCTTCAAAGAGTCTTAAAGAACGTATATTTAATTTATTCAGGTTTCCGTAACTTAACTGAACATAACTAAATCGAGGAAATGTACAAGCGAAGTTAACAAAAAATTCAAATGTTTCATAGAAATATTTAAAGGAAAATAAAATATCACACTAGCAACAATGGGAGGAATACAAAGTACCACACATGCAGTATGTGAAGTAGAAACCAGGAAACATCTGAAGGTTGCAGGAATCTATACTGCTTTGGAATCAGAAGAGTATAACGAACTAACGTTAAGTATTCATACTATTTGTCGGAGAGATAACAAGTGTCAGCTACAAGGTGACAGTAATAGCTGTAGTTACGGTCAGATCAAAATAATAGTGACTATTCCGAACACTAGGGATGATTACATGTAAATTGCATTCCCAAGTATGGTATGAATGATACTGGTACTCTCAACCTTCATGAAATTACCTAAAACAAATGGCAAATTTCTAAAAGAACTGTAGATTGCCGATGTCATTAATATCACACGAGAATAAAATAATGTTGTATATTCTTCCATTCAAACTTCATCATCGTTTCTTTTGGCAAGTATCTCCTGAGCAAATAGACCTTGGGTAGTAAAGAACAAATATCTTTGCGACACCGTTTTCAAAATAACTATTATGCATTTGCGTTATTGAAAAAATGCGTTGGGACAAACTCTACACTGTTCTGTTGGAGATGGGAGCATCCAGACATGCGTTCTTTATTATGCGCTAACATTGTCAAGAAATCTATGAATTGGTGAAAATCCACAATCCTAAATTCCTTAAATATAAAGTAGACAGGGTTGGTTGTGATCTGTCACCAATCTTTTTCATTATCTTTAGTAAATACATGATGCAATGTGTGCTGGACGATTGACTGACTGAAGTTGATATAGCTAGCTAGCTTGTCTGATGTTTAGACGACACCATTTTGGTTGCAAAAAGTGAAGATTAATTTAACATTTTCTATAATCTTTAAGGCATATATGCCCTAGGGTACGGTTTAAATGAAAAATATTAATACAGATCGTGCAAGTGGAAACCACAAAAATACCTCAAGGATAGGTGCTGATGGTATGTCTAGGAGGCCTTGTCGAGCATAAAAAGAACGTCAAATATGAGATAGGTGGAAGATACCGATGTCAAGATCGGCTACTTGTCTTTTCATCTTCTCTTTATTCACAGCACTTTTTTCCAGATGCTTTGAGCTTCATCCATTAATCTAGTTGGCATCCATTTTCTATACAACAATTAGAACGGCGCCCCTGCATTAGTCGACCTGTTAAATATATAGCCTCACCAAAGCACTTTCCGATCATCTCCTTGTTAGGATGGGCCCAATGTCGAGGGCGTTCTCTGCCTCTTACAATCTAGTTTTCTCTGTACTATCAACTGTCTTATATTATCCTCTCTCCGATTGATGAAATAAAAAAATGAGAGGATTAGAGATAATCTGATGCTGGAGAGGTGCTTTTTTGGACATATTTTTTAGAAAATCGAGCTCCTGAATTAATGAGCTATCCAAAAAAATTGCAGCAAACGTCTCTAGTCCCACATCTCGAAAGCATCAATACACCGTCTCTCTTCTTTCCTAACGGTCCGTGTCACAGATGCATAACGAAGATGGAGAAACTGGACTACCGGTCAGATGACCCAAATTTGGTGTGACAAAAATATCTCGAAATTTACAAAGATCGGACTAACTAATGTTCTAATCTTTCGTGTCTTTCTTTAGGCCTCTGGGGCAGACACTTAGGAATGAGTAGACTCTCTCCTGATCTTTACGAGCTGTGAGTCTAGAAAGATTTCTTGGACTGCTCGAATATCTATGAAGTACATGAAATAGATTATAAAGCATTTGTAACGTAAATAATCTTAACATACGTAATATAGTATATTGAGTATCAAGAACAGTAAAGGACGTTTACCGGTAGACGGTAATGTTTGTAGGCTGAGCGCTAGCAAAGCCTCCGCGCCAATATTCTTGACTAAAGATGACGGTCTCGGATGATTAGGGGTCGAGCTTGAACTCTTTGCCCCAATCATCGCTGTAGACCTGGACCGGCCTCGTAAGGGGTGGGTCTGCTTTTTCCCCTACCCCCCCCGCAAATGCGGACGGTATTGGCGCTGTTAGCACACCTCCCGTGGTCCTGACTGTAGGACCCTGCCAGCTGGGTTGTTTCTTCTGGCGCTCTTCTGTCTTGGTCTTCTTTCTTCGCTGGCATATATAGGCTCCCGGGAGCGTCTTTCGTTTATCGCTAGAAGGAATGGCTGTTACCGAGTCCTCTCGGAGTTTGAAAGGGATTTAGGGGTGTTGACTAGTCGGAAGCCCAGGGTGCCAATTGGCATCATGTGCTCCGATTTCCTCGGAAGGAAGTGTGAACTGTGTAGTTCAGGATTGTATTCGGCCAGAGACGCTTTCTTAGAGTCAGAGGCCGACACGGGCTAGGGTAAGGGTACCGAGCTGGTTGTTTGCTTGGTACCCCCGGGATCGGGTAATTGGATGTTTTTGGTCATTGTCTCCTTGCGGTGTGGCTTGCAGATCGGGCTGAAACAGATAAAGGGTTAGTTATACTTACCCATTATCCAGGATGTGGAGAGCAAAGCCTCCAATTTTGTCGGAGACCGGTACAACTCTTAACGTTCGTCATGCTCTGCTGTTTTTTGCACTTCAATTAAAATGATTTAATTTCTAAGAAATAAACAAAATGTCAAAAGTGACGTTTATATTTCGTGGCAAGTCCAATTATTCAAAAGTGACATTTTTATTTTCTTATAAAATTAGACGTCTGTGCTATATGTTTCCAAGACAATATTTGGTGTTACTTACAAACAAGCAAAGATACTTTAATTTGACATTAAATTTTTTTACTGTATTAAGTTTCTTTACAATGAGTGATTCCGACGGCATTAGTGAAATAGAAAATGTATGGGAGATCGGATGTACAGCAATAATTCCAGAAAAATCCAAGCATCGCTATGAAAGATAACGTTCGTTCTTTAAATAAATAGAAATTTCCTTATTCTTTGTTCTTATTTTTGTGAAATAACATATGAATTAGTAAGTAAGTCACTTACCGACCTACTAGACCTAGCAACCGGTAAACATAACCTACCACCTTGGAAACACATCTTGAAAATAAACAAAATAGTTCGATCGTGCAAAAAATATGTTCAAGTTACACCTTGACACTTTACTGCAATATTTAAACACTATTTTGTTTACAATGTATGTAAACTCTACAATAGCTTACCCATCAGGTTTCAAAATTATACTATATAGGAAACTTCAAGAAAAGTTAAAAAACGCACAGGCCTGTGTACATGCCCACAAAAAAAGTATTTACACGACGCACCTGAGGGGTATATTACTATGTGTTTTTGGTCGCTGAAACGGAATATGATGTTAGATTTGCGTCATTAGGTCTTCGTTCCCCGCTTACCTAAAGAGATTTGTAGTTTGAAGCGTTATCTTGGTCAAGTAATCGAGGCTAGCGAGAGATGGTAACCTGATGAAGCGAACTTACATCATATATTTTTCCACCAATCCAAAAAACAGGAATATACTCCGCAGATGTGTCGAGCAAACTTTTTTCTTTGTAGATCTGTGTTATTAGTAAGTCATTTATGTGTAAAGGAAGAATAGTGTTGCATCTAAAATCGATCCCTGAGCAACTCCACGTTTATTGGAAAAATATATGAGTTTATGTTTTGATAGGTCAAACTCATTCGGCCTCCGAAACAAGAGCAGACCGTTTTGTAAAATTTTACTTGAATTCTTGCTTCGATAATTTTTCACATTATTACGGTTATTCCAATAGATCAATGGGTAGTCCGTAATAATTCTTCTATTGTTCTCCTCATGCACAAATGACATCAGTCTTTTGTCATACAAAAAAATTTGACAAATGTAATGTATTACACTTTTATTACATTAGGTATATTTGTCAAGCAGATGTGTGTTTTTAGTTTGATTTGTGTAGTAAAGACTTCTGTAGCGCAGATGTACAATCTTTAATATTATTTATAATAGTGTAATAGTATTTATATTATTATAAACAAACGGAAGATAATAATAAAACTGTCCCATAACTTAGATTCTAATATTGCTGCACAACAAGAAATGAAAATTTATGTCTTAATTATTACTACAAAACGTTGGTAGCTAGAAAAACAAGCATCAAATTAAAATTTGTTTCACATAATAAATATGACTTTTTATTTACATTCGGTGCATTGATATTTTAACTGGTAAATATTTTATTTTCATGTAGCCAGTAAGTGCATAACGTACTTAGAATTACTCATTTACATAACAATTAAATTTCGTATAAAAAAGTAGCGGTTATTATTGAGAGTCAATGAAAGAAATATTAATGACATATGAAGTACCAGAGTATACAATACCATTGTAATATATTTATTTTTTAAGATTTCTAACCACGTTACTATACTATTAAAATATCAATTAATAGTTTTATGTCTATGAAAACTTTCACTTGAGAGAACATAGTATTTATTATATGGACAATCATAAAATGAATAACTTCATTAATTGTTTTAGATCGCTTTGTTAAACAATATTTCCAACCCCAACATGATGGTGCATCATTTTTGAAGATAACTTGAAAATATGATCTATACACACCATTGTATGTCAGCGTGACCGATAGTTAAGGAGACTTGGTACACACTGTGAGATTCAAGGTTCAATTCCTAGCCATGGCACTGTAGTTTTTTCAATCACGACGTTAATTCTAGAACACGCGAATTTGAGAACGAAGAGTATTTTATATCTGACTTCAGGGGGCGATTTGCGAACACGATATCAGAGCGTTCACAAATAGCCCTAAGTATTGTCGACAGGTGGTGTAATGAGGAAGAACATTCCATAAATTCCCACAAAACCACAGTAGTCACTTTTACACAAAACAGAGTCTTGGAAGGCCTAGTGCCCCTAGTACTCAACGGTATGGACATTCCATTACCAGTGAGGTAAAATACCTAGGAGTCATTTTTGACCGAAAAACTGACATGGAATTCCCCCATCGAAAAAGTCACACAGAAAGCAACTATAACCTTCGGAAGGTGCAGGCCGATGTGTGGAAAAAATTGAGGGTTAAATCCCAAAATGACCCTATGGTTATATAATAGGGTAGTAAGACTCATGATAACCTATGGATCAGTAGCATGGTGGACTAAGAGCAGATGGGAGCAATGAGACTGTTAAGAGGCGTACAAAGGCTTGCTTGTCTGTGAGCCACAGGAGCCGTAAAAACTGCTTCAACTGCTGTATTGGAAGTCCTTTCGCACTTGGCACTACACATATTTATCCAAGGAGAAGCTCGTTCAGTGCTGCATAGGCTAATGCAAGGCCCTATGCCAATAAGGTTGCAGCACGGAACAAAGCATCAGAAGTTATACTTAGAGCTGAAGGCGGATCCCATTCTGGGAATGCCCATGGACACTACAGTCCCAAAGTATAACTCTATTAAGAACTTCAAAGTTAAAATAGCAAACAGGGTAGACTGGACAAACGGTCCTCCAATACCGGCACAAACAGTCTTGTATACAGACAGCGGTCTGTATACAAGACAGAACAGGAAGTTGGAGCTGGGATTTATGGGATAAGGTCAAAAACGAAAATTCCCGTAAGTCTAGGAAAACATGCCACAGTATTCCAGGCTGAAGTGGCCGCAATACAGTGGTGCGCAAAGAAAATCATAAGTCAAGGAACTGTTAATCAGTCGATCACCATTTTTTTCGCTAGTCAGGCTGCGCTAAAAGCAATCGGTTCCATGCAAGTCGAATCGAAACTTGTATGAGACTGCATAAATGCCGTTGTAGATTTAGGAAGTCAGAATAAAGTGACCGTGGCTTGGGTACAAGGACACAAGGGACACAAGGGAAATGAAAGCCAGAGAAAGCGCGTGTAACGACCTTATAGGACCCGGAACCTTTTGCGTTGTTACTAAGCCTACATACGAGCATCCATTAACAAATGGGTGCAAACTAAATCTCTGGAATGGTGGAAACATTTTCCACGACAGAGACAGGCCAAAGAGTTCATTAAAGAACGATCGGCTAAATTTACGGAGGACCCATTATGCCAAAACAGAAAGACTATTAGAGTAATAGTGGGTCTTCTAACATATGCGTCTAGTGGGTCTGGCAGAGGATGGAACATGCGGATTCTGCCAAGAGGCAGAGGAAATCTCAGTCCATGTATTGTGCCTTTGTGAAGGCCTTACTAGACTGAGATTTCAACTACTTGGTGAGGAAAACCAAGAGCTGACAGCTACTCTAGAAGGCCCTGTGAAGTTTGATACAAAGGACAAAGCTGGATAAGGAACTCAAGGAAAATAAACAGGAGCATCACAATAGATCCATGGGGGTCGCGGTGGTCAAGGTCAATCAGCCAGCTCTTTCTTCCTAATCGAATCTACATCTGACTAGCAGCACACTTCTAAAACCATAAATAACTATTGCTTGCAAAGAAAAATGTTCATATAATTGTGTTGGTCATCAAATTCTGAACTCTCAAAATGTGTGTCTATATATCTGACCGTCAGTTTCTTGTAAGCACGATAACTTAAGGTGGCTATTTCATAGAAAGAGACATCCGATAGGAAAATATTTATTATTTTTAGCCATAACTTTTTTTCTTAGTATGTTAAGTTAAAAAACTATAAGACTACCTTGGTATAATCATAACAAGACTATTACTATGAATTTTCACTTAATAATTTCAGTTGTTTGCAAAATAGTTAGAAGGATTCCTGATGTTAGCAGCTTCCAAAACCTTCTCGATAGATTTCTGGGAACTGAAAATGTCGAATATTAAAAAAGTGAGAGAATAAAACGTGTTGTGAATGAAGAAAATGAGTTTTCTGTGGTGTTAGTAACGGTTGAGAATCCCCATGTTAGTCAAATAGAAGTGAGCTCATTAGTAGGAATAAGTAGACGGTCTGTAGGTCGAATCTTAAAACCAAATAAGTTGCATGCATATCATATTCAAATGTACCAGGAATTATGTGATGACGATTTTCAAAAGCGCCTAAAATTTTGTAATTGGGCCAGAGGTAAAATGCCAGATGATGTCAATTTTTTCAATTTTGCATTCAATTATGTTTTATTCACTGATGAGGCAACTTTTCATAAAAATGGATTTGTTAATAAGCACAATTTCCATTATTATGCTTTGGAAAATCCTCACTTTTTTATGCAAGTTGATAACCAACCCAGATGGTCTATAAACGTTTGGGGAGGAATTATGGAGAACATGTAATAGGGCCACATTTCTTTGATGGTACATTGACTGGAGCTATTTATCTTCATTTTTTGGAAAACTGTCTGCCAAAATTATTGGTAAATCTCCCTGAAAGAATTCGAAATACGGTGTGGATTCAGCAAGATGGTGCTCCACTACATTATTTATATGCAGTTAGAGACCACTTAAATAATACCTACCATCATCAATGGATTGGAAGAAATGGACCCACTAAATGGCCTGCTAGATCCCCAGATCTTACAAAAATGGATATATTTTTATGGGGATACGTGAGAAAATTGTTTATAGAGACACACCAACAACAGTATAAAATATGGAGGAAAGAAAAATAACTGCCTTTAGATCTATCACACCGGCAGTTTTAGGAACAGTGGGAACCTCATTTCAAAAGCGCATAGTGATGAGTGTCAATCAAAATGGAACATTTATTATCATTTTTTCTACTGAGTTATTTGAAGAAACCTCTTTTATTAAGTCTGTTTTTGAAAGCAAAATTGGTTGCAATTACCCATAGGCAAGTACTTAAAAAGATCTTCGTTTTTCATTTCTACATAACATCGTTGAAAAATATACAGGGCGTTTCATTTGAAAAAAATGAGAAAATTCAATTTAAAAAGTTCTTAATTGAAGAATAATTTTTGGCCACCCTGTGCAGTTTTAGAAAATGAAGAATGATTCAAAAACATTAATTAGATATCTCGTAATTTGTAATCACATAAGTTTTTCTTAAAAACACATAATTGTGACTATGGCGATTTTTTTAATATCCATCTGCAGATTGCATATTTCAATAAAGTAATTCATTACATCCAAGTGGTTGGGAGGAATTCAATGCTAATATAGGAATGAATAGAGCCTAGAAAGAGGCTTCAAAAAATGTACTGATATACATAGCATTCCATTAAAAAAAAGGCACTTGGTCCTGTAGTTTCGTCTTGGCTGGCCCTGTACGTTCGAAAATAATTTCCAGTTATAGACTTTTTTATCTAGATTACTTGCAATGTTTTTAAAAATTTCTAGCTATCGTAGAACTCGAGATATCGAGATCCGACGCACTATTGCCCCAGCCTGTACATTTTTAATATGGAGTATTTAACCTTAGAAGACGTAGGTACTAATTACCTGGAAATTTGCTGCCTAACGCAGTATGATCCAATATCATACAATAAATCGTACTATAAGAAATGGGCGGCTACTGGAAGCGGCTGGAACCTCCTCACCGATTGCGGAGATTTCCTGATCTGGTTAATAAGTGGCTCTGTTACCGCTGAGCTATGCCATGCTGTCCTCGGCCTCCACATTTTTATAGGTGGAGAGGTTAAACTGTAATTTTTCATCTAATCACTGTGTAAAGAATGTTCTAAAGTAGATTTAATAAAAGTTGTTTTAGTTGGGGAATCAATTAATTAAATACGAAAAATACTATCTCTGTAGCTATTTTTGTAGGAATTGCACCTGCTTGCTTAAGAAGAGGATCTCATCTGTCGACATATTTCATGTAGGTATTATGTTAAAATACAGGGTGTCCCAGATTTAAACGGACATACTCTAGTGGAAGGTAGAGCACACTCAGCTGAGTTCAAAACATCCCTATACTTACCGTTGAATGTGAACCATTCTTGACATAAAGAATGTTAGTCCGCACTATTTTTGAAATGACTGCACATATTTAGATAAAATTTGGTATACATGTTATACTCATTTAGGTTCATGAATAGGATTAAGTGATTTTGGAAAAATTTCAGGACCGAACTCCATTTTTTTAATATGGCACTTAGGGTTGTAATATCACACTGTATATTATTTTTTGGCAAATGTTAGAACTTTTAATAAACCTAAGGATCAGTTTATAAAATAATGTCATAATATTTGACGGCACGTTTATGGTTATTCTTCAATAAATTTTCAAAAGTATTGAAAGACCAAATTTGACATTCTACAAATAACACAATCCTGTTGCTAACATCATTATTTTATTAATTTTAGCTAAATACCCCGTAGAAGAGGTTGTTATTTGTTTTTGTTTCGACATTCAGTGTTTCTAAGCTTGTTTTAGTTTACATTTCATTCAAAATAATACACATTCCATTTATTTCATGAAAGAAAAATAATGTTAGTGAAGAGGCTTGAAGTATATAACAAGCACAATTTAAAAAAAATATTAAACAACTTTTGAGAATAACTTGAAAATATTAAAGAAAAAAGTTTGCAATTTTATTTTAACAAAATAAATTTCTTTAGAACTTTAAATAATTGAAAAAAAGTAAAAACGGTGCAAATAATTAAAACTATAACAGGTGTTTAAAATGAATGCCCCTAATGTCAATACATTTTCGAGGACGTTTTAATATGTTTTTCACTGACCTATCAATCACTTCCGGGTTATTTCTAGTGTTATCACATACAGTAATAATTTATTCTAGAAGCTCTTCTTGTGTATTGAACTCTTCATTGTACACCTTTGACTTGATGTGACCGCATAAAAAATAATCTAGAGGTGTAAGATCAGGAGACCTCTGTGGGTAGTTTACCAGACCTCCGCGACCAATCCGTCTGTTGGTGTAATGCTGGTTCAGATTATCCCGGACTGGTACAGAAAAATGGGGTCCAGCACCATCGTGCTGAAATCACAAACCCCTAGTATTGAAGCCTTTTAATAAATTTGGCAAGTTATCTCTAAGAAAGTTTAAATAAACTTCACCAGTTAGCCTTTCTTCAAAAATGTGGGACCCTATGATTATTGTAAATACCACACCACACATTAATTTTTGAATCTGTATTGGGAATGTTTCCGAATCACTGCATGTGGATTTTCGGTTGCCCAAACATACTGATTTCTACAGTTGTTAATTCCGTCACGTGTAAATTGGGTATCATCCGTGAATAGAACTCTCGATATTGTTCTTCTGTGAAAATCCACCTACAAAATGTTAAGCGGGGAACGTCGTCGTCTTCTAGACGTTGAACTGTTTCAACAAGAAATGAATAAAAATATTCCTTCTTTAATGTTCGCCATACTCTTGTCTTAGGTACTCATTACTTATTTTTCTAACACTTATGGATGGATTATTGTCCACAACCCGTACTATTTGCTCTTCTTGTGGAAACGTTCTGGGAACATGTTCATGCTTTGTCATTGACGGAAATTGTCCATGTTCCTTACTTAATTAGTATACCTCTGAAAACGCGTTATGATCTGGTACACGTCGATTTGGAAAACGCCTTTGATACTCTTTTTCAGCTCTCCCATTTCCGTCGCAAAAGCCATACACAAAAATACTATCCGCATAATCTTCATTACTAAATTGATTGACGGTATCTTAAAATTTATAGTTTTAATAACTGGTATTTTATCAGGTATTCTAATAATTACTAAGAGCGAACAGCAATTCTTCTTTGTAAAATTACACATTTGACATGTGCCTACTTGGGATTTTTAATGCAACAATGTCATGTGCTTTATTTTGGTCGCAAAAAACACTGAATGTCAAAACAAATAACAACCTCTTCTACGGGGTATTTAGCTAAAATTAATAAAATAATGATGTTAGCAACAGGATTGTGTTATTAGTAGAATGTCAAATTTGGTCCTTCAATACTTTTGAAAATTTATTGAAGAATAACCATAAACGTGCCATCAAATATTATGACATTATTTTATAAACTAGTCCATAGGTTTTTTAAAAGTTTACTAACATTTACCAAAAAATAATATACAGTGTGATGTTAACGACCCTAAGAGCCATATTAAAAAAATGGAGGTCGGTCCTGGAATTTTTCCAAAATCACTTAAGCTATTCATTAACTTAAAAAAGTATAAAAATATGCACAACAAATTTAATCTAAATATGTGCAGTCATTTAAAAAATATGGCGTACTGAAGTTCTGGTCAAAAACCATAAGACACATTCAATGGCAAGTATAGGGGTGTTTTGAACTCAGCTGAGTGTGCTCTACCTTCCACTAGAGTGTGTATGTTTAAATCTGGGACACCCTCTACAAGAAGAAAATCTAATCTAAAAATCAATATTTCCGTTATTGTAAAGGTGTCACAATAACCAATCAGCCAACAAGTCATTAGTGTTATCCTACCTACTACCAAGCGATTAAATATTGAAATAATTTTTTCAATGTTGAAAAGTGGATTTTTTAAAGAATCAAAATAGTACATTATTAAATAAATAAATTTATTGCTGGCGTATAATGTTGAATAACAATATTATTAATGTAAAGCAAACAATCGGGTTCATAGTTCCTATCATTTATTTTCCTCTCGTTTTCTGTTTTGACTTCTAAAGTCTAAAAAAATTACATAATATGTAAAATATGACACATAGGAGTGGCTTCAGGTCAGTGCTCGAATGTACTCGATGACTGAAGATTTTATATCTTTCACAATTATTTATGAGATTCTAAATTCAAAACGATGCAAATTTTTTAAATTCACGCAATACATTGTCGAATATTTTAAACGCCACAGAATATCAAATTACTCCTTTACGTCAATAAGATACAATGATTGAATGAAAACAATTCATAAAAGAGAATAGTTAGCAAATAAATTGTATATTTATTACATACCTGGAGCAGAAATTACGCATATTTCTTTATTTGAATATATTAATTTTACGAAACATTTGTATAGGTTGTATTTATAGTTATTTCTAACGTACATCATATTTTAATAGTTTCATGGTGAAGTAGACAGTTGCCGAATACAAGTATTTATTTGATTAATAACTGGTTCGGAGACGGTTCGG
Source organism: Stenurella melanura (assembly GCA_963583905.1). Lineage (NCBI taxonomy): Eukaryota > Metazoa > Arthropoda > Insecta > Coleoptera > Cerambycidae > Stenurella > Stenurella melanura. The sequence goes on from OY757311.1 coordinate 117,319,081, forward strand.
ACCTTATTGAAAATGCGGATAACTTAGAACAATAGGTTAATAATTGCTAAGTAAAACCGCTGTCTAAGGAATCAGTACTTCCACTTCCAGATTTCCTAACCAAGTCTCTTTAAACTAAAGGATTTTGATACTATATTTGCACTCCAGCATTGGAAATAATTGCTCATATAATTCTAATAATACAAATTTGAAATCGTTGGACCCAAAAACCCATAAAGCGATGTCCCTCTTGAATACCTTTTATACTATCCGGATGGGGGTGAGGGTGGTTAGCGCCAAAAACATTTTGAGAACTCTTGCTCTCGTATACACTAAAATACACTTTTATGCTGTTAACCCCCTCAATAATGGGGTGGGTGTGGCAGTTGCCATAAAAAATTATAGACCAAATGTAAAATTTCTGGACTCTTACTAGCTTGTTTTACTTCATATATAGAGTAGTATTATTATCAGAAGATGCTCGCAAAAAATAATGCGCAGAAACGAGTTTGTGTGCTTCCATTGTTCTAGGCCAATGAGAGTGAATTGCGTCATATTTGACGTCGAAGCCAGTGGCACCGTCAACCTGCTGTCACAGGATCTGTGCTGCGATATACTTGTTGTGTTCGCCGTTTCTGATTGAATTAAGTGATATAACCTTACTCTCAGTATAGAATGTCTTCATCGTAAACACCAGAGTGTGATAAGCTTTAATAGTCTACATTACACAGCTCTTCGACCTCAAAAATTTAATTACAATTATTATATCAGCATCTTCTCATAATAATAATACTCTACCCCTATTTACCCCCTCTCCCCTCCCAACCTTTCAATAGAATAAGCGCTAGATGTAATTTATTTCCAGATCTCATTTTATTGTATAGATGTACCAAATTTCAAGTCAATATTTTAATCTTATTTTGTTAACCCTTTTAATAATGGACTGTGGGTGGTGGCGGAGGTGGTAAATGCCCTAAAACAATTTGAGACATTTGCTTCAGGATCTTTTCGATATATGATTTAATTTTCAATTTCAATTTCAATTTCAATTTCAATTTCAATTTATTTCCATTTTGCTACAATATAATACAAATTTTAAATTAATACATTACTTTGGAGCACCTAAATTTAAAAAATTTAATACTCTATTTTGTGTAATTAATTATATGTATGAATAAAACTAATTTTAAAAAGCCTAACAAATATAAGAAATAAGAAGGGTGACGTTAAATTCAAGCTATACAAAATATAATAGATGTATTTATGTTTACAATTAAGGAGCAGATAAGCAACTTTGACGTTGGATATCCATGGGCTTCTTATACTTCCAACTTCTACTACTTTCTTAGCTCTAAAATTGAAATTTGGTTACTTTTTTACCTTACTTGCGTTTTTAATTAAAATAATAGCCCTTTTTAATTACATTATATATATGACAACATCAGCGCGCTGATGTTCCGATATTGGTCTGACACGTTCATCAGAAGAACAGGTATTTAAATTGTAGCAATCGGAGGGTAAACTAGAATCATTCACCGGTATTTGAAAAAAAAACATTCAAATCGGTCAAAAACTGTGCGTCAAATGGACTTTTGTCCAAAGAAAGTGCCAAATTTCCCACTGTTTGTCTGTCGGCCAGTCTATCTGTCTGTCTGTAACTTCTTTGCCCGCACGTCAGTTTAAGATTTTGACTTGCTTTAGAATGCCATGAAACGTTGAGATTTTAAATTTGACCGAAAAAAAAAAAATGTTCTGTCTGTCTGTCGGTCTGTCTGTCTGTCTGTCTGTAACTTCTGGCAAATGAACAAAGCAAGTTAGTAAGAGTACAGCAACTTGAGATTTGATATACATTCGAGCCAGGATGTCAGATTTCTTTATCATGTTTTTGAATCCCACCACCACCTTCAGTCCATTATTAAACGGGTTGATAAAATAAAATTGAGACATTGACTTGAAATTTGGTATACGTATGTATTACAATGACATCAGATTGAGATTATTGAAATTCTATGATCAATTATTTCCACATACTAGAGTGCAATTATAGTCGAGATGTTTTCCTTTAAACAGACGGATGTAAAATCTGGATGGAGAAGTAGTGATTCATTAGGGAGCGGTTTTTTAGTCGCCCTTCAAATTTTGGCGCTCCTTAAATTTTGGCGTCCGAGTCTTGCGGATCTAAACTTATATCCATCCCCGACGATACTATCTACAATCATTTGAAAATATCAAAATAAAAGCATAATTAAGCTGATTTTTTTTACTGCAACATTTTAATAGTGTGGTGCGACCAAAATATTATTTATTTTGCAACATAGCTAATTTCTGTGCACTAGTTTGTATAAAGAGTTATACACATACTGGTATAGTCCTACCATATACGTTAAATATTTATTTTCCAACCCTTCAACGGAATCATCTTCAAAATATAATCTACTTCCATATGTCGTTATAATACACACGTGTACCAAATTTCAGGTCAATGTTTCAATTTTATTTTATCAACCCCTTTAACAATGGATTAGGGGTGGTGAGGGGTTGAAAAATATTATAAAAAATTAGAGGCCTTGGCTTCTAGTACATGCACCAAATTTCAAGTTTCTGTACTCATACCAGCTTGCTTTACTTATTTTCCCCTATTTAACCCCCAACCCTTTAACAGAAGCGTCTCAAAATATAATCTAGTTCCAGATGTCGTTATAATACATACGTGTACCAAATTTCAAGTGAATATTTCAATTTTATTTTATCAAAATATTTACCCCGGTGGGGCTTAAAAAATATTATTAATAATCTGAGACCTTGGCTTCTAGTACATACACCGAATTTCATGTTTCTGTACTCTTACCAGCTTGCTTTACTTATTTTCCCCTATTCACCCCTATTTAACCTCCAACCCTGCAATGAAATCATCTCAAAATATAATCTAGATCCAGATGTCGTTATAATACATACCTGTACCAAATTTCAAATGAATATCTTAATTTTATTTTATCAAACCCTTTAATAATGGGGTAGGGTTGGTGGGGGGTTGGAAAATATTATAAAAAAAATTGAGTTTTTAGCTTTTTTGTACTCTTACCAACTTGCTTTACTTATATTCCTCTATTTACCCCGATTTAACTCCCACTCCCTCAATGGAATCATCTCAAAATATAATCTAGTTCCAAACGTCCTTTTAGTACATACGTGTACCAAATATCAAACGAATATCTCAATTTTATTTTATCAACCCCTTTAATAATGGAATAGGGGTGGTGGGGATTGAAAAATATTACAAAAAAGTCTGAGGCTTTGGCTTCTAGTATATACACCGAATTTCAAGTTTCTGTATTCGTACCAGCTTGCTTTATTTATATTCCACTATTTACCCCTATTTAACCCACAACACTTCAACGGAATCATCTCAAAATATAATCCAGTTCCAGATGCCGTTATAATACATACGTGTACCACAAATGAGTATCTCAATTTTATTTTATCAATCCCCTTTATTAATGGACTGGGGTTGGTGGGGGGTTGAAAAATATTTCAAATTTCTATACTTTTACTAGCTTACTTTACACATTCCCCCATATTTACCCCTATTTTTCCGCCAACCCTTCACCGGATTTGTTCAGGAAACAATCCAGTTCCAGATCTCGTTATGATATACACGTATAGAAAATTTCAAGTCAATATCTTAAACCTTTCCGGAGAAAACGTGCGGACAAAAACAGTTACAGACAGACTGACAGACAGACAGAAAATTTTTTTTCGCTCAAATTTAAAATCTCGACGTTTCATGATATTCTAAACCTATTTCATCCACTACGTGGATGTGGAAGTAATATTAAGTATATGAGTCGAACATAGACAGACAGACAGACAGACACAGATCGCAGAATAATATAAATATGAACTGACACAGTTCCCCAAACTCATCACAATGGAGTCGGTGAAAGCCAAAAATATATATCAATCGAAATCTCGTAATGGAGAAAAATCAATAATACCAGACTTTCTTATTTAACTATAAGAAACTAAAACTAGTAATTGTAGTTTTTGCAAATATCCGTATAAATAAAAAGTATTGTCTTTATTTCTTCTAATATACCATATAAAAGATTATTTTCCTTCCTTCGGTCTTGCCTTCTTTCGTCAATCGTAATCGTCATGCTCAGGGAACAGCGATTCCTCCACTTTATGTAACTTAAGTGACATACACAATCAACGGAAGTAGTTACGAAGCACTTTATACTCAATGCAAACAATTAAATGCTAGTTTACTACGTTTCAAGTGCATTGATCTTAAAAATTGCAAAAAATATATTTATTTAATGATTTATACCAAGTCCTAGAATTAGTTCACTGTTCTCATTTATACGGTTTCTGCTTCATTTTAGAATTATTTATATTACCTATATTAGTATACGGTATTATACAGGCGTGAAATCGATCAATTTTGTATTTTATTTATAGCCCACAACAGATTTATATAGGGTCTGTAATTAAATTATTTATATTCCATAATTTACATGTTTACAGTTTTTGTACTAGCTCCACACGTTGGGCCACATTGTGGCCGAAACAATTGTCAAAACAATTGCCGAAACATGTGTATGCAAATATACTATCCAGACGTTGGCCGATACCAGCGTTGCCACAGCTACCGAATTTTAATGAAGTCTACAGAAATACTGATTTATTATGAAATTGTGTCGAACACTTTTCTTAAGTCGGTATCCCTAAAATAAAAAGAAAGGTGATTATAAAGTCAGTGAAATTTGTTTTTTGAAATTCCCTGTACTGCGCATCGATACGAAATCTATCGAAAAATTTCAACTTATTCTACCGAAATCGCCGGAAAGGCTGTGGTAACACTGGCCAATACAGCAGTGGTTGCTAGAACCTAGAAGATGATAGACGCGAAAATTGCTGCTGCGACGGCAATGGCTGCGTTAGGTGCATTTAATTATTTATTGTCGCAACTAACAAAAAACCTCGACGGAAAAAAATATGGTGGATGATAATGGTACATAAAAATAGAACAGAGTTATTTTGTTAATCTCTCGCAGATTTTTCTACGATTTTTACTTCCCTCGTATATACCGAAGAGAAGTAATGTATTTGAGAAAAAATCACCCTTCGAGATTTCTTCGAATTTTCATATTTCAGATCATGTAGATTACGAAAATATAGGTTCTTCACTTCCGTAAGTCCGCTTGTGCGTCCGTCGGTCTGTTGGTGCATTAACTAAAAAACGACTTGACAGAGAACAGTCAAATTTGATAGGTAGCTGACGCTACTACCACCAAAAAAATGATTCTAGACTTTCATTGGAAAATGAACAGGAATAACCGCCTAAAGGGAATAGATATGAAAAGAAAATGTTCTAGCTCAAATTTAAAATTTACACGTTTTATGACATTCGTCTGTTTCAGAAAAAAAAAATGGAAACATTTTTAACCACGAATAAATGAATAAAAATGGTTTTTGCTCAAATATAAAATTTCCACGTTGCATGACATTCTAAACCCATTTTTTAAAATACTTCTCAAAATAAAAAGAAAATTTTCAAAGTGACAAAAATCGGTACAGTTGCCTTCATATTTCTAAGGCACATAAAAGATTCCCGTCAAAGGAATCCGCGCGGCGGTATCATTGATTAGGTAAAGATGCCGCCCTTTGTAGTTACCGCATTTTTTACATGCCTTAAACAAAGAGTAGGGAACTAACAAGATAGGACAGTCAGACGGAGAAGACCAAATAAACGAAGACAGTTGTGTACTCCAATTTAAAGGGACACGACGTCCAGCGGAAACGGTTTCGGGATTTGTCGGTTAGGCATTAAACGAATTTGACCAAGCTTACTAAAAGATAAGTTGGCTCATTAAAATCGACAAGTGCTACGTCACGTATAGACCTCGATGACAGTTGCGTGTGGCTCTTCTTTCCTCATTTAATAAAAAATTTTCGAAATTTTTCTTTCAATGTACAATTCTATCCTCACCAAATAGATACCTTACATATAAACATAGAAATACTTCATGTGACATATATTACAAAGCAACCTGTTTTTTTAGTGACCTTGGCTACTGACAGTCAGCTGAGTTCGGTCGTTCTATCAGGACAGTGTTGTCCATTTTTCACTATTGGCCTCTCTTTCTAATATTACCTACCCCGTCGGATTATCACATTGTGGCAACTGCGCGAGAACTCCAATTTAAATGTCTAGGTCAATGGCGCCATTGCTAAAAGATAAAAGGTTTTCCGCCGGCTGTTCCATCTTGTTATTCCCTAATCTTTGCCTTAAAATTGTGAAGACGACTATAAAGGTATTTGCACAGAACTTCCCTCATTTCTCTACAGGGAGGTCACTCTTATTATTATTAATTACGAAACGACATATTTGAATAATAATCGGAATGTAGTTATCACTATTTTTACAAAGAAAACCCGATAACTTTTGGTCAGAGTGGTCATCTGACAGCAAAAATTCAATATTAAATAGAAGGTTCCAAATATGGAAGCCTTGCGTAAATACCCACGGTTGAATTTTTCCTTGGGATGATCACCCTGTATATTTTTCAATAAAACTATAATAAACCTTGCTAAGTGTGTTAACTATATGCCAAATATTATTGCCATCTGTCATATATTTAGTTCCACATCCACCTAGTGGTGTGGAAGTATAGCGGCGACTACATTTTTTAATTTTGAAATAGGTTTATAATGTGATGAGGCGTGGAAATGTTAAATTTGAGCACAAACATTTTTTTCATCTATTCTAGTAGTGAACAAATTTTCAAGATGTTTTTAAAGTCATAAAACGTGGAAATTTTAAATTTGAGCAAAAATTGTGTTTTTTTCAATCAGTCTATAGTGTTTAAAACAATTTCTTAAATTCTCTTTTTTAAAAAAAAATTTTAGAATGTCACAACACGAGGAAATTTTAAATTTCAGCGAAACAAATTTTTTTTCATTATCTGTTCCCTTTAGACGGTCCACCCTGTATATTTATCCGTGAAAGTCTAGTAGTTTTTTTAGTTAATGCACCAACAGACAGACAGACAGACTGACGGAATTGGAAAAACCTATATTTTCGTAATGTAGATGATCTGAAACTTGAAAATCCGAAAAAATCTCGGATGGTGATATTTTCCTCGAATACAATACTTCCGGTACTTATGCGAAGAAAGTAAAAATTGCTGAAAAGTGAAAAAAAATACCACTACTGTAGAGTAGATAATGGAAAATATGTTTTGCTCTCATTTAAAATTTTCACATTTCATGACATTGTAATCAATTACAATAAAAATCGAAACTGTGTTTACTATAAAATGGATGGTGGGAAAACATTTTTTTTTGCTCAAATTTTAAATTTTCACGTTCTATGACATTCTAAACTTATTAAAAAATATATTTTTTCAATTAAAAAATATATTTTTTGTAAGTTAAAAAAAATATGTTTTTTGTGGACGGGAATTGGTACACAATCCTTTTGATTTGTGTACTATTTACCGACACCGACGCGATCTCAGGAAAACTTGGCCCATCACGGCAATCCAAGACAAACTTACCATCCACGCGTTGGCTATGGCCGAAGTTTGCTAGAGTTGGCCCAACGTGTGGACCTAGCATTATATAGTTACAATGTCGCACCATTGTTTAGTACATATTCTCTTGGTTCGCAAAACTAGACAGATTGTGGGTTCCGGCACCAATCGGAAGGTGCACTTCCAGATAAACTACTTCCACTTCCTACTGCATCTACCATGGTCAGTCACTGTAGTTTTCAGACTATTGACGCAGCCACCGAGCTGGAAGGTGTAGTCGTGGAGATTACAAGGGTGCTGCAGGATGATTCAATCATAACAATAGATTCCCGCAAAGACCAACTTGTCGAAGTGTACCCAACAGAGATACTAAGGAAAATAATAGACTGAGATTGCGTTAGCAGCAAGATCGTGGCGCCGATGATAAAGTTAAAAGGATTAAGATTGCAACAGTAGATTCAGCCGTCATAATAACATGGAGAAATAGGAAACGGAACGAGAAGCTAAAGCTTTGAAACCTCAACGCAACTCGCTGTGGAAACTGACCGAGCTGTCATGAACTACACGAGCAGCCATACCTGCGCTAAATTAACAAAACTGGACAAACAGCGATGATACGAATTAACTAGCTGACAACTTTGACAGCATTCACAACGTTGACCCATCAAATAATCTACTAGTTAGCTAGTTAAAACTAACATATATCGTTAACGCAATTCTACGATTACAAAACTGGCCTAGTTAGTGGAACTGCGCCATAGTTATTACCATTCGCGAACGGAATAAAAATGCTAAGATGGAGTTAAGATCTCGCTGTTGATAGCAATTTCGAAGCTACTGAAGAAGTCTTCTCTTTACATGCTAAACTCATCTCAGGATGGACTTCACATTGGCGATAAGCATCAGTTAGGGTTTAGAAAGAGAAAAGTACGATGTAGTAATTCAGTCATTAACGATGTGAAAGAGCAGAACAACCTTGGTAAAGGTATCACCATGGTACTCTTAGATATCAAGAAAACTTACGATACTCTCTTCGATACAGGGCAAACATTTAAAAGGAATAATTATAATTTTCAATCCATTTAGTAAATCGCATACATTCGACAGGTAGAACGCCGCGGGTGCAAGTGAATAACAAATTACTTACACAGCGGGTTCCCACAAGGGTCGGTTCTAACCCTCAAAATTATATAGTCTTGTAAGTTCGTGATTTCTTTACATTCTCAAATACTAAGCTGGACCAATATATTGATGATAGAACCATGTATATGCACAGACGTTAAGAGACAAACATGCTATTCAATGACCACATGGCGTATTACAGCCAGTGAAAGATTCGGGTAAATATTGAAAAGCAATTTCAATCAGCCAGAAGCAAATTTTGTTGAGAGATAACCAAAGTTCAACAGTGAAGGCATGAAGTACTTAAGTCGGCTCAGTGGCGCAGTGCTAAGGTGTTTCGCTTGCGACCACGGACCACGGCCCAGGTTCGAATTCTGGCCAGAGTATGGATGTTTACTGACATTTTTAAAGTGTCGCAAGGAATGATTGTTGTGTTGATGTATATATGTACGTGTACTGGTTGAGTGGTGGAACAGCAGTAGCTAAACTACGCCATGAGGTTAATATAAATGAGACAATTAAATAAATAAGCAAGCAAATTATGAGTACGTTATCGCGTTGAATTGAAAGGTTTTATTTTGTCCAAGTTATTCAAAGGTGCCCCCCCCTACGAGCTACGTGGCTTGGGCGCCAAGATTAACTAGTGTAATCTAGAAAAAGGAAACTTGGAGATAAATCAAAGAAAAAATACTGTACGATACTCTATAGTAACTATAAACATATGCATTACATTATATTATAATTTGCTTAAGTGCAAAGTATACTTGAGACGTTTACGAGAAACAAAATAAATACGTTATAAAAGGTAGGTCTCTCAGGAGTCCACGAGGTTTTTCAAATTATTGTATCCCCCTTAGAGGTCGAACAAAATTATAAATACGTCGAACTAGTTAGATGGTACAACGAGAAAGACTTTCACCATGCGTTTAGTTGAATCATGATACTAGGACGTAGTATCAATAGTTGAGTTATCAGGTCTGGTGCGCTATCTATTGTTCGTGAGCATCAACAGCTGATAGATGATGGATGATCATTATAGTCTAAGAAGATATTAGTACATGGGTTTGTGGAAATAATATTTCCGATAATTTATAAATATTCTAATAAATATTAGAAATGTAACGAAGGATGCTGTTGAGCATTTCGCATGTTACAACGTTTAGATAAACGATTGGCTATCATCCCACAGAATAATGATACCATGTAGACAGTTCCTTCTATATCCAGGAGACTATCAGACTTTGACTAGAAATATCAGACTAAGCAGACAAAGCAATGAATTAATATATACTACTACTGTGAGGACGGTGTTTAAATTCAATCAATTCAAACAACATAATTCCAATTACAGAGCATGATGAATCATTTTGCATAAAATATAACTACCCACCAAGCGTTGTCCATCTTCCAGGAAAACAATTCTAGCCACAACTCTTTCTCCTCAATCATAATCCGTTTCTAATAATTATTCTTACCCAACCAACCTCAACATTTCAACCATACCTATTTTATAAATTAAGAACATTTTACGACAAATTAAACGATTCTCACAGTAGCTTACTTTTAGCATCCAAGTGATTTTATTTAGAATTCTTTTTCCTTATATACAAACTGTATTAAGTTATCTTTTGAACTGTTTCTTAATACACTGTTTCATGAATTTTCACACCAGCAAAACAAGTAATACTATAGTCAATATATTGCTAGATCTAATTTTTACATTATATGCAGTAGACTTAAAAGTCAATTTAATTTCGGATATGAATGAAGCACACGCGATAATACAGTTGAGAAGTTTACAAATGCAAAATGCAAAATGTGGTCCACAAAGTAAATTTAGCAATAAAACTATCATATATTTTAACCCAATTGCAAATCTGAGACAAAAGTTTTGAATTTTCTTGTATGCCGGTTGGGGTTATAGGATCTACAGAGGAACTATACAAATGTCTGCATAATTGAAAATTGAAAACACAAATCACTCACACAAATTTTTCCTCAAATTAATAGTTCAAAGCAATTTCAAAACGCAATAGTTATTTTTGTCAATGTATTGATACTTTTCATGAATCTTAACTTTAAGAATTGATAATAATTAAATAGTTTTGATGTATTTTTCAGTAAACGGAATTGTCTCATAAATAATTTCAAAACCAAAATTGATTATTGTATTTTCTATGATACGTGTGTTTACAAATAAAAAAAGAAATAACTTGTTAGTATTTATCTTTAATTTAGTCAAATCAGAGTTTATTAAATTATCAGCAAGCTGTATTGGTAGCTCACCCGGCTAAAGCGTGTTAGTTGCAGACACGTTTGGTCGGACTGTCAATCGTGTACAGGGTTGGCTCCTTAGCTTCTATACTAGCAATTTCAGTAGGTAATGGATGTTGTCTCAGTTTTTTCAAATACGTAACCTCCTGCCGAATAGCCTAGGTTTGTATTTATGTATTTACATATGCTAAACTGATGCATCGCAGGCATTATATTTGACGTATTTTAAGTTTAATATAAATATCCGATGTCTAGATCAGAAAGAGTAAGGGACCAAGAATAAGTCCTTGCAGTATTTCTTGAGATACTATTATGTGCGTGGTTGACTATATTATAAGCTTTAGAATTCTCTTATTTTATAGTTACCGTTCAATCTTCTCAATTTTGTTGAATGCTTTTGTCGGGTGCATTGTTTAAAAATATTATAATATTTACTCACTTCTTATTTCTTTACGCGTCGCGTATGAAGTACTACCTTTTTTTAATGAATATGAATTAAAGTTTGAAGTAGTCATGATATTAAGTTAATTTTTTTTAAATAGTTTTTATTGTCAATTTTTATTTCAATAAATTTATTTAGTTATGGGTAGGCATTTATTATTCGTTCTGGTTTTATTTTCCGTTTGATTGATTGAAATTTTCTTTCACACCAATAATTATGCATTATTATACTAGTATTTATATAACACAATTAGTAATAAGTGTATTAAACAGTGTTTTTTGTATAAAACCACTTTTATAGAAATATTAATACATTTTATCCATTAATATGGAAAATTATGTAAGTATTATTATAATTTGATCTATGTGGAAAGTTATTCAGTTATAATCTTTAACTAATAAAAAAAATATGTTATAATTTTTTTATTAGATAAAAATTATTTCTGACAGAATGGTTATTCACTTAGTTTTTAATATTGAATTTGATTCGCTAGTCCATTTTTTACTTTTACGTTTCACGTTGTGTCTTATTTTGTTCAATTTCTTTTCAATTCTTACCAAGAGAACCGCCGCTTAAGGAATCACTACTTCCACATTCCAAGTCTCTTTAAGAGTAAATTTCTTGACTATATTTGCACCTTAGTATGCGGAAATAATTGGTTATAGAATTTTAATAATATTTGAGGCAGATGTCATAAACAAAATCAAGAAGAAGCTTCGTTCAGACATTGAAAATGAAGTTTGTTAACTTTCAAGCCTGACACGATATTTACAAAATCTGCAAAATGTACAGGGGATAGAAATAAAGAACTTTTAGAAATGTTCAAACTGCGGATAAAAAATTTAAAAAGATACACAACTCGGAGTAATTAATAGGCTTTACATTAATATAGTATAACCCTTCCACGAAATAATCCCAAAATATAATCTAGTTCCTGATGTCATTATAATATATACGTATACCATATTTCAAGTGAATATCTCAATATTATTTTATCAACCCCTTTAATAATGGAGCGGGGTAGTGGTGGGGAGATGGAAAATATTATGAAAAAAATTGAGGCCTATCCTTCTAGTGCATACACCAAATTTCAAATTTCTGTACTCTTACCAGCTTGCTTTACTTATTTTCCCTATTTACCCCTATTTAACCTCCAATCCTTCAACGGAATCATCTCAAAATATAATCCAATTCTAGATGTCGTTATAATACAAGCGTGGTCTAGTTGGGCGGCTTTTGTCCCAAATTATTTTAGAATGAAAAAATCACAAAACATTTTTTTAAAGTCTACTAACAATAATTAGTCGATTTTGTCCTGAATATGCCATCACTTGCTAACAGCGTTCCTGGGGAGATATTTCGCTTTCAAACTTATATTTGCTTGATAAAATACCACACTACCACACTACCTCCCTTTTAACTGTATTAGCTCTCATGTATCGTTTTTTCCGTTATAAGGGGGGGGGGGGGGCGCTTGCTTTACTGTATACGTGTACAAAATTTCAAGTCAATATTTTAAACCATTCCTCAGAGAACGTGCGGACAAAAAAAATAGACAGACCGACAGACAAACTGACGTTTCATTACATGATATTTTTTTTTACGATTACTATATTTCCAATCCACTACGTGGATGCGGAAGTAAAAATGTTTTACCTCGTAGACTTCGTGTAAATACAGGTTTTACTGCCAAAATATGTTTTGGCAGTAAAAACCGGTATTTACTCGAAATCTATGCGGTAAAAAATTTTTAGATAAAATATTCTGTTTCAGCACCCAAAAATACTTAAGGCATTTTTTTGTTTTGTAGATCTGTGCACAAAATTTTTATTTTATTAAACCACGCCGCGAGTTTTGTTAAAACTTTATTTTCCCCAAAAATGTGTCTTCTGTTACTACTAGCGCGTATTTATCTCTAATAAAATCGACTTTCTTACGTTATATATTAATACAAGAATTGTGAAACGTGCGTCGAGTAGATAAATTGTTCAAGTGTAGTGTTGTATTGTTTATGAAAACGTGTCGTAGATTGTTCAAGTGTAGTGTTCAAGTGTTTTGGTGTTTATGCAAACGTACCAATGCGTTGTTCTTTCAGAATTGTTTTAATTCATTTGTTTTAAAATTATTGTTAATTTTTTTAGTACATGTTTTGTCAACCAGAATATTTATTTATTACCGCTAAAAGAAAAACAATTTATTTTTGTTATTCTCATAGAGATTTCAGTTTTTTTTTATTATATGAAATATTTTATTTTTACTAACATCATTTCCCCTACTAATACTACGATCCTGTCCTTTCCTGGCAAAAAATGCCCATACCTCCCCGTGATTCTTGCTGGAATGTAACAACGTTAGTCTTTGATTTCTTTTTCGAATATATCATTGTTATTGACTGAATTGGGTAATTCATTTTTTGCTATCAGTTTCATTTGTGCCCGAGCCTATATACCTAAAGTGTCCGTCATAAAGTTGGCTACATATGGGAAAAATTTGTATTATTGAGATTTCTAAAAAATACTAACTATATTGGGGGTTCGTTTCTTTTTTTATATGTACATTTATTCAACTGAAATACATAAAGTTTTTCTCGAAACTAATCAAATATTTGTGAAATAGACACAAGAATTTATGATTTTTCATATAGTAATTAATGGTAATGGTAAAATTTTCATTTTTTTTATTCCCCTCATATCTGCTTCAAAATTGGTATATGGGGTCCTTGTTGTCTTCTATGCACTTTTTCTTAATAAAATTTGACGCAATTTTCGGTACCAACGTTAACTATTTTTACAGTACTGCCAAACTGGTGATCACATGACATGTGTCAAAATGTAATTTTTTGTTGTCGAACATGCATAAACGAACCTCCAATAGAGTTTTTTTAGAAATGTCAATAATACAATTCTTTTCCATATATAGCCAATATTATGGCGGACACTGTATAATCAGAATTTCACTAAAATGACGAAGTTACTAAATTAACAATCTTAACATTTTGTGATAACACCTTTCCTATTTTTTTATAATTATTTAGCGACATCATTGCTGTTACAGGAGAGAACTGTTCGAGAACTACTAGCATTTCTTATGCATCAAATAAAATCTTAGTTCAGACGTTTTAGCGGCCATGACACAAGTCAGCTTAAATTGTACTTGACTCTAGAGATCGGATGTTGAATACGATTTAAGTAGGAAGCATTTTTTAAGTAAAAATGGAGGTAAAATTGTACAATAATCTTAAATTTATGGCAAAAATTCAACGAAAAGAAACAAAACAAAAATTGTTGCTATAACTCGTTGACAATGGTCGAAAGGCCGAAACACATGTCAGAGAAATCTGAATAAAAAATTGTGAAACAGTGATACCAAGTGTTCTTAATACTAATTCTATTTTACCGCAGATTCAGTTCTTGCGTACCTACCGCAAAAAAACCCCAATTATTTTAATTGCCAAAAATGTACTAGCGCATCTTACTCAAGATGAAAACATAAGTGAATACTGAACTCCTATAAAGGAATAATACTCCCTAAAATTAGGTCTTATACAAAACATTTATCGGAACGCTTTGACTTATTTTGATTAATTCCACACACTGTAGAAGTTTCTAATCCTATTTTAGAAACACCTTGTATATTCTAAATAAGGTTTTATTATTTTATAAATATTTGATGTGTTTATTGCGTGTTGAAAAAGTAAAAGTGATTGTAACATAATTATGTATGTTCCATAAATCGGTTAAATAAGAAACTAATAATAATTATTCATAACTATAATTATGCCATATCTTACAACTTATAACAATTTATGTTTTAAATGATTTTATTTATCTGTTTATTGTTATTTTAATATGCTGCATAAATATGATAAATTTACATTTATCCTGCTTAATGCTGGTATAATGCATTTCTAACATTATGAGAAGAAAACGGGTTTGCAATGCACCTTATATCATAGCTGACTTACTACGGATGTCAATTCTGCTAAATTATTATTATAATTACTTTTAATGCGACGGTATTATGTTTCCTTTGGCATATTTATTATTGCCAAGACGTCCGCTAAGATACGGCCACGTTCCTCTCTTGTATCGTACTTAAAATTCTGTAATAATTCAACCCATACTCTTCTTAATTTTACAGGGTAATTTATATAAATTTATAAATTTCATTTTATAAAATAAATGTTCTTAACAGATAATTCTCAAGGGCTGAATCTAAATGTTCACCAGTGATCTTGAGGTATTCCATAATAATTTTAAAAAAGGCGACGGAGACGATAGCCGATCGTGCATGCCTATGTAAGGCCCATAACTGTAATCGAGAAATTCCGTATTATTTTTATGGAAAAACTATTGCATTTGTAAGTATTTCTTTTATTGCAACGTTATAAATATAGTTCTATGAAATCTATAAATTGATTTACAGCTGCATTCTGATTTTATGAACTGCCGTTGCCTATTTGTTAAAAGAACAAAAATTCAAACTGAATATTCCTTTTTTATTTGCAAAATTGAAATTTTAAATTTAGCTCTCGGTTTGAATTTTTGGCTTATGTCGATAAATTAAAAACGCCAGGAAGATAAGTTCCACTGAGTAATTTTTAACAGACTTATTAATTGAGAATTTTGTATCTGCAAGATGATTTACTACGTCATCTTGGCTTTAGTTAATTTTATTCGTAAAATTCTGGAAGGTCAGGGAAGCGTTTTTATCTGAGGACTACTTACTATAGGCGTTTTTTTGAAAATATCTCGAAAAATGGACAGTATAGCTATTAACCCATTGAATATATTTATGATGTTTTCTTAAATTTAAGATATACAATGAATATTGTAATATGGATAATATAATTGGCAATTATTATCAACATATAACAAATTGAATAATTGCAAAATTTCTAGTACATTTCATTATTGATAGTAGTAGAACAAAATTTTTACATAATTTTGAGAGATCTTTCTTTATAAATCGCAATACCCAGTAATTGGAGCCTTGCGTCGCGTCGTATGAATAGTTAGATTCATTATTATGTAATTTAAATAATTCTTGCTTTTGTTTCAGTAAAACAACATACTTATACTAGTCTAGGAAATGGCGTGAAAAATCGACGACGAAAGGGTACCGTCTGCCACTCAGGGATCGAAGAGATCATATAACTACGAATTTTTTTTCTCTCTTAAAATTTTTTTGAATTACCCTCTACCTCGCACTGAGCGGAATTTTCATCTGCCAGTGTAATTGGGGTATTTCAAGTACATATACTAACGTCCTATGAGGACAGATATCGATAACTATTCGTTTTAAAAAAGTGTCCCTCCCCCACATATTCTCCCAGCATACCAAAAATTCTCAGAGGGAAAAAAAATCGTAGTTATATGTTCTTTTCGATCACTGAATGGCAGACGGTAACCTTTCGTCGTCGATTTTGTACGCCATTTCTCTAACTGTACGGTTTGTTTGCTTTACAACGTTCTTCATACGTAGATATCTTAATTTGAGGTCCAAAGTAATACCCAGGTCACAAATAAATTCTACTCTCAAACATTTTTCCTATTCGCAGAAAAGTCAAACAAACTGTCACTTTCTCCTGATAGTATAGGAGCCAACGTGCAAGTACCTGGTGCATTTCTTTTAGCTAGAGACATTTTTTCCCACTGCGGCATCGACAACGAGGATTATTAGCCGCACCCTCCTCTATCATTATACAATTTGTGTTATATATATTAATATATATGGTTTGGTATATAGTGTATATAATATAATTGTCCAGGAGCCAATCAGGACATATACAAAACAACAAAAACTAGGTAAGTGAGGGAGGGCCTCCGATAGAATTGGTAGTAAAAATATAGTTTTTCCTTTAGTTCTCATAGATAGCTTTTCTTTCCACTGTTTGCAAAATCCTATAAAGAAAATGTTTCATTACTATAAGCAAACAAATAATAAATAATTCACTTTTAAATAAAAATAGGTGAGTTCCTTGTACGGTCACCAGTCTAGGTGCCGGCACTCGATCGGCGATGTTAAACAGGGTCGGTCGGGTCCGGCGCATGGATCGGTGACCCAAGTTCTCATTGAGGACCTCAGTCCATATGCTGAGCTGTAAAGGCCTGACTGGACTGAGGCAACTTGGCGAGAGAACGACAAAGGATGATAACTGCACCAGGAGGCTGCTTATCAACAGACTCCAAGTCTATTAAGGACCATGTCGAGATAAGGAGCCCTGAGGAGGGTGGTACGTATATCTACAATAGACCTTCTCGGTCGCAGTAGGCCAAGGCCAATTGCTAGCTCCTTCAGACTAAAATCTAAATCTAATCTACGTGGGAAACAGAGGGTAAGCTTAATTGAGTGTGAGATAAAAGCGCACGCTTGAGAGATATCATGTCATAATTTTTCCAGCAAGTTTGCTCTTTTACAGAAATTGATGATTTTTTGTATTGCCGCTCTTTTGTTGCTTAAGGCTAATGATATATCCCTCGGTATTTTTAGTTAGGCGAGGATACCATGGTAATGTGGGCAGTCCCCAATTATATGTTTTACATTAGAGACATTCTTAATTTTTTGTCTTAGAGCGCACCAGGTACCAAAAGTGATATGAGAATTTTTCTAAGTGGTGGAAACTTAACTTATAAATGAAATTAATTATTTAAAGAGGCACCTTGATATTTACTAGTCATGGGTTAAAAGTAGACACCTTGTAGGTTCAAAATATCTGCTTATGGACTTCCTCTAACCAGGATATATTCATTTGATGCAAGTATTTGCACTGATAGTAAATGAGTTCGAGTTTTCACTACTAGGAAAATTTTTCATATCACTTTCGTTGTCTCTCATGCCCTAAGGAACAGGATTAATAATATGTTATATACAATATACAATACAAATTCAGAAAATAGCACACTTCATCTATCGTAGCTGCCTGTTAGATGCACGACCTCAACAAAGCTCTTTTCCATTAGCTTTTTGGTGACATCAGCCTCTTCATCTCTTGCCATTTAGTTTTTCCTAGGCTACCACCTGCTCTATATTGTCGTCTTGGAGAATCGAGCTCATGGTGTGATGGACTGTGCAGGGAACTCCTAGCAAACGTCTTCATGCCCACATTTCCAAAATATCAATACACCGCCGATTTGCCTCCCTAACAGTAAACTTCTCAGAGGTATACAGATAGGTGGAGAAAACTAGAGTGTTAGAAAGTCTGATCTTTGTGTATCTTCTTGTCACACCTTTTGCTTAACTGACAAGTTATCGACCTTGCCGTCTGGACTCCTCGCGTAATCTCATACTCGCAGTTTCCGGTATTGTCCTCAAAAGCTCCTAGGTTGACCATCTTCTTTACTTCCTTACAGTTCCCTATCCTAAGCGTGTTTGGGCGGTGTTTATTCGTTCGGTCTTTCGGCCGCAATTATAGTTTTTGTTATATACTCAAATCATTAGGTTAGGTTAATATGTGAGTGGGTTCTTGTCAGATCCTTCACTGCGACCATCAAGTCTATTGTGGCTTACTCCTAGTTATAGTTCATCCAATAGATTCAGCTTTTTAATAAAGTAGATAATCTTGCTGGATGAGAAACCGTCCAGGTCCTCTGGCTCCAGTCGCCCTTTGCCAAACAGTAAGAACCTGGTACTTTCTGCAGCAGGACAGGTACATAAAACGTGCTCTCCCGTTTCATCATCCTCCAGACACAGACTGCATTCGGCGTTTTCCACTAGTTCAATTCTGTGTAGGTGATGATTTAATCTGCAGTGCCCAGTATATAGCCCAATTAGAGTTCTTAAGTGTAGCCTATTTAACGCTAATAGCTTTTTAAATTTTGACTCAAGGGGTATATAGTAAACTCCTTTGAGTGAACTAATCCTGGTAGTTTCTGCCAGTGCTGGATTGTTTTCAATTCAGCCCAGACTACAATATCAGCCTCGTTAGAGTTTGCCGATATACCAAGTGTCGGTTCTGGTCCTGTAAATTTGGTTGCCGCGCCTTCTGTAGCGAAAGAATCAGCAACTTCGTTACCTTGCATGCCAGAGTGGTCATGTATAAAGATCAGAGTCAGTTTGTTGTTACTGCCCAGTTGGATGAGAGCTTTCTGACAATTCCAGACCTATTTAGAGTTACAACGGTAGGATCCACGGGCTTTAAGAGCCGCTTGGCTGTCTGAAAATATTTTTATTGATCTATGGCATGGATTTCTGCTCTAAATATAGTCGCATTATCACCCAGGCTTGAAGTTATTCTTACCTTTGGTTTGCGACTATATACACCAGCTCCAGTTCCCTCAGGAGTTTGGAGCCGTTTGTGAACCAACAACTAACTGCCCTTTGTAGGTCGGTTTTCTTCATTCGTCTCTTCCAGGAAAGAGGACTTTAAAGAGCAGTTCATGATTGATCAAGGTAGGCATTACATCTGAAGGCATTCCCAGGATGCTTACTCAAAACTTATTGTTTGGAGGTTTTGGTCGCATCCTTGCTGCTATAACTAAGGCGGTATCATCTGCAAATCTCAAGTTATATATTTTTATTTCGTACATAACCACTCAAGCCTACCAGTCCTCCAACGTACATCCTGTGTACCCGTGTGCTTCGTTGTTAAAGTATTGAATACAACTCAGCATTTAGTAGGTTAACAGAGTGGACATTAGATCTTCCAATTAATAAAGTGTATAGATATATGGGAGTTTTTGTACTTATCATTTTTCACTGTAGATATTATATCTGATTGGTGCCAGAACGCAGTCCTGTCCTAAGCCTTTGTCAACTTTATATTTGTCAAAGCTAATGTTAACTTTCACTAAAGCACAATTTTCTTTAAACAATCGGCGAATAATAAAGACCAGATGTCTGGGTGTTTCCATATTTAGATGTGACAATGCGGAATGGGGCAATCTAGGGGTTGTATTATTAGTAATACAACCCCTGGATTGTCCCATTCCGCATTGTCACTATCCTTACGGTAGTTCACAGAACAAAAATACATACCCACGTATTATTCACATCGTTAATAAAAAGTGAAAATAAAGTTGAAGATAGGTGACAATTTTGGGAAACTCTAGAAGTCGTTGATACTCTTTATAGTCGAGATTAAAAATAAGTAGAATAATCCTTTTTTCTTGGATAAATATCCTAGAGACTTCACTCGCCCCATGCCACAACATTGCATGCAATGGCAAAATGTACATAATAAGCACTTAAAAGAGCCTCCGTATTTAATTATTCTTTAAAGAGCCCATGACGTAAAAACTTTTATTTAATTTAGATGATGTTTTATAGTGAAGATTACTGTACAGTGTTATCCCCAAGGAGTACTTACAGTTCTAATTGCATGATTATTAAATGTTGTTTTTTGATAACTGCTTATTGTATGCCTATTTTTAAATTCGATACAATTGGTCGTAACATTGTTGATAATTAGACGGTTCTGATAACACCAGTTATTGAACTTATTCAGTGTTATTTTTGCCTTCTCTAGGACAATATCAGGTATAGAGTCGGATACAACGATGGTTGTATGATCAGCATACAAGATAACTTTACCTGTTTTAATATAATTCGGCAAGTCATTTACGAATAATAGGAATAATAATGGACCTAGTTTACTCCCTTGAGGGTGCCAATGCTCGTATTCAAAGTATTTGACATTACTTGATCAATTTTTGTTTCTATTTGTCTATTAGTTAGAAAAGATTTTACCCACTCATTTATTGGCCCACGTAGACCCAAATTAAAAAGTTTTACAGACAAAGAAACTTTGTCGATGGTAATCAAATGAAGTAAGGTCAAATAAAAAGCCACATATTTGTTCTCGTCTAATTCTGCATACACATGTTGAATAAAGTCGATAGTACCTGATTCAGTGGAGTGGCCTTGCCTGAATCCATGTTGACAATCTATCAAAATATTATTTAGATTTTAAATATAGAGATTGCGATTGTATACTAACTCCCTTTTCAATAATTTAAAAAAAAACGCTTAATAAGGATATCGGTCGATAATTGAGTGGGTCGACTTTTTTAAAAACCGGAATAACTACAGTTTCTTTTAGAGCGGCAGGAAACTGTCCAAGTGAGGTGGATAAATTGAATACATCGGCAAGTATTTGTGACAACTCTGCTTTGCATTTTTTAATTAATTTAACCGGGATTACATCTAAGCCAGTAGATTTTTTGTTTGTGAGACTTTCAGTCACCGACTCTGCCTCATCTTTAGTGACTGGATGAAAAAACACAGTATTTTTGTTAAAGAGGGGAGAAGTACATTCACTTGACATATTATTTCCAAAATGTTCAATAATTTTAAAACCAATGGCTGTAGAGAGGTAAGCTCCGAACATATTTACAATTTATATTTTATCCCGGACTATTTCGCCATGATTATCAAACAGAGTAATTTGTTTCTTTTTCAGAAGTGTTCGATTTAAGATTATTCACAATATTCGTTTTATTACTAGAATTTCTAATTATATTTTCGTAATGAGCTGTCTTCTCAAAACTAATACCTTTTTGCAACTCTCTTTTAAATTTTTTGTTTGTTGCTTTTGTGTTTTCATCCCGAAAATTATTTTTTAGCCAATTTAGCTTTTCCAATTTTTTTCTACCTGCTTCTAATTTTTGCGAAAACTCTATTTTACCATTGTTGTATATTTTTTTGGAAGTCAATGTTTTGATACAGGATTCATTAAAACACCATAGGAAATGTTCAAAAAAATCATTAAATATAATATCGATATCATTTGAAGTTTTACTCAATGACAATGATGTAAACAAAATTTTAAATTTATTTATAGAATTATAGTTAATTTTTCTAGAAAGCTTTAAAGGACTATTCGCCAAGTTATTATGTTTTTTTAGTATAGGAGGATTGCAGTAAATTGATTGGCAGTAATGATCAGATAGTCCTGGATTAAAATTTATATAATTAGTATATTGGGTATCGCTCGTAATCACATAATCCATGTTTAAAAATAAATTATTTATTAATTGTTTGTTTATAGTAATGAAACATATTCTTTATAGGATTTTGCAAACAGCGGAGAGAAAAACTATCTATGAGAACTAAAGAAAAAACTGTATATAAAATATTAATGAATTCTTTGCATTCGTTCGATAACCTGACTTCTGGTTATGCTAACAAGTAAAAATTCTTATTTGCCATTCTCATTTTAACACTAGCATCCAACATAGCCTCTACGGCTAGGCAGGCTAAACTAGTATCTACATGATCCCCTACGATATGTAAATTCAGTTAAAAATGAGAACAAAGGCCTGAAATTAATTTATTTACGTACCTTGTCTTTAAAAATTTTTTCATTCTAATGAATTACATTTTCATAAAATCTCATTCACAATAAGGACGAAAAACGTTTCAAAGGCTAAGCATTTCCAAGAAACTAAACGAGATTTTATGAAAATGTAATTCATTAGAATGAAAAAAATTTTAAAGACAAGGTACGTAAATAAATTAATTTCAGGCCTTTGTTCTCATTTTTAGCTGAATTTACATATCGTAGGGGATCATGTAGATACTAGTTTAGCCTGCCTAGTCGTAGGGGACTATGTTGGATGCTAGTGTTAAAATGAGAATGGCAAATAAGAATTTTTACTGGTTAGCATAACCAGAAGTAAGGTTATCGAACGAATGCAAAGATTTCATTAACATTTTTACATACAGTTTTTCCTTTAGTTCTCATAGATAGTTTTTCTTTCCGCTGTTTGCAAAATCCCATAAAGAATATGTTTCACATAATCCATGCATGACTGAGTGATATAATTGCCCGTAGCTACCACTCTGGTAGCTTAAAAAATTATAAATGTTAAGTTCAGTGATGAAAATACATCTACCAAAAGTATTGATTCTCTAATTTCATTCATATTGTTTATGTTAAGGTCTCCACAAATTATAGTAAATCAAAAGTCGTTTATTGCTTTGGTCAAAAGTTGAGATAATTGCATAAGAAAGTTTTCAAGATCCCTAATGGTGGTTTTTAAATGTTAATAATGATTGTGAGATATGACTTTATTTACTACAGTAACTTATCATTAATACCAGATAGTGAAAAATTTTATAGGAAGATGTTTTGAATAAAATAATCAAAGGCCTTCTATAGGTAAAAATTGTGTCAACATGAGAAGAATTCTTAAATACATTAAGCGTAATACACGTATTTAGGAAGATATTTGTTGTATACTACGACTTTTGTAAAAACATTGTTGACATGATATGGTAACATTTTTATAAGTTTTAGAAATGTTACAGCTATACTAGATTGCAATATTTTTAATATATAATGAAACACGTCAGTACATCTATCTTTGGATCTAATTTGTGAATGGGTGTACTATAAGATACTTCTCAAATATTACGACACTTACTTACCTCTAATGAATGAATTAAATGATAATACACTGGTAAAGACAATACTGGACAGCACATTTTTAAGAAACATCATCCGGTCCTGGATTAGTATTTGAATATAAAGATGATGATTTATTTGTATAAACAAACACATCACACGTAGTAGACGAGCGTCAAATCCAAATCCTAGGCTGTTTCGAAGGCGGTTACACTAAAACAGCATCCATTACCCATCGATATTGCCAGTATTGGAGCTGGGGATCGAACCTAGTACACGATAGACTATTTGAGCTAGCGTTCTTGCCGCTAACCCGCTTTAGCCGGCAGAGCTACCGAGCCGATCAAAAACTAAATCGCAGCTAGTGTGTATACTATTTAGTGTGACTGACTTACCATATAAATCGATGTTAAAAATCACTTTCATTGTCATATTCAACGTAAACAGATTGAAAATTATCATAGGTGATTTTAGGATGTGAAGAGCGCTAAAATGAGTTGATTAGGTACGTATACGCTTACTATTTAATAATTTCCAAAACGTTTTTACATTAGACATGCATATTATTTCAAAAGTACATTGCAAAAAAATAATAACATTATTTAGAACAGAAGGAAAATGATACAAATCACTTAGAACAATGACATCAGCGAATAAAATCATTTATCTCAAACGAGGCTCATATGGGGGTGGTGTGGTGATTTCAAGTATGCAGTGGCTACAGACGTAATCATCAACATCATTTAGCTTCCCTTGTTCTTATTACCATTACTTTCGCTTAATGGTGATTGCCGTCCTTCGATGAATCACTTCATCTGGAACTCTGCCAGTCGAAAATAAAGTTTATTGTTAATGGATTTAATTTGTTTTACAGGACAAAGTATTGATATTGTGGTATTTTGTAAAATAAATGAATGTATAGGTTTTTATTGGAAACTTACAAAATGTGGAACTTCTAGTTTTCTAATATAATGTTTAATGTTTCTTATAATGTTTTCTTAACCGCTCTTCAAGTTACCGAGATAACTCCTTGAAAATCTAGGATATTGTGTTAGATGAAGAAAAATTAGGCCAACAGATTATAGCGAAATTCGAACCATTTCTTCGAAATAATTTTGTAATTGAAATTATTTCACAGTAAAAAGGATTTGAAACAGCCTCGCTAGGTGCAAAAAACTGATCTCTTTTGTTTATTAATTGTTATCTCTATTGCACGATTAGTTTTTAAATTAAAATTATATCAGGCAGGTTTCATATTACACCCTTTTGCTATGGCGACCTCATTTGGCGCCGTCACTCAGGAACAGATTGTTTTGGCGCTTGCGAACATATTCGTGTAGAAGAATCTAAGAATTCGTACTCAATCGTAATTACTCCTATATTTTTCACATATTGTTAATGCTAATTTATTGTTATTTTTATTTTATAAGCAATAAAATATATTAAAAATTGGTTTCATTTTGACAGTTTTACAAAAGAAATGTAGGAGAGTGTGTCTCTGTTAGACGTAATTCAGCATTTTCATGCAGTATTTTTCTTTTTATCATTCGAGTTCAAAGTGGCGTATGATAGTTTGCAATTATTTCTTTGGTCAATATATTCGTCTAGAGTAACCTACGCCTGTTTATTTGTTACATGCGAATATATTCGTCTACAGTAGTCTACCACATGGCGAATATATCGGTCAAGAGTAGCGAAAAGGTTAAAAACCGACTATTATTATTAAAATTCATCAAGATTGTTATCATTCATAAGAATAAGAAGTTGACTGGCTTGAGCATCATTTTTAATCAGTCAATTTTTAGCATGACAAACTGATGTACTGTTTCTCGTCATTAGTTTATGACAGTAGTGCCAACTTCAAATATAATTTCTCTCTACCACTGCTAATTATTTTTTATTTCAAGTATTGCTTGGAAGCAAGCCCTTATACTGCCAATTCCAAAAAATAATAACCCCACTGAGTTTAAGGACCTACGACCAATAAGTATTTTACCAACATTGTCAAAAGTGTTAGAAAGAGAGGTAGAGTCGCAACTTCGTGAGCACGTGACAAAATTTAATTTACTGCCTGATATACAATCAGGGTTTCGCCCATTACACAGTTGTGAAACGGCTCTTTTGAACATTACGGACGATATATTGAGAGGGGCAGATGAGAAAAAAGCTACGGTATTGGTTCTCATTGATTTTTCAAAGGCATTTGACACTATAAATCATGAAATACTCTTAGCTGCACTAAAATTTATTGGTTTAAGTAATGAAACGGTTAACTTTTTTCGTAGCTATTTGACAGGTAGAACACAAAGAGTAAAAATTGAGGAGAATGTCTCTGCCCCTCTTAATGTATTGTGTGGTGTTCCGCAAGGATCGATATTGGGCCCCTTATTGTACACACTGTACACATCGGAGTTTCAGAAAGCTGTTAAGCACTGTCAAATGCATTTATATGCGGATGACACACAACTGTACCTCTCTTTCGATCTAAGTGAGTATGTAGATGCAATGAATAAAATTAACCAAGACATCGGCTCGTTACTGGAAAAATCTAAATCTCACTCACTAAATATTAACGCCAACAAAACATCGGTTCTTGTATTCGGACAACCAAGTGTTAGATCCCAGTTAACGGGAAAAATTCAAATAAACGTGGAAGGACATAATATAAGCCCCACTGAAAAGGCAAAGAATTTAGGGTTAATCTTTGACAGCTCACTAAGATTTAAACCTCATATAAATAATTGTATCCGATTAGCCTACATGAACCTTAAAATGATTTACAGTAATAGACATTGTCTTAATCAAAAAGTAAAAACAATTTTATGTGAATCATTAGTGTTATCCAGATTCAATTTTGCCGATACAGTGTATGGTCCATGTATAGATGCGGAAGATGATCGCAGAATTCAAGTCATACAGAATTCTTGTTTAAGGCTAATTTTTGGAATACAGCGTAGACAGAATATTTCACATTAACTGCCCGAGATAGGGTGGCTTAACATGTCTGAAATTGTAACCAACAAAATTCCTAAATATTTAAATAAAAAGATCTCTTATCGAACGGACATACATAACATAAATATTCGTTTTAAAGGTACTCTTACTCCTCCCCTTCATCGTACTGAACTTTTTAAACGTTCCTTCTCTTACCAAATAACTAAAATTTATAATTCAATACCATCTGTTATAAAAAGTAAGCCAATATCCGTATATAAAAATCATTATAAGAAATTTCTCCTAAATCAACAAACCGTAAATACAACATCTGAGCTAAGGTAATCGACAGTAATCCTATATGCCTACCCATTGCACTTAAAGATAAAATGTTTTTAAAATTGATTTTTTTTTCTAATATTGTAATTGTATGACAATTAATTTGCTACTACAAAATAATCGTTTACCGGTATCTTATTTACTAACGCTTAAGATTAAAAACAGGGGCATGCCTGTGCATAGCCATCTGATCTTCGGCGTTTTTTCTACTCATTTGATTTGTATTTCCTTTATTTAATTTTTGTATCTGTAGTGGGAAAATAAAGACCATTTATTATTATTATTATTATTATTTCTCATGATCTATTTTTAAATAATTAGTTTTTTAGCGAACACCCAGCACATTTATTATTAAAAGCATAGCAACTTTTATTCTTGACAGATGTTTAACTACGTGCCTTGGATTATTGTATTCCATCTCATTTTTGCAAATTAATTATATTTCAAGGCTTCCATTCTGTTATGTTTCACTAAAAGTACAGAAGGTTCATTCTTTTACAGGCGTGTTAACTAAGTACCAAACAGTATTGTAATCTGTCTTATTCCTTCAATAATAATTTTTTTAAAAGATATCTAATTTATATTTTTAAAATAAATTATAATTCAATTGGGAGGATATCTCCATCGAAATACCTCAAGGTTCAATATTGGGACCTCTATTGTACTTAATTCTCGAAAATGATTTCCTATCTGGCTGGATATTATTTGCTGATTCATTATTCTCTATAACCGATCATAATATAGGATATGTTGTAAGCAAAGCTAATGTAACACTTTCACAAGCTCATGAATAGTTTATTGAAAATAAATTTAAGATTTATGTGACTCACAAAGTAATAGTAACAGGATTTTCAAACTGCATATAAATCCCCAATGGTCATTGCTGGATTTAAAGAGTGAGATTACTGCAAGGACTTCCTTGAATAATTGGGAGTATTGACACTACATTAAAATACAATTAATACTTAACATATGCACCTTACAGGAAACAGGACAATACTTGAAATACCAACAAAATATCGACAAAGTTCAAAGTACTTGCCAAGCCTATAATCAATTATCTTCTAAATAATTTGTTTTAAAGCAGAAACTAAAAAAAACTAATGAACAAGATTATTATCATTCTCTGAATGAATACAATACTAAATATAGTCTGTGATTTTTGTTATTTCTAATTCATTTATTTTTCAACTTCTCTCTAATGTGGTTATTGCAATTGTTTGAGACCTGTTTTATTCTTCATTGTATAAAGAATATTTTCATTTATAAGTTGCATACTTATATAAGTACAAATTATATTTAAGTTTATTAATGCACTATTTATTTTTATTTCTTATTTCTATTATTTGTGTAATATTTCATCCTACCCTATTATGTATAATGCGATCAAAAGGACAAATAAAGGAATATTATTAATATTATTACTAGTTGTTTAACGTCTCACCTCTTTCTTGGAAGTTGTCCGTGTTTTATTAAACCTATACTAAACATGTAATAATGTATTTGTGTTTCCTAAGCACCTGTTTGAAAATGAACAAAAATTATTCCTGCCTAAAGGTTCGAAACAAATTCAATGTTAATTTATGCCACATGTGCGAGTTTTTAATTATGGTATAACTGGCACACGAACCGTCAGATTCTAGATTTTCTTATTTGAGTGGAGGAGTGTGCGAGCTCGGCAGCTGGTCAACTCATTGATTGCAGTCGTGATGAGTCCATCTGGCAAGTCGCAGAGACCAAAGGGCAAAATTGCCACCCTTCTCAATTCTCTCTCCGTTTACTTACTTTCTCATTTACTAATCAGCATCTATATAGAGCAACGTTCAGTTTCGTCGAATATAATGCGCTGTATATTGTTCTACTCAGTAGATAAAAATAGAGAAACTTTATTTTCAAGACCATTTCTTAAATTTCATGATCATAAGACTTCTGGTTCGTTGTTAGTCAAATGGCATATTCAAGTTTTTCTCACTTTTAGTTATACCATCAGAGAGATCATATATTTTAAACGTTTATTATGAGAATGTGTTATCTGTATTCCATACTGGATGTCCCAGTTCATATACGATAGGCGCATATTGCTCACATATATTCAGTATAGGTATGTATGTTAAAATTTTATTGCAACCGATAAAGCAATTTATAACTAAAAAGTTGTTCAACAAATATGATGAGGACTTCGCGTTGTACTAGCCTCGTGTACAGACGTGCTGTAAGATGCTCTCTATAGAAAGCGCTAAAACAGCACGTTAAATTCGATAAAATTTAAACCACCGACAAATCAAGAAATTCTGCTCGAAGTGAAATCCCATAATAGAAAAACAAAGTTCATATGAAATTAATAATTACGATTACAGTTTTTTAAATAGTACATAATGAAGCAAGTGTAAGTGCCTATACCTATGCTAAGACGACTGACCCTTTCTCAAGTGGTTAGTGTGATAAAGTAAATATCTGCCAACACAATACGCCATCAGTAAAATGCAATTGACTGGTTTCTAACGAATGGAAGTAGTAACATATGAAAGGGATGAAAAGATAAGTTTTATTTTTATTTATTTTTAAGTTCTATTTATTGGTTTATTAATCCTTGTCACAGGACAGTTTATTACACAACAGAGAAAATTTTAAAAATAAAAATGAAAAATGTATTAAATATAGGTAACGAAATAGAAGATTCCCGGAATTGGAAAATTGCAGTTGGAAGTAATTACTGTAGAAACATAGTAATATTCAGGGTGTTCTAAATATTCTGTGGAGTCTCTTTCTCATAACAAACCTGCCATAAAAAGTTTTTTTATCGCGAGATAGGGCACTTCCACCGTACATGGACATTTACCTGTGGAACGGTTAAAAAAGCTCCCTGCGGCGAGCGAATGTATGTATATTTTGGCAAACGAAGTGAATGCAAGCAGGTAGAAGGAGGTGCGGTGCACACTGCTAGACTCAGAAACATAAGACTTGGAGGAGGGATAAATAAGGAGATAATAATAGATGGAAGCTTGAAAGAAGCATGGAAGCTAAAAGAAGCATCTTCCCATCTAATTGTGACAGATGGAAGCTAAAAGAGAGGCATGGAAACTTAAAAGAAGCATTCCACAAACACCTGCACTTCCCATTCTATATTTCTACCCCATACGCTATCACTGCTGACAACAGCATGTCCAATGTCCAACCCAGCGTATGAAGCCGGTCCAGCGGTATATAAAACATCCGAGATTTGGTTCCACGCGGTTTGGCCGTCCGTTGAGCGTGTTCGGTGGACGACCAGGGTGCGTGTTGTAACGAATCTCCATGGATGCCTGGAATCGGCAGCAATGCTCAGAATGCTTAGAAAATGTTAGCGCTTCGTTCCGCTACTCCGCGAACTCACCAGTAATGCTGGAGTAGCCACTGCCCTATACGTTCTTTCCAATTAACTCAATATGGGTGTTCATATGTACACTTAGTGCGCGAAATGATGTGACAGTGAGATGTAAGGGAAACGTCACATGTCGCTTACCGAAGATTAGCAATGTGGTTGGATCCTTGTCCTTGATTATATTATCATACGTCCATAACCCCATAATCCCATAAACTCAACATGTCATAACCTAGTAATTCAACGGAAAAAAATAGAGATTCTAAGTGGGGGAATTCGTATCATTGCGATATTAGAATCTTGAAATCAAGCTCCCTATGGCACCATAGTTCTTCAAAGGTAAGCCTTCTGACCATATTAGTATTTAAAAAAACCCTGACATGCAATGTCAAAATCCAGGTCGAATTAGTGTTCAGCGGCTTAATACAGAAGATAGGTACGCCAGTACCTTAGCAGATATCACTTTTTTGTGGGCTTGGGTAATTATTTGAGTCCTGCGAATGTAAATGAAGACCTGCATCACATACCTCAGTGATAAAGGGACCGGTTTCCACCCCTTAAGTAGTTTTTCAGATCTAGCACCGATTGATAGAATCGAAGTGCTTATATCGACATAATTTAGATTAAGCAATCTCCGAAATTTTATAAAATTTCATTTTAAAATTCATGTACAGAGTGCTGGAGAAAAGCGAAGGTTAGATTAATGTCCAGGGACTCAAAATACCAATAAACCATATATTCGAGTCAGGGCGAAGAATAATTACTCGTTTCATAAACCACAAAGGCCTCATCGGGAAACGATTAAAATTAAAGCTCAACGGAAAATGTGTGCATATTGGTATTAAAAGAATCTCAAAGTAATAGTGGAGTTCGAAAAGGCAATATACAAGCTAGTTTCTCAGTAACTAATTCTAATCAAGAAAATTAACACCATGGTAGAATTATAAACTATTTTAATGTTGATTCATTATTTCCAAATATACCAACTCTACACACCTTGGAGTTAGAGATTTTCTTGGATTAAGTAATATTGGTCAATAAGAAGTTAACGAACATATTCATTCTCTTCGTGAAACAAAATCGTCTCCAATTCAAACACGCGTTCTTCGAGGAATATGCCAGGACTGTAATTGGAAGATGAAGAAACAATTCGAACTTTTTTAGAATATGTGGCTGATACAGCAGTGCATTCTGTGAGTCGGATTGAACCTGGAAAAACACAAATATTTTCTAACGTAATGAGACTATGTCACGCCCCCGTATTCGAGGCTGCTGAATGCAATGGCGGTGGTTAAATCTCTCTCCGAAGTCACCCCAGCCTCCAAACGACCAAAACTACCCCCGAAAGGGGTAAACCACGTATCCGCCATCTCCTAAGAGCCAAGCCTGTCTTTCCCCCGTTTTCGATGGACCCCTCCAACTCCTAAGCGGCCTATCCGCGGTTTACCCCCTTTAGGGATTGGCGGGGTTCGAAAAGGGGTCTCGACAACACCATCGTGCTCAGAATCCTCGAAAATGGGGGGTTTTCCCGGATATAGTCGAGAGAAGACAACTTATCTGCGTTTTTGGTCGTTTGGGGGTTGGATGGGGTCGAGGAGGGGTCTCGACATCACCATCGTGCTCAGCATCTTCGATAACGGGGGTAAGACAGGTTTGGCTGGTAAAAGACGGCGCATACGCGGTTTACCCCTTTCGGGGGTACTTTTTGGCCATTTGGAGGGTGCAGTTACCTCGGAGAGAGATTTAACCACCACCATCCTCCTCGACCTTTCAAACCTAACGAAATTTAATATTTGTACAATTCCATATGAAACTCGTTTATCCGTTGTCTAAGCAGAATTTCTAATAACTTAGATATGACCATTTTGACCATGGAGAGATAAATTACATATAGGCAATACTAAAGTTAAATTTATACCAAGTCAAAAATCCAAGATTTACAAAATTACTTACAAGTATTTTAATTTCAAGTCTGTTGGACAAACTAGATGTCCAATTATAATAAGATTCAAGGAACATACGGCCGAAAGCGAAAGAACTGAAAAGTTTCGTATTGCTCAAGATGCTGTTGAAAACCATCATGGAATACATGTTAGTAATTTAAAGTTAATTAGAAATATAACAAATAATAGAGAAGCGAGCATAGAAATGCCTGTATATACTCGTATTTCGATACGACAATGCAGCAGCGTCGGGCGCTGTTAGTACTTGGATGGGTGACCCTCTCCAAGAAAATACAGCGTTGTCGCTCTGCCTTCCAACGGATTGTATATCAACGCATGTGTAGAAGGTATGTAACTTTGGGCGGGGGTTACATAGCGAATATACCATCCATCGGAGGGGGTGCAAGAAACAAATTCCTACTCTTCGATAGAGGAGAAGTTCGGCAAGATTGGGGGTAGCTCATCTCCTGGCGTCGGTGATTGGCCTCAGTAGCGGAAATAGGTTTATATTAAATAAATGAATAAAAAAAAATGCTAGACAGTGAAGAGCTTATAATTTGCAATCTGTTAAATAGTGTATAAATAGTTAAAAATTTTGACATAATATATTATATAGGGACGACGTGTTGTAAAATGGAATAATATGAAAATATTTGTTAATATTTCTCATTTTTGAAATTTTTCCTGAATTGCTTATTTAAATTTTAATTCAATATTTAAAAATATGCATTCTTCAGATTGTAGGAGGTTCACTCCGAACTTCTTGATAACACAATGAAATGTCGAGTTTACTTTTCTTGTTCTAATTTAAATATTTGGCCAATTTTTGAATATAGGATAGAGTATCTAGCGTCTTGCTACTCGGCGAAAAAATCTACCGAGTACCGAGTACTTGGCCTACTAAATGCAGCACTCACAACAATTTCAATCATTTATATATGTAGTTTTTGGTAAGTATTCGATAATATCACAGTTTATTTATATACTTGCAAGGAGTTTCTTATTAAAAAGTAAAATTTTTATATCAAAACATTTCTTTCCACTTTTATGACAAATTTGTATAAGGCAAAATAAAATGTGTGGCTGGGGAGAGACATATTTAACTGCAGAGTTCTTACAATATATTGTTGGTGTTTATTAATCAATTTCCATTTGGAAATGTCAAGCAACGCCTCTACTTCCCACAACAATCAAATGCCTCCGTTATTTACCTCTACTATTTCTTCCTGAAATAATACGTTTCTATTGTTAATTGTTCAAGTATCATAAATACATGTAGCGACCGATTGTTTTACATTATCTTTCTTAGTGACACGCATTCTGATTTTTACAGTTTTGAAAGGAAAGCCGTTTATTACTGTCCATAAAAAAACGTGATTAAGACATTGAAATTAATGCAAATAAAATGTAAAACATGTGAAGCTCATTACTTCGGATTGTTGCCATCAATTTGCTGATCTCATATTCAAAACCTTATACAGTACTTTTGTTCTGTTATTACACAAGAGTGATTTCTTATTTTGTTATGTGGTAAACTTTAAATGGTTTTATGATCGTTTCGAATTTTTTTATTAGCCATTGTGTTTTTTATCAGATTTGTCTCACTGAGCAAATAGTTCCAAAGTTTTTTATATAATAACAAAAAAATCTAATATAGTTTATTAGAAAATGAGGAAGGATTATAAATGCAAATCCGCAAAAAACATAGCTGTCAGATTACTAGTCATTCCTTTCTAGTATATATTATTATTATTAATTTTATGGCCTATTGCAACTCCTAAAGTGGTCATCATTTAACTCTATTACGCTTTTAAAATTGTTTGGAAATTGATAAATCTGCAAAAATGGTGTGAAAATAAATCAAAACGACTGACACAGAAATATATCATTTTTGAACCCCTTAACAACTTATAATGAACTAGTCAAACGTTTTCATCAATTTCAACCCTATCTTACAAATATTTCAAAACCAATTATTTTTGAAACTTTTGCAACTTTCAACCCCCTTATATCTCAAACACCGCCTAACATTATTTTTCAGACTTATTGACGTTGAATAGAACAAGTATCCAAAGTTTCGTACATAACTACAATTTTTTTCTTTTAATTCCCGCCGATCAATCCAATCCATCTACCGTCTGAAATTTTCGTAGGTGGATGTGAAGTTGATCTACTTTCATAATGCCGCGATTTTGTTCGTATCTATAATTTTTTTTTGTCTTCACCCCACTCCGTATCTCCCCTCTCGTCTATTTCTGAGACTTTTCGTAAAGGAAAAAGAGTGTCAAAATCAACTCAGTAAGCTAAATACCAAATATCAGAGATAACTACAATCGATAATCCCACTACGTGACATTTAACTAATTCCATATTGAACTTTTTAGATGGCCTCGGTCACGAGAAAGAGGTTCCCACTTTCTTTGGTGTGTTTAACCTGACTGCGTTTGTACGTTTCTTCATTTTTACTCGATACATGTTGGACCGAACTTAAGACAGTTTGGTTTATTTAGTAGAGTGATTTATCGAACAGATACCAAGCCATAATATTATGACTAAAGAGGAGATACGATTGGTATGAGTTCCTGCTTGGAATGGGTAACTATGTACGTCATACGATAGACACTTTCATTGTACTATTTCCATCAAGCTACGACCAGAACACAGTCAGCTGGACCATCAAAAGTGGACAAAATCGAATTTCGGCAGAATTCCATTAGAACTGGTAGTTAATGATTTGAGTGGCAAATTCAATATCACAATGCAAAATGTTTGCATATTTATCTGGAATGGGTACAAAATTCAAAAGATGTAAAAGCTATTTAGCTTAGGAGACCGTTGAAAATGGTAAAAAAATCATTGGCAACTGTGACTTAAACATTTAAATTTATGTTTTAATGTTTTCCTTTACCTCGATCTATCGTTTCATCTAACTCGCGGGCCGTGTTATTATTTTACATGGGCCTCCGCCTTAAGGTGGCCGTTCCCTAGAAAGTGACATCCGATAGGGAAATATTTATTATCTTTGCCCATTTCTTTCTTAATACCTACGTATATTTAAAAAAACTATAAAAGTATCTAAGTAGAACCATGACAATACTATTATTATGAATTTTCACTTTCACTCAATAATTTCGTTGTTTTAAATATAGATACCTAGCTATTTTGCAAATCGCTAAAATTATTGAGTGAAAATTCATAGTAAAAGTCTTGTTATGGTTCTACTTAGGTACTCTTATAGTTCTTTTAAATATACGTACTAAGCAAAAATAGTTATGGGCAAAAATAATAAATATTTTCCTATCGGATGTCTGTTTCTAGAGAATGGCCACCTTAAGGCCGCGCAGGCCGGATGACAGAATTATAGCATATAGCTTCATTTATGTTAAAGAGTGCACTAAAAATTGAACCGCCTTCAAAAAATGTCACTTAAAATTATGATAAATAAAATTTCATCGTCGCTTTCTTAATTAAACCTTCAGTTTTTCTCAGTTTAAAGATAGGGAATGTGTGTCCTCGGATTGGTACATTTGTAGGCCATGTTTATGCAGGAAAAATGAGTAAATATTGTATTTTTATTCTTACTGCAATGAAATAACAACATTTATGCTGTAATTTAAATTAAATAAATTAAATGCATTTATAAGATCGCCAAATGCCAAATTAAAGTGAATTTAAACCGTCAATTTTTATTTTGTGTACCCATGGCCTTGAGACTTACTTGGGAATTCCCATATGCCTGTGCTCCGCTCATAACGTAAACATCTGCATTCTAAACTGATACCGACTATAATGTCGAAATTAGACGAGCGTAAAAACAAACAAATAACTAAATCAAAAATGTGTTTAGCCGGCTCCAATATAGATAAAAGTTCCGTGAACCGGATGATAGTGAAAAAAAACCGCTGCCAAAGGAATCACTACTTCCACATCCAGATTCTTCATCCAAGTCACTTTAAAGGAAACATGTTGACTATATTTGCGCTCTAGTATGTGGAAATTATTGGTCATAGAATTTTAATAATATTTGGGACAGATGTCATAGAAAAGTTTGAGGAATTGGTTTCTACCATATACGTTAAAAATGAAGTTTCTAGTTTACCCTACTTATTTTCCACTATTCACAACCTACCACCTCCCACCCCTTCAATGGAGTCATCTCAATCAGATGTCACTACAATACATACGTATACTAACTTTCAATTTGATGTTATCAGTCCCACTAATAATGAAGCGGAGGTGGTGGAGTTTGAAAAATATTAGAAAGAAATCTGAGGCCTTGGTTTCTAGTGTATACACCGAATCCTAAATGTCTGTACTCTTACCAGCTTGATTTACTTATTTTCCCCTAGTTATTCCTATTAACCCCAACCCTTCTACAGAATCATCCCAAAATATAATCTAGTTCCAGATGTCGTTATAATACATACGTCTACCAAATTACAAGTGAATATCTCAATTTTATTTTATCAACGCCTTTAATAATGTAGTAAGGGTAGTGGAAGGGTTGAAAAAATATTATTAAAAAATCTGAGGCCTTGGCTTCTAGAACATACACCGAATTTCAAGTTGCAGTACTCTTACCAGCTTGCTTAACTAATGTTTCCCTATTTACCTCTACTTACCCCCACTCCCCCGCAATCATATCAAAATATAATCTGGTTTCAGATATAGTTATAGTACATAAATGTACCAAATTTCAAGTGAAAATTTAAATTTAATTTTATCAACTCTTTTAATAAGGGAGTGGAGGGATGGAAAATACTAATAAAAAAACCTGAGACCTTCGCTTCTAGTATATACACCAAATCCAAAATTTCTGTACTTTTACCAGCTTGCTTTACTTATTTTCCCTTATATACCCCTATTTCAACGGAATCATCTCAAAATATAATCTAGTTCCAGATGTTATAATACATATGCGTACTAAATTTCATGTGAGTATCTCAATTTTATTTTGTCAATACCTTGAATAATGGAGTAGGGGTGGTGGGGGGCTGAAATATATTATTAAAAACTCTGAGGCCTTGGCTTCTACTACATACACCGAATTTTAAGTTTCTATACTCATACCAGCTTGCTTTACTTATTTCTCCATATTTGCCCCTAAATAACCCCCAACCCTTCAACGGAATCATGAAAAATATTACAAAAAAAGTCTGAGGCTTTAACTTCTAGTACACACACTGAATTTCATGTTTCTGTACTCTTAAAAGTTTGCTTTACTTATTTTCCCCTATTTACCCATATATACCCCTATTTAACCCCCAACCCTTCACCGGATATCCTCAAAAAACAATCCAGTTCCAGATCTCGTTATAATATATACGTGTACAAAATTTCAAGTCAATATCTTAAACCGTTTCGGAGAAAACGTGCGGACAAAAAAAAAAGTTACAGACGGACAGACAGACAGACGGACAGAATTTTTTTTTTTTTTTTGCTCAAATTTAAAATCTCGACGTTTCATGACATTCTAAACCTATTTCACGAATAAAAATTTTTCAAAATTTTTTTGCGATTACTATACTTCCAATCCACTACGTGGATGTGGAAGTAATAGTTATTAATTTATTATTTAATAATTTTTAGAGTGCTCTTTTTAATAGTGAATCAATTTTCTTTTAAATATTTATTACTCTATTTTAATTACACTAACCTAATGTTATTTTTACGTGCAGCAGCTTTATTAGAGCTTATATTTAAAAACACTATAAGACTACTTAAGTAGAATCATAACAAGACTATTGATATGAATGTTCCCACAATAATTTCAGTGATTTGTAAAATAGTTAGATTTAAATTAAGAAATTGTTCTAATCTTCCTATTTCGTAGTTTTAAATCTCACTATTTTGGAAACGACTGGAATTTTTGCGTGGAAATTTATAGTAATAGGCTTATTATGGTTCTACTTAGGTAGTCTCATAGTTTTTTTAGATAAACGTACTAATAAAAAAGAGTTATGGCCAAAAATAATAAATATTTCCCCATCAATGTCTCTTTCTGGGGAATGGCCACCTTAACAAAAGAAATGTTACCATCATATTAGAACTGAAGTAATTTCTTTTAATTTAGAGCTTATCGAAAATTACTTAAATAGGAAACAATTTGCTTAAATTAATAACCTCCTAGCGAATCAGGTACAGCTGAAATACGTGAACTACAAGGTGCGGTACTGGCACAATCATATCTTTAATTTATAGAAACAGTATATCTTTAAACTTTAAATTAATGTTTAATTTATGCAGCATTACCATATTGTTAAACATTAAAGATCAGAGTTCAATTAACAATTGGAGTATTACTGAACTCAGTATGCTACTAAAATGGTTTCATCGCAGTGTCTTAACTTTACATCTTTGGGAAACCGAGTTTATTACTTCAAAGTCAGATTACAAAATTACACATTATTACAAGCAAAACCTATAACAACTACTCCTGAAATTACTATACTACTGAATCTGTTAAAAAAATAAAATAGTTAGACGTTATTTTAGATCAGCATACGAAGTAGGGATATCACGTAAGATTGGTAACATTTAGATTACAAACATTAGTCACTGTCTTTTTTAATATAAGTCATGTACCAAATAATTAATTATAGCATACAAAATCTTGGTGGAATCTATCTACAGATATGTTGTTATGATATGTGGAATCTACGAAAGCACATGCCAAAACCGGGCTAAAAAAATAAAATCTAAAAAGTCGAAAGACTTGTCACCAAAAACTCTATGATGAAACTAATTTACTAAGTGTTAAAATTATATAAGCATTACAAAGCTGTATTTTTATTCACACTTTAAATTAAAATCAAGACTCAAAAATCCATACCATACAACAACAGCCACAAACTTAATTGAAAAAACTCTTAACAGAACGTATTTGCCAATATTATAACAAACTTCCAGTCTCTACAAGATTCACAGTTAATGTAAAAAATGTAATGTAAAAATTATTTTCCTTCAGAGAGTGGATTAAGATTAATTTTTAGTATAATAATCGCTGTATTAACAGTTTATCCTTTAATTATCAACAATCCATGCACAATCTTACTTTCATTAAATCCCATTCCAGGTTTGTTTGGTGTATTTGTTTACCTCTCATTAAGTCATATTTAATTATCGTTTTTATTGTTGTTATTACTTCACATTTTTATTATATTATAGAGCAAAGGACAAATTTACTTGTTGTTTCTTTTATATTTACATATTAGAACTTCAATAAATAAATAAAATGAAATGAAAAAAATACTTCCAAATTTATAAATTAAACATTACAAAAACCGCAAATATATGTAACGTTCATTTTACTTTTTGAGAGCTAACAGAAACAAATATTTTCATTAAATATTACTTCCCATTTATGTTAAAATCACCCTGTATACAAATTTTTGCTTGTACTAATTCGATGGGCTCTTAACAAGTACTCCCAGGTTCGCAATCTTTACTTAATTATTCCTAATTCCTGCAATATGTATATGGTATAGAAATCATATCGAATAACTTCGACGGAATAAAATACAAAAAAGACTAATTAAGATAGGTGACATGAGTGACTGAGAAAGCTTCAATAAACATTATTAAAAGATAATAAACGTTGATGCACTCAACATTGTTGCATATTTAATGCAAATGCAATATTAAAAGCTTTAGCAAATCTGAAGAATCGTTGCATATACTTGTCTTTAATAATAACATTGTATCTAGAATTAAAAAAAGTTATTGGTTAAATAGATTGTTTACCAAACCTTTCAAACCATAAAGACTATCTCGGTTTAATTAATGTTTAAATCATTAAGCGTGTAAAATAACAGAACGGTAAAATACCTATAGTAGAAATATCAATAATAGTTGAAGTTAACAAAAACTTATGTGGAACAAAAAAAAAGGATGATTTTTTATTATGAGAACTATAA
Source organism: Stenurella melanura (assembly GCA_963583905.1). Classification (NCBI taxonomy): domain Eukaryota; kingdom Metazoa; phylum Arthropoda; class Insecta; order Coleoptera; family Cerambycidae; genus Stenurella; species Stenurella melanura. The sequence continues at coordinate 117,359,275 of OY757311.1, forward strand.
AAACGCCCCTCAAGCCAGTGCTCGAATTATTTTTTAAATGGGCCGTTAACGCCCAAATGTTTAATTTTAGGCATGATTTACTGAAACAAATTGAAATACCCGTACAAGATTTGAAATTTTTTTTAGTACTATGAGGCTATTCACAAATATTTGTGCCAGCCTAAAATGTACTTTCGAAAAAATATAACGTGTGATAATTGGGAGATAGTTAGTTCTCTTTTTCGACCTACCAGAAAATACACCTTTTCTGGAGAAATTTTCGGACAGAAAGTAACGTTCTCCGGGTTAGACCGGAAAGTGGGCATCAGAGATCGGCAAAAGCTTTTCTCATCCCTGTTATTCTAGTTTCCGATCCACGAAGGTAAAAAAATGCTGCGACGAGCTTGTGTTAATTGTTGTGATTAGTGTCAAATAGATAAATACACTTAACTTATATTGTTTGTCGTTGTAATTGTTAGAAAATTTATTGAAAAAATAATAAAAATTGATTTTGTACTATAGTGTCGGTAGAAAAAGAAAATTGGACGTTACATGACCGAAAAACAGTGTTTTGCAGGTCTCCCCAATCTTCCAAGACTCGTCTGTGGCTTACCCTGGAATTTGCAAAACACCTATTTCCGGTTTTGTAACGTAAATTACTATTCCATCCATCATTCAACTGATTTTGATCGGCTCTGTTCAGCGTATATCTATTATCAACAGATATATGCTACTCAGTACAGAAGTAGGCATTGTACTGTTGCGGTTGTTATTACAACAGCACAACGTTATGGCATGCAAGACTTTCCATTAGGGGGCCAATCCCGGGGTCCCGAAATCCCGGGACCCCGGTCAAAACCAATCTCGAAAATCCCGGGATTAAAAGTCCTATTCCCGGGAACTTCGGAATAAGTTACAAAAAATAAAATACACCTTAGAATGGCAATAATTATTTAAAAAATTTTAAAGATATAATTAATGTCGTTATTTTAATATTTACGACGCGACTTGGCAGAATGGCAGCATGGAGTTTGAAGTCGAATGCTTGACCAATGTTGCCGATTTGCGGATAATTACCCGAAAATTGGGTATTTGAGCCTATCCTGTGGGTAAAATATTTCTGCGGGTAAAATCCGGTATTTAAGAAAACAATGAAAAACATGACATTCACACCGAGAAAAAATTGCTCATGTGGGCAAGCCTATAACTAGCAACGATAATAAATTAATAACAGTATAGCGCTTTGAATTAGCGACTTTAGTTCAAATATGGATTTTTTTTATCTAATGATAAAAATTAAAAAATGAGGAAATGTACCGTGCATATATATTTAAAAAATAAATCAGAATAAATGTGTCGCAACATGGAAATAGTTGCATTGGCAACACTGTGCTGCGTCTAGTGTAGACGCTTTGATATCTTTGCGATCTTCTTCAAAAACCTGTAAATTTTTATACATGTTAATTTGTTTTTCTGTGTTTTCTTCCATTTTGCCTTTAAAATTAATAAATAATCATTAAACCGCTAAAATTAAACATTTGAATTTTTTCGGGTTTAGTCCGGGGATCTCGGGGTTAATTGACATTTGTCTCGAAAATCCCGGGATTTAAACAGTGGTCCGGGATTGACACTCCACCCCTACTTTCCATACACTATTTTACTTATTAATTATAACTTTTCACATTTTCGCATATTTGTCGAGAATTTAAGAAGACATTGTATGCATTCAAATAGTGACAATAATTCTATTTAAGTCAATAGAACAAAAATTTGCAAAGACAGCTTTCTTTTATACTGTTTGGTACTTATTATTTTATAACTAAGTATTTTTTTCTCCTTTATGTAACTACCCTGCATTATTTTTACTAAAATTGCAATCAAATTTTTGTTCTTAATAATAATACATTCCAAATATTATTTTCTTTCATTGTTTCTCAATTAATTCTGATTTTGATCTGACTGCCCTACAGAGTAAGGGAAAAAATTTAAGCGGCCTATAGAATCACTGTACTACCCTTCATTGAGGAAAATAAACCACTATTGTTTGGTATAAGGCTAAAATTACTATCAACTTGGACTGTAAATACTAAATCTAAAAATATTATGAGAAATGCTAAAATCTAAAAAAAACTTGATTCCTTGTGAGTGGAACATTACATACTTACCGGGTAAAGAAATAAGGTATGGGATTTTCAGAATTGAACTAGGAGATGGCAATATGTTATTCCGAATAATTATATCACAATGGAAATATATTGCTAGATTTCTAGCAAGTTCTAGGCATAGTAAGTTTTATCGAAGCATTTGAAAAATTGATTAATAGACTGGAGGTTGGAAATAGTACATTAATAATCATAGGAGACAATGTAAACATAGCTGTAAATAATTTCTATAAAACTAAATTATTAGAATCTATAAATAGGCTTGATCTGTATCAGATTATGAATCAGTTTACGAGAGTGACAAAGGATAGTAGTACTATGATTGATCTTATTGTGACGAATAACAGAAAGTTACAATATGGGGTTTTCCTTACACCAAAAATTACTGATCATTCCATAATAGCTGTATATCTACAAGACTCACATGAGAAGAAAGATTACTTTAAATCGGTTAGACAATTAAAAAAATTTATGGACTTAGACTTTCAGCTTGATTTAATAAATGTGGACTGGGATTCAAATATAACAAATGTTGATGAAATGGCAAGCAACTTAACTGAAAGTATACTGAAAACTCTAGATAAACATGCTCCTGTGGTTAATATATGGATGAAACCAAATGCCGAACCAAAAGGTTGGTGGTATGAAGAATTAAAAAACATATTATTGGAAAGAGACAGATTATATAAAAGAGCAACTATTACAAACGAGAGGGAAGATTGGGAAATTCTTAGAACAAAAAGAAATGAAGGTGTAAGCTTATTAAGCAAATGTAAAATGGAATATTACAAGAGTAAAATAGATGACTGCAAAGGAGATTCTTGCGAAATGTGGAAAACACTAAAAGAATTAGTAATGGGAAAGCCAGAAAAATTGAAAGAAGAAATTAAGTTTAAAAACAATATAATTGCAGAAAGAGATGAAATATGTGAAGAATTTAATACATTTTTCATTAAATCAATAGAAGACATTAGAGGAAATTTACCTAGAAATGACACAAATAACAATCATTTAGGGAACCCACAAACCGTACAAATAGAAGATAATACTTGGGAATCTTTTGAAATGTGTAATTTGCCCAAACTTAGAGACGCTATGAACAACATGCCAAATAAAAAAGGTAGCCCTGATGGTATCATAGTAAAAATATTAAAGCTAGCGTTTGAAGCATTAGGAAACAGATTCCTTGATGTAATCAATATGTCGCTTCAAAAAGGTATGGTACCAGAAAACTGGAAAAATTCTACTGTTGTTCCTAGCGAAAAAAGGGAAAACACTATTTTGTGCTACGAATTCCATCCAATAAACATGATGCCTCCGTACGAAAAACTTTTGGAAATCGTTGTGAAAGATCAGTTAATCAACTTCATAGAGAACTACAATATTTTGACGAAACATCAAGCTGGGTTCGGAAAGAGTAACTCTTGTGAAACAGCACTACAGTCGGTACTTGTCAATTGGAAAGATGCAGTGAGCGATAAATATATCGGTGTGGTATTTCTGGATTTCAGACGTGCATTCGAGACTATAGACAGAGAAGTGTTGCTAAAAAAGATAGAAAAGCTAGGATTAAAAGCAACAGTGCTACAGTGGTTTCGATCTTATTTGTCCAATAGGAGGCAATCGGTTAAGTTTGGTAACAGTACCTCAAGGCTCTGTATTGGGGCCAATATTGTTTATTCTATACATTAATGATATAGTTGGTGTAGTACAAAAATGCAAAATTCAACTATTTGCAGATAATACGCTCCTTTATTTTGTAGGCGATGATATTAATTTTATAGAACACACCTTAAATATGGAATTAGGAAATATCTATAAGTGGTTAGGTAAAAATAGTTTAAGTTTGAATTTAGAGAAAACCAAAGTATGTTATTAAAATCCAAATATCGTGATAACCAAACATTAAATATTGTAATTGAGGGCCATAAAATTGAAAGTGTTTTATAATTTAAATACCTGGGTATTATCATTGACAATAATCTAAGTTTTTCTAATCATTGTGAATATTTATGTGAAAAGGTATCACAAAAGGTTTCGTTCATTCTAGAATTGGAAAATTTTTATGTACATGGACAAAATTAGCGATCTATAAAACAATAATTGCTCCACATTTCGCTTATTGTCCAACAATTATGTTTATGTTCAGTAAGAAGGAATATTACAGCCTACAAGTGATTCAAAATCGTGCTTTAAGATGTATATTAAAATGTGATAGGTATACTCGTGTTAGTTATATGTTGGATAATTTAAAAGTCTTATCTGTGCAACAAACTGTAATGTTAAATGTTTTTATTTTTATATACAAACTATTAAATAATGTGCTACCCAAGCATATGTTGGAATTCTGTATATTTGTGTCAAATATTCATAACTACGATACAACTTCTATATCCAAAAAAACAAACACTCAATATGAAGAAAATCAGTTATTTATAAAGGGACTAAAGATGTATAATGAAATACCGAATAATGTAAAAAATTGCATAAATGTTAATATATTTAAGCATAAAAGAACAGTGTACGTTAAAGAAAAATGGCTCCTGTGATAATTTAATAGTCTATAATGTTTTATTTTTACAAGTCATTCAGTATGTATGTATTTAAAATCTAGTAATTTAAGTTATTGTTTACAATTTTTTCTGTATTGTGGTAAATCAGTTACCGATGTATTTGTTTTAGGTAAGCTAATAAAGTTAATTGAATTGAATTAAATTTAATCTAGAATCAAAATGAACTTGAAGAAAATGATTTCGCTTAATTTTAAAAATGAAACTCTATCTATCTGCTAAACAATTTCTAATCGAACTAACTACAGTGCACTTTTCTGTTTTCCCTTTTTTACACCCTAGTAAGTAAAATGACTAAAATAATATATTGTGTATCTAGTAGTAAAAGCAATACATTCTCGGACGACGATGTAAATAGCCGAGGCCAATAAGCATTGAAGTCCGGGAATGTGCTTTTACTACGAGGTATATACAGTATTTTTTCTGAAATTGTAATTAATATTATTATAAATAAAGGAACTTTTTTGAAATGCATACCATTTTCTCGTTGCCATCTAATTGCCTATTTTGCCACTGTTTGTTTATTGTTTGGTAAAAGTTAGAGATTCAGTACTTATTTCGCTTTAATAAATACTTACCGTTAAAAAAATTTAAAAAGCGGTACGGGAAAGTTACCCACTTTCCCAGCTTAGGATTGAAAAACTGTTTTGTGATGGGTGCTTAGCAATGGACTAAAATACTAGAATAGCGTATTTTGGGATCTGAAATTGTGCCGAGAAGTTGACATTTTTGACCGATTTCAGAAAAAAATAATTTATTTTACTAGCAAAACATTACCTCGTTAGTTGTGCCTATAACCTCAGGAGTCTATTAAATGAAAAACAAGTTACACAAAATAATTAAAATAATTAAAGTGCGGCGCAAACAACCATGAAGTCTGGTTAAAAAGATATATTCGACCAAGATACTGTCTACGACGACATTTAAAAAAGGCAGCAGTGACAATAACGAATAGAAGAAATCTGAGAAGATCTGAAAGGAACATTGTCCAACTAATTGTAAAAATAGGAAATCCGTAAGAATGACAGAAAACGTGAGCATTACTAAAAGGAAAACAATAATTAAAAAAATATAATCATACGCAATGAAATAAAGATGACATATCTAAAGACGGGACACACACCTATTAAAGAAAAAAATGAAATAATGAAAGATATAATAATATAAACTATTTATAATGAAGACATATATTTTATTTCATTTAAAAGAAATATTTACCGATATCTTCTAAAATGTTTCTTGTACTATCATGAGTAAATAAATCCAAACAGTATAATTATGCAGATACTTTCAAGGCTAGACTAACAAATAGAACATTGTATTATTTGTTAAAATATATGGATTGTCAACCTCAAAGCTCTAATACTGACATCTAAGTAGATGAATTATGATAATATTCAGAAAGACCCATCGGCACAGGACCTAAACAATTTCTTTATAACGAAAAGTGAATGGAAAAATGTGTTATAAATCATTTAAATAAGAATAACATCGACTTTCGAAAAGTATGATAAAACGTATACCGGAGTCGAAAACAAGAAAGTTTGTATATCAAAAGAGCACTAAACGTCACCCGATTTTCACCACAACCTTTTCAGCTCTTGTATGATACTAATCACTCTTGTATGAAATTCCACCAAAATTGGTTTGCTAGTTTCAGAGCTAACGCGTTATCATACATAGATACAAACATACAACCACTTTTTCGTATTTCTGTGATGTTAAAACATAAATATGTGATCTTATCGCAGTTTCTTTCTTTACTTCCCTATTTTCATTAATTAATAGGGAGATTAAGAACAAGTATCTGGTTAACTGCCTCCAAAACCGAAAATGCGGTAGCAATTCCGAATTTGTATATATTTTCATTGAATAGGTCCTATCCCGTTAGGACTATTGTCAAATTTTTACATCAATATTATTGCTCTTTCTCCATATACTTTTTAAAGAAGGGCAGAATGAATAATCCTGTATATTAATAATATGTACCTACAACTGCTTTGTTTTAGTAACATTGATTTTCAATCTTTTGCACGCAAAAATAGTAATTCCCCCTTTGTTAGGAATATAACATTTTTTAAAAGTCAAATGTGTACTACAATATATAATTTTTTCAAACGCTGCATTGGTAGGAAAAATGTCTACATTTTCATACCTATTTAATATAATCAAATAATTATATGATACTTAGTTCAAGATGTATCAGACCGTTTATTGTTTGTTAATTTGACAGGATGCAACCACTTTTTAAGAAATGATTAATTATACAAAAACTCCATCAACTACGGAACTGATCATCGGTGCCCAATCTACAGAAATGAACAACCACCACCCAGTAGCAAATTTAATATTTGACTTTTTTTGTAATTTCATACCTATTATTTCAATTCATTGATGTATATCATTTTTTAGTGAGAAATGAAATTATTATGTGCCATGGGATCTTAGAAAAGGAGGATTCTAATTTTCCGGGTGATTTGGTCGGCTCTTTATGAGAGGAAGTAAAATCAATATTAGTAGATAATATTTTTTCATGGTTAATTAACACCTACGAGTCATAAAGGAAAAATGCATCGTCATAGAATCTCCTTTGTAAGTGCCTGCATTAAACTACCGATGTAATATTTTATTTGAAGCTTAGTTGCAGATTTTTGATTTTGTTCATATTGATCATTATTAGAGAGATATTGCAGTCAGTGATACCGCACGACGTTCGCTAATTACGTTACGTTATTGAGGCAAATAACACAGCTTTGATTCAGACTTATTGCATTGCAGCTCCATTCGTGCGTAACTAGGTTATGTAAAACGTCACTTTTTATGTCAAATAGTCGTCAAATTTAGAAATATATTATTCCTGTTGTAAAATATTAAAATTATGAAAGGTAAATTTTAAGTAAGTTAATTTTAAAATCAATCTGGTCTTATTTTCTAAAAAGGGGCTCCAATTTACTCAAAAAGACCTTTCAAACAAAATTTTTTGAAGTCGATTGTAGACAAAACAAAGATGAATTTTTGTATGATGTGATTCATATAATATAATATTTACATATATTTAGGCTTATAATGGAGATTCCTCCATGCTGGAAGCAGGCATATTGGCTGGTGGTAATATAGAATACACAAATACTAATCGGCTGATTCTGGTTGTTCCCGATTTTCACCGAAGTGAGGATAACGTCGTTCATACAACGCTCGCTAAACGTACGGAAATTACGTCAGGCGCTAAGTTATTACCGCATGTCCTAACGCAGATTAAATATGCGCATGCTTAGATGTAAAATAACGCGATCCTGTAATAGAGGATGCCGTTATGTGACAATGCAATATCTCTCTATTATAATAAGAGTATACAATAGGGAATGATCGCAGCACAATTTTTCATAATTTTGTGGGTTACGATTAAACAATGGTAATTGGACTTTGTTTATAAATTATAAAATGTAATATTATTTATGAAAGATATTCTTTATAGGATTTTGCAAACAGTGGAAAGAAAAGCTATCTATGAGAACTAAAGGAAAAAAACTATATATAAAAATATTAATGAAATCTTTGCATTCTTTCGATAACCTGACTTCTGGTTATGCTAACAAGTAAATATTTTTTTATTTGCCATTCTCATTTTAACAGTAGCATCCAACCTAGTCCCCTACGGCTAAGCAGGCTAAACTAGTATCTACATGATCCCCTACGTTATGTAAATTCAGTTAAAAATGAGAGCAAAGGTCTGAAATTAATTTATTTACGTACCTTGTCTTTAAAAATTTTTTCATTCTAATGAATTATATTTTCATAAAATCTCATTCAGTTTCTTGGAAATGCTTAGCCTTTGAAACGTTTTTCGTCCTTATTATGGACTCATCAGAAAAGCCTAAAGCCACTCATAACGATGTTCCATGCAAAACTAGGACAATATCCATGAATAAAATAATTATAATTGACATTGACTGATAAAAACAACAGATCTTCACCTATCTATTAGCTAACTAGTATTGCAGCCTATATACTCCATGCATGTTTAAAAGTGAATTATTTATTATTTGTTTGCTTATACTAATGAAACATATTCTTTATAGGATTTTGCAAACAGTGGAAAGAAAAGCTATCTATGAGAACTAAAGGAAAAAACTATATATAAAAATATTAATGAAATCTTTGCATTCTTTCGATAACCTGACTTCTGGTTATGCTAACAAGTAAATATGTTTTTATTTGCCATGCATAGAGTATATATGCTCCAATACTAGTTAGCTAATAGATAGGTGAAGATCTGTTGTTTTTTATTAATCAATGTCAATTATTATAATTATTTTATTCATGGATATTGTCTTAGTTTTGCATGGAACATCGTTATGAGTGGCTTTAGGCTTTTCTGATGAGTCCACAATAAGGACGAAAAACGTTTCAAAGGCTAAGCATTTCCAAGAAACTGAATGAGATTTTATGAAAATGTAATTCATTAGAATGAAAAAAATTTTAAAGACAAGGTACCTAAATAAATTAATTTCAGGCCTTTGCTCTCATTTTTAACTGCATTTACATATCGTAGGGGATCATGTAGATACTAGTTTAGCCTGCTTAGCCGTAGGGGACTAGGTTGGATGCTAGTGTTAAAATGAGAATGGCAAATAAAAAAATATTTACTTGTTAGCATAACCAGAAGTCAGGTTATCGAAAGAATGCAAAGATTTCATTAATATTTTTATATATAGTTTTTTCCTTTAGTTCTCATAGATAGCTTTTCTTTCCACTGTTTGCAAAATCCTATAAAGAATATGTTTCATTACTATAAGCAAACAAATAATAAATAATTCACTTTTAAATATAATATTATTTAATACTAACAGAATATATTACAGAGGCAAATACTTCATACTTCATAGCGTTGTCAATAAATAATCAGCCCAGAATACACTGTTAGAAAATAAGGGCTTTATATAAGAGATAAACAATATAACTTAACTTAAGATATAAATTACATGATTAAAACGTTCATGGACTGCAATAGTGGCACAACTCAAAAAATCATGTTTTGAGATAAATGAGTTTAGAGGTGTTTCAGAATCTCATGAGCCGCGAAATGCGCAAAAGGCAAAGTTTATTCTGAGTTATAAGTATGTTTTTGAAGACACTGGAGGCTGCCTTGCTGTATACATAAACAAGAGCTCGGGATAAATTGTAAACAATAAATATAATATTTTTAAGAAGTGTAACTGAGTCAACAGGAGGGATTATGTCTCTGCGCATATGAAGGCCACAGCTCATGAGGTTTTAAAACACCTCTAAAACTTTCATTATCATGAAACCACATAAAGCATGCGGTAGATTTTCTAAATACAGATTAAGTACATATTAATGATTTCCTCCCATGAGGGTTGAGTTAACAATTGGATACATCGTTAATTATATATTTTTTTATTTATTCTATTACCCCTCCATACGACAGCTGATATTAATCACCAAGTCGAAAATGAGATACTGACACTTTTGCCACCTAGATCCAGAATTATATTAAGGGATGTGTCGGTGTTGCTGCTGGAGAGATTATGATTTTTCACACTTCGACCTCTACTTACTCAAAAAATCGAATTTTTTTAGATGTGCCACTATTGCAGCCCATGAGCGAAAGTGCCTTCTTAGTGACTCAGTGCTTGTGGTGTTAGGTTTAAAACCCACGGGTTCCTTGGTTTAGATGTTGGGTACGGTAGAGAGTCACGGAGTTCAAGTTGCGTACATACTGCTTTAAATCGGGAAAAAGATTTTACTGTTGGAATCAGTTCATTACAGGGCTCTTTAATATATACTAATTTTCTCTCTCTCCGGCCTGGCCCACCGAAACACCCCCAATTTTTGGGCAATATCGCTAAAGAATAATGTTTTCGCCAATATCACGGTTCTGAATGGTCCTACGAAAAAAAGATATTTATCATAGTTGAAGATCAGTAAACTCTCTATATCGAAATGGTTCCGACAGAATTTTACGTGGTATTAATATTCTTGGAGTTATGGCGGTGGAAATCAAACATCGTATCGAATTCACTCGGTAAATCGACAATTTTCTACACTTCCACGCTTTCTATAAATATTTAAAACAATTGGTATTTACAACCAATATAGTTTCAAATGGTGTTTTTAATACTTATTCTATTTAGTATGTTTCACCAAGAACCTACGGCAGTTGGGCATTCCGTGGACTCACATTTCGATTTTGGATACTTTTTGCTTTGACACGGTCTCACACACTAATCTCTTAAATAAATAGAACATTTCGATTTGAGAGGAAATACATTTGATTTAATAATAAGTTATTTGACTGAAAGAACACAATATGTAAAAATAAATGAAACCATTAGTAACGCAAAAACCGTCAGCTACGGTGTTCCACAGGGAACAGTTCTAGGACCGCTTTTGTTTGCCGTATACATAAACAACCTACTTTCGATGCGAACTGTCACTACTAAGATATTGAGATTTGCTAATGATACGGCAATACTTTTCAAAGCCAATTCGTGGAAAAATCTGAAAAAAACTGCAGAAAAAGAATTCAAAGAAATAAAAAATGGTTAGACTACAACTTACTCACAGTTAACTTTAAAAAAACTAGTTACTTACCATTTACCTCGTACATAATTAATCTACCTAATTTTGGTCCATTAAATATTGAAAACCAGCTAAAAATTCCAGAAGCAGAATCAGTAAAATACCTAGGTATTATCATTGACAAACATTTTAGATGGGACCTGTAAGTAAAACATGTAAGTAACATAAAAAATTCGAGGACTACTACATCGAATTAAGTACCTAAAACCACACCTAGATATAAAACATTTAAAAACGCTGTATTATTAGTAGAATTACATTTAACATATGGTATTATCGGCTGGAAAGTCTGCGATTCTTACTTAAAAAACATAAACAATCTATAAAAAATGGATATTAAGGATAATTTATAGTACAGATCGTGGTTACCCATCGGAAGAGTTATACAAAGCTAGTGAAATATTCGATTTAAGGCAATTATTTCCTCTAAAAATTCTATTATTCAGCTTTAAAAATAAAAAAATATACAAACCTATTCAGCATAAATACGCAACAAGAAACAAAGAAAACCGATATCAAAATTTCAAAGCAATAAAAACTATCGGAGATTATACAACAGATTAACTAAACAAACAAAAAATACAAATAAATTGCACATATTTAAAAAAAAATGTTGAAAAGTGGTTAAGAGAAAATTCTAGGTCTCAAATACACAACCTTATTAATCAAAATGTAATATAAATTAAACAAAAATTACATTCAATACTCAAATAAAATAACACTCTCTGATTATGACAGAAAACCCGAACTAAGTAAAATACCTGTCAAATTCTGACAGAAAAACCAAACTGAACGAAAATCTACCTAAGTGCAACATTTATAAACCAAAAGAGACAAATATATTTAACCCGTCACGAACAAGTAGTGTTAAACTACTTACGTGATTACTACACTGTTTATTTACAACATAACGATACGGAATGAAAATTATTAATACCTATTAGATAAATATGTAATGTAATATTGTATTGTTAAAATATTGGAAAATAAACACATTATTGTTATTATTTATTTTCCACATGGTTAAGGTCTGGACTATGACTGGGCCAGTTAATAACATTCATGTTGTTGTATCGAAACCTGATACGAGCAGTATGACCTGAACAATTATCTTGCTGAATTATAAAATATATATTAGGAAATAATTGTGACACGGAAGGAGCATAATATTAGCTAAAGCCCTAATTTACGTTTCACTATTAAATCTTCCTCAATATGCCACGAAACACCAGGTCCACGTGTTGATATCCAGGCCCACGTATTAACGGAGAATCTACCAATTTTGTCATTGTTGGACATATATTTCTCATCGAATCGAGTATTGGCGGATCGGTAAACCCGAAAGTGACAGCTATGGGTCGACTGGAAACATTTTTCGTCTGGAAAAACTAGATTATTCCAAGAATCTACACCACATTGTAGAGCAAGGCCTACTTTAGCTTCGTTATGCTCTGCTTTAAGTATCTCTGTGCTGCTGGATGACAGCGCAACTTCGATTCTCTTACTCGTCGGCGGCCAGTACGACTCGATCCAGGAAAATTAGTTTCTTCGCCTGCTTGATTAGCTGAGTACGATAAGTTCTCTTAATGTTTAGTAATAACGCCAGCTTTAACTATATCTCGTATTTGGTCCATATTGGTTTTTAAACGCTTGTAATATACTTTTACAAATAAATGACAATGTCACAAATAATAAAGTAGGAAGTACACAATTAAATTTTAGTAAAAAGACGTTATAAGACTTGTTCTATTATTTATTGTCCACGACAGAACCATTTTTAGTGTAAAATTTCCCCTTTTTTAAAAAGCTAAATTGAAAAGGATTGTATTAACCAATTGAATTAATCAATTTAAAATTACATTTACCAGCAAAACTGAGAGTTGGCAGGCTGAAGGAGAATGGAGCACTCATTTAGTAGGGTGTGTAATAATATTCGCGTCTAGTTTTACTTCCACATTTTGGAATTATAGTAATCGTAAAAAAAATTTCAAAAATGTTGTTTCTTGAAATAAGTTTAGAATGTCATGAAACGTCGAGACGTTAAATTTGAGCGAAAAAAATTCTGTCTCTCTGTCTGTTTGTCTGTCGGTGTGTCTGCCTATCGGTCTGTCTGTAACTTTTTTTGTCCGCACGATTTCTCCGGAACGGTTTAACATAATGACTTGAAATTTTGTACACGTATATATTATAACGAGATCTGGAACTGAATTGTTTTTTGAAGATATCTGGTGAAGGGTTGGCGGTAAATAGGGGTAAATAAGGGAAAATATGTATAGCAAGCTGGTAAGAGTACAGAAACTTGAAATTTAATGTATGTACTATGTGGGGGTAATGACCCACAATAATTGTAAATAACAAATAAATTAATATTAACAAATATTCTTTTTGATCACATTTAATGATGCACTAATATTTTTTTTACAATATCTGAAATCTGTCATATATGTTATTTATATTATTAGTTTTTCTCTTTTTTTTCTCGCTTTTTCTCTATTTGTCACGGTTCGCTTTGAACGTTAAATATTTTGTATGTTGTCCCTCAATTTAAGCAACCAGTGAAACACATTACTTGAGTTATTGGCTGTTATCTTTCTATAATCAATATCAATTACACTAATTATCGAGCAAGGCGAGCCATAGGTGCGCGCGCTGAGCTGTCTTTAATGTTATTTGTTTAACATTTATATCTTACCTCATAGATAACATGAAGCAATGTAACCAAATGCCCCAGATAGCGTATTTTTATTACTATTAGCGCCGAGACCTTATATATCCGTTTTATTAATTTTTGAAAGTAAAACCCCGCATCCCTTCCCCGATGTTGGCCTATTTTCTTCGATTAATGTTGTGTTAGTAATTGTTCTGGTGTGGTAGTAATTAATTGGTGGGTGTTGTCAAATTTAAAAGGTATCCTTCTAGAAGGTATCTGTTTCCGGCTGTCGAGTGATAAGGGTCGACATTTTCTGTTGTTGTGAAAAATTTAATTTAGAATTATCCTACGGGGATCTATTCATTTTTCAACAGTTATTTTAGAGATTTTCATTGTTTTGGTGAAGAAGCTGAAGTCTTCGTTTAGTGTAATGAAAATCGTGCCTTTTAAAAGGGATTTAGTGTGTGCCCATTATCCTCGCACGTGAGTAGTACCTTTTCTTTAAAATTTGGTATCTTCTGACCAATTGTTTATAATTTTGCAGTCGACAGGATAATCTACCACAGTCCACATACCAACAGTGGGTTCGTGTGCTATTTTTCTATTTGTGATATGACAATTACCCTCGAGAGTGGTAAACAAACTTTCACCTTGATATTTGTTTCTCTTACTTAAGGGGTTATAACGCATTTTAGGGTTCTTGTACGGAGTTTACTTTTATGGTGTTGCATGGTGCTGGTATGGTGATTCTACCGTGCTTCTAAGGGCCTAACAGAGTGTGCTAGTGGACGGCATTGTCGTAAGCTGTTACCTCAGGACTCGCAGTTCGTACTGGGAAGCGTATTTGGGGGCAGGCGTCGTCGCAGAGTAACTATCCTAGAAAAGTCCTGGTGTCATCTCGAGTTTGACGCCGTAGAGTAAGAGACCGCACGAGGAAGTTAAACATTCTAAAAAAAGGCATATAGCAGATAAGGTCAGTCAGTTGCGTGCGATTGTTAAGCATTCTGTTATTGCTAATATCATACATATTTGTCCACGATAAAATTACTAACCCTCACTTAATTCATTTAAATATTAATATTAGAGTAGAATACTTACTGTAAACAAGACATAGCTATGTACTTGGGGAGAAACCTGTGATACTTTTATATATTTATATATTTGGTATAAATATGTTTCTTTAAATTAAGCGTCTTTTATGACTATCTGTTTCATTATCTAATTAAGTTTTTTTTTGTTTATTTACTCGAACCTGATATATAGTAGAGTGTGTTCAATATAAATAATTTTTGCTATATATATTGTTCTATATTCTAATATCTATTTTATTTTTTATACGTTCGAAATTACTTTTTGAAAGTAAATTGAAATGATTTTATTGAGCGCCAAACAGTTTCTTAAAAGCTGTTAATATTATAGACTATAGAACACCATTAGCATGACCATCTACAATCTATAGAATGACTCTTACTCAGGGTCCAACGAAGTCGGTTCAATAAATGCTCATCGATCAAGATAACAATCTAAATAAATCAAACTCAGTATTGAACGAACAAAGTATTAATTTATTAACAAATTTGAACTTGGAATGTAATTAACAAATTTAAATAACAAAATCTAACTTAACTAAAATGATAAATATGGCCTTTATTTAAAATAAATATGTACCATGGATTTCTGATATAGTAAAGCTTTACCTTGTCTTTCTTTCGACTCGAGTAATGTTATATTATAACCTCTAACTGGTTATTATGATCCTTGAAATATTATGTCACTTGACTGACTTTTTAACCTCTCACGGCTTCTTCTTCTTCTTCTTCTTTACTGGATTGACGTTTGTTTCTAACCTCCAATTTATTTTCAAGATTTTCTTGAAGTATTTCTATCACTTGCTTGACGTTTGAAATTTCTTCACCATATAAATTTGCTAACTGGATTAACAAATACTTCCCTCTTCTAAATCTGCTTTCCGGATAATCTACTTCGTAATACTTTCAAAGTAAGTACTCAAAGTACTCACTTCTTATATTTAATCAACTTTTACAATTTATTCTTGATATCAATATATCTGGATTGTAATATCCTAACCTTCAACTTATTCACCACTTTTATTTTCAATTTATTATTTATTCTTGGATGAATATATTTCGCAGCTCGCTGTTCAGCGGTGTGTGATCAACTGATTTGTTATTTTTAGTCGTTTCAATGGGTTAATTTCCAATATTTCAATTGTTTTTTCTATTTTGATCTAATATTTTAAAATTTAATTTTAATTTAAATTTTAAACTATTCAGTTTTATTTGTTCTTTACCTTAATTGAATACTGTTTTTAATTCTTTAATTTTCCTGATAAGTTTCTTATTCTACTTTTCAGGATTAAGTGAATAATTGTAATTACTCGAAATATATTGACATATTACATATACTTTTTAAAATCTACTTATAACTACAATTAACAATTCCAATCTCAAATAAATACTATTTCATACATTTAGATGAATAGCAATGATAAACACAAAATGCTAGTAGTTAAAAACGTACTGCAGTTTTACATACTGACAGAATACTGATATTATAAACTAAAACAAGAAATTGATACGCCAACAAACATTTAACATCATACTATTAGTCCTTTCTTTCTGCATGATGTGAAATATCATTTACAAAACACCTTTCTGCAATGATATTTGAAAATATCTGAAAACTTAAAATGTCATTCAGTGTTTTGTAATATATGGACTTACTATTTCTAAAATAATCACGCTGCAAAGCAACTACTAGTATTAGTCTTCAATTCAATATTCATTTTGTGTAGATTTATAGTGTTTTTACACAATTTATGATTTTCAGCCCTAATTTTTGACATGCATGTCAGATTTTATAAAATTTACTTTTTTGTTTTCCAATTTCATTCTAAATCATTTTAAATGAGATTGTGATTCTCTATAAGTTCATGTTTTATCATATACTATTTAGAATAACCTTGTTAAACTAAATTAACTTCATTTTATGTTTATTCAAATATTTTGTTCGTATTCAATATCAAGTTTCATTCTCTGCATCCTACTCGCTGAGAATAAGTGAACTTGAATCAATTAAATAAACCACAGATATTCCTGCTTCTGTATGATCCGTTAAAGTAAAACTGTTATGGTTATTTTCTAAAATACATACAATTTTGTGAATTTTATTTATGATTTCAAACACGATACTTGGGTAGTGTTCCACAGTGTGGATATACAGCATAAAACCCCCTAAACTAATAGAATTTTGACATGTGAAAATTTTGTTAGTTTTAACAACATGATGTGACATTCACACTGTCAAAGTTTATTTACAATTTAAAACTGATCTACTCAGGATCATTTGGATAACTTAAGAGTAATCTATCCTGGATCATATGGATAATTTATCCCCATGTGACAACTTCCCGGTAATGATTCTTCCTTATTATAATTTAAAACATTTTCGTTTTCATTTAAAATATTACCTACTTCAAGTTGTTGCGCATAGTCTTTTGCTATTTTAGGTTCATAATCTATTGAATTTTTGTATTTTTGAGACAAATTTTTAAAAATTTTATCATATTTGGAGTAACGACTTATCAGAAAGGTTTCAGGCTTCTTATCATTATTTATTTGAACACATGTGGTTCCCACTATATGCTCACCGCAAAATTCATTATCATTATTGGACTCTATGCCATTTGATACATTAATTATTTCGGCATCATTGCCATTCAATTCATTAACTATTTCGGCACCTTTGCCATTCAATTCATTAACTATTTCGGCACATTTGCCATTTAATTCATTAACACTACAGAAAGGTATTCTTTCACCTTCTATTTTTAGGATTCTTTCACCTAATACAATATTTGCCTTTTTTTCTGATAAGATGTCGTCTCCCAATATAACATCATTTTCTATATATTCGCCTATTTTTTTACAATTATTACCTACATTTAAAACAAGTTTATCTAAAAATCCTGATTTCTATTTTTATCATTTACTTGTGCTGTTTCTATTTTATTCATATTAGAGTGCGTGTTTTCATCTACTCTATTTCCCCTTTGAATATTGATATTAGCAATTTGTGCATACGACTCATTATTTTTAACATAACCCCCTCTCTCTCTGCAATCATTATCATAATGACGTTTCTCAAAACCCTGCTTTTCATTCCTATAATTGTCATATTTATATTGACCATAACCTCCTCGTTCCTTTCTATCATTGTCATATTGACGTTTCTCATAACCCTGCTTTTCATTCCTATCATTGTCATATTGACGTTTCTCATAACCCTGCTTTTCATACCTATCATTGTCATATTGACGTTTCTCATAACCCCCTCGTTCCTTTCTATCATTGTCATATTGACGACCATAACCCTGTCTTTCTCTTCTATCACTTTCATTCTTATTCTGATCATAACCCCACTTGTTATAATACCTACTATTATTTTCCCTATTCTGACTAGCCTTCCTATCAAAACTCTGATGATAATCATCTAATTCTCTTAAATAATCAATTAAATCATCTAACTTTGCAATTCTTTGCGTAATAATAACATTCTGGATATCCCCTGAAAAATGCCTAGCTAAATATCTGACCATTTCACTTTCTGTGAATTGTGGTTCTAGATGTCTAATATTGTATACTTTTCTAAGTACATAATTTTCCCTAGAAATACATTTATTTTCTACATAGTTACCATTAAATAGGTCTTGTCTTATTTTTAACTGAGTGTAATCACTCCAATATTGTTTTAAGACTAGAGCTTCAAATTCCTCTATAGTCTCAAACCTGTCCATTATAACTGAATACCAGATTTCCGCTTCTCCCTTTAACATGTCCTGTATGTTTGCTTTTAGGTTTGCATTTACGTGTTGTGTTTCCATGTGTTGTTTCAAACGTGAAATGAAAATTCTGGGGTGTATGCGGTTATCTCCGTAAAAATAAAATGGTGTTTTGTTGCATGTGTAAGTATGTGTGGGTAATTGTGTCAATTGTGTACGTGTGGTATCCTTCAACAACTTCGTGTTCTGTTCTATCTTGCTATCCTGTTCTTTTATTTTGCTATCGTATTTATCCTCCTGTTTCTTCATTCTGCTATCTACTGCAGTCATTCCATCTTCAAACATAGTTACAACTTCCTCTCTTATTTCTTTTGCTGCCTCGTTTACCTTAATACCAATTTCTTCGTTGACTGTCTCTCCCATTCTCTCCCATTTACTCTCCAAATTTTCAATCTTATTTCTTACTTCTTTATTGCTTTCTTCTATTTTTTTGTTAATGTTTTCTTCTAAAGTTTGATTATTATGTACCATCTGTGTATTTATGTTTGCTTCCAAAGTTTGGTTATTTTGTACCATTTGTACCTTAATGTTGCCAATGTTTTCTTCAAGTCGATGGATATTTTGATTCATGTTTTCTTTTAAAGTTTGGTTATTTTGATTCATCTGTACCTTCATTCCTCCCATCATTTCCATGAGTTTCTGGAACATGTTTGTGTCTGGTTGTGTGTTTGTGTCACCTTGTGTTTGTGGAACTGTGGATGTACCTGGTGTAGTTTCTTCTTGATTCATTGTTGTCTTACCTGACTTTAACCTCATATAAATTGTATTTGTTTTAATTCGACAATGCCTTGTTGTCAAAACTATCAAAATAAGTTATTTGTTCTATTATCTTTCAAATGTATGTTTGAAATGATAAACTATTCTCAAGTTGTACTTATTCAATCGCTTTCCTGATCGCTCCACGTTAACAAGCCATAAATGTTCTATATTCTAATATCTATTTTATTTTTTATACGTTCGAAATTACTTTTTGAAAGTAAATTGAAATGATTTTATTGAGCGCCAAACAGTTTCTTAAAAGCTGTTAATATTATAGACTATAGAACACCATTAGCATGACCATCTACAATCTATAGAATGACTCTTACTCAGGGTCCAACGAAGTCGGTTCAATAAATGCTCATCGATCAAGATAACAATCTAAATAAATCAAACTCAGTATTGAACGAACAAAGTATTAATTTATTAACAAATTTGAACTTGGAATGTAATTAACAAATTTAAATAACAAAATCTAACTTAACTAAAATGATAAATATGGCCTTTATTTAAAATAAATATGTACCATGGATTTCTGATATAGTAAAGCTTTACCTTGTCTTTCTTTCGACTCGAGTAATGTTATATTATAACCTCTAACTGGTTATTATGATCCTTGAAATATTATGTCACTTGACTGACTTTTTAACCTCTCAAGGCTTCTTCTTCTTCTTCTTCTTTACTGGATTGACGTTTGTTTCTAACCTCCAATTTATTTTCAAGATTTTCTTGAAGTATTTCTATCACTTGCTTGACGTTTGAAATTTCTTCACCATATAAATTTGCTAACTGGATTAACAAATACTTCCCTCTTCTAAATCTGCTTTCCGGATAATCTACTTCGTAATACTTTCAAAGTAAGTACTCAAAGTACTCACTTCTTATATTTAATCAACTTTTACAATTTATTCTTGATATCAATATATCTGGATTGTAATATCCTAACCTTCAACTTATTCACCACTTTTATTTTCAATTTATTATTTATTCTTGGATGAATATATTTCGCAGCTCGCTGTTCAGCGGTGTGTGATCAACTGATTTGTTATTTTTAGTCGTTTCAATGGGTTAATTTCCAATATTTCAATTGTTTTTTCTATTTTGATCTAATATTTTAAAATTTAATTTTAATTTAAATTTTAAACTATTCAGTTTTATTTGTTCTTTACCTTAATTGAATACTGTTTTTAATTCTTTAATTTTCCTGATAAGTTTCTTATTCTACTTTTCAGGATTAAGTGAATAATTGTAATTACTCGAAATATATTGACATATTACATATACTTTTTAAAATCTACTTATAACTACAATTAACAATTCCAATCTCAAATAAATACTATTTCATACATTTAGATGAATAGCAATGATAAACACAAAATGCTAGTAGTTAAAAACGTACTGCAGTTTTACATACTGACAGAATACTGATATTATAAACTAAAACAAGAAATTGATACGCCAACAAACATTTAACATCATACTATTAGTCCTTTCTTTCTGCATGATGTGAAATATCATTTACAAAACACCTTTCTGCAATGATATTTGAAAATATCTGAAAACTTAAAATGTCATTCAGTGTTTTGTAATATATGGACTTACTATTTCTAAAATAATCACGCTGCAAAGCAACTACTAGTATTAGTCTTCAATTCAATATTCATTTTGTGTAGATTTATAGTGTTTTTACACAATTTATGATTTTCAGCCCTAATTTTTGACATGCATGTCAGATTTTATAAAATTTACTTTTTTGTTTTCCAATTTCATTCTAAATCATTTTAAATGAGATTGTGATTCTCTATAAGTTCATGTTTTATCATATACTATTTAGAATAACCTTGTTAAACTAAATTAACTTCATTTTATGTTTATTCAAATATTTTGTTCGTATTCAATATCAAGTTTCATTCTCTGCATCCTACTCGCTGAGAATAAGTGAACTTGAATCAATTAAATAAACCACAGATATTCCTGCTTCTGTATGATCCGTTAAAGTAAAACTGTTATGGTTATTTTCTAAAATACATACAATTTTGTGAATTTTATTTATGATTTCAAACACGATACTTGGGTAGTGTTCCACAGTGTGGATATACAGCAATATATTTAGTTATTTATTTTTATTTTATGCCCCAACTAAAAAGGACCCTGAGACTCTTGCTAATTGACAAAAACAACCTTGTCAGAAGCACTTAGCTCATAGATTGGCGTGGCATATTCTCGTCACCTCTGCATGAACTATCCCACATACTACAAGCCGCGCCTCAAAATTTTTCATACTATTTTTCATCCCCCAACCAACCCCCACTCCATTATTAAAGGGGATGATAAAATAAAATTGGGATATTCACTTGAAATTTGGTACGCGTATATATTATAATGACATCAGGAACTAAATTATATTTTGGGATTATTCTGATGAAGGGTTGGGGGTTAAATAGGGGTAAATATGGGAAAATAAGAATAGCAAGCTGATAAGAGTACAGAAACTTGAAATTAGGTGTATGAACTAGAAGCCAAGGCCTCAGATTTTGTTACAATATTTTTCAACCCCCCCACCACCCCTACTCCATCATTGAAGGGATTGATAAAGTAAAATTGATATATTCACTTGAAATTTCGTACACGTATGTATTATAACGACATCTGGAACTAGATTATATTTTGAGATGATTCCATTGAAAGGTTGGGGGTTAAATAGGGATAAATAGGGAAATATAAGTAAAGCAAGTTGGTAAGAATACAGAAACATGTACGAGACGCCAAAGTCTCCGCTTTTGTTATAATATTTTTCAACCCCCTACCACCTCTACTCCCTTATTATAGGGGTTGATAAAAAAAATTGATATATTCATTTGAAATTTGGTACGCGTATGTATTATAACGACGTCTTTAAGTAGATTATATTTTGAGATAATTCTGTTGAAGGGTTGAAGGTTAAATAGGAGTAAACAGGGGAGAATAAGTAAAGCAAGTTGTTAAAAGTACAGAAACTTGAAATTCGATGCATGTACTAGAAGCCAAGGTCTCAGATTATTTATAATACTTTTCAACCCCCATACCCCATACCCCTACTCCATTATTAAAGGGGTTGATAAAATAAAATTGCGATATTCACTTGAAATTTGGTACACGTATACATTATTATAAGGACATCTGGAACTAGATTATATTTTGAGATGATTTCGTTGAAGGGTTGGCGGTTAAATATGGGTAGATAGCGGAAAATAAGTAAAGCAAGCTGGTATGGATACATAAACTTGAAATTCGGTGTATGTACTAGAAACCAAGGCCTCAGATTTTTTTATAATATTTTTCAACCCCCCAATACCCCTACTCCATTATTAAAGGGGTTGATAAAATTATATTGAGATATTCACTTGAAAGTTAGTACACATATGTATTGTAATGACATCTGATTAAGATGATTCCATTAAAAGGGAGGGAGGTGGTATATTGTGAATAGCGGAAAATAAGTAGGGTAAACTAGAAACTTTATTTTTAACACACATAGTAGAAACCAACGCTTCAAACTTTTTTATGACATCTGCCCCAAATATTATTAAAACTCTCTGACCAATAATTTCCACATACCAGAGTACAAAATTAGTCAAGATGTTTCCTTTCAAATTACTTGGATGAAAAATCTGGATGTGGAAGTAGTGATTCCTTAGGCAGCGATTTTTATATGATATAAAGGAAACTATATTTCCCCACATATGTCTCACTGTCGATATCGCTTGAAACTTTTTAATTAACTGTACGTGGAGAGCTATTTTAGTTCTTTCGATTATTTACCGTTATAAATTATAACAATTATTATGAAAATTGCACACGTCCATTTGCTTACTAAAACAAATGTCATTATTTGTTTAGTAATTTAACGAACCAAGCATTACCAAAGGTAATAAAAATGAATATATACCATAGTAATATTTATAAACCTAAGAATACGTGTATGTTTGGCTTGCAAGGAATAAACGTAAGTTATGTAATTTTGCGATGATCAGTCGGTTCAGCATAGGAATTCTTGAGAATGAAATCCATGAGGAATCCATATATGATTGTATCCGTTATAGAAGAGCAGAAGCAGTAAGTAAAGAGGTAGTAAATAAATCCGTTTTTAGATATGGAAACAGTATTATGTTGTTTATGACGGCAACTATTATACAGGAAGAGATGAGCCGAGCACGCTCTCGTTACTTTTTATTATTCGCGGAATTCATAAAAGACCATAAAATAACTGAGATAAGGTTCAGTTAGTTGAAGTCGATAATAATCATAAATTGGTATATGGGTTTGCCTTATCCACGATCTAGAAAATTACAGGATTTGAATGGCGAAGTTAGAATGTTATACTTTATTAAAATATTAACTCATATTACTTTTATTTACATGTACGTTTATTGTTAATAGCCAAGAACATGAAAATAAATATATTATTATTCAAGGCTAATGTTGCAAATTTAACTTTTATAATACTGAGTTATGGAAACAAATGCATTGCATCTTTTAGTTTCTCTTCTTATTATTCACAACGTATTTCCAAACATCTTGTGATCCATAAATTATTCCAGGTGGTCTCCGTTTACTGCATGGCACGTCTGACGCCATTCCGTCATCTATCGCGGATACGTGTTAGGTGCACAATCTCACCAAATCTCTTTCTCATTAGCTGCAGAATCTAGTTGCCAATGCGATGGATTAATTAGGGAATTCGTAGCAAATGACCCGAGAACCACATCTCAAAGGCATTAATATGACAACTATTTGCTCCCTAACGACCAATCAGAAGCGCCACTTCATCAGCTCATTGGAACAGTGCTTACGTATTAACCTTGTGACTACACAGTTTGGGTTCGAATCCTGACCAGGGTATAGATATTTAGTGGCGTTCTTAATGTGTTATCGAGACGGTAACAGTGAACTAGACCGCTGTTGACATGTCTAGTCAGCGTTATCTCTCCTGAGTTCGAGTTCAGCTGCGGTGGATGGCAATATCGCAGGGTATGGTTGGTATGTTGAAGTCTGTGTACATGTTTAGCTACAGCTAAACTCAGTCAGGACATAAATATGATTAAGGCAATAAAAAAAAGATGAGCAAAACTGAACTAGGCCCTTTGTTCTTTGTGCAATTCGTGATTATTCAGCAATGACAAATTTTCCTCAACTGGCAAGTCACGGATCTCATCATCAGTATCCGTCACCGATTCTTATATTCACAGTTGCCAGCATTGTCTACAAGAGCTTCAAATATACCATCTTGTACCACCTTGCACTTCCCAAGCAGCACAATTAGTTTATTTTACCAGTTTAAAGCCTCAATGGCCTAAAATAGTTGATATAACGTAATTGCAACCATTACTTTCAACTTTAAAGGCATATGGACTTAATAGTAATTAATTAAGCAATATTTAGGTAATATTTTCTTAAGAAATGCCTGATAAAGTCACAGTGACTTTGGTATAATTTTCAAGAATTATTGTAAATGTTCCTTAAAATTTAACAATAAAGTTAAAGTGCATATTGAGGTCAATGTGTAAGAAAATATTACGTAATTTTAGACCAAGTTATTAACTTTGGAGTCGCTGGATAGAAACAGGGAAATTTTACCAATTTTTAACATAAATGTTACCTATGTTTTGTCTTGTCCTTGTAGTCGGATTTTAGTTAAAACTTTAACCTCATGATCACAACTAGTTCCAATCTTAGGTAAAATTTACGTTAATTTTACTTCCCCACTTACCTAGCATGTGTTTAACCTAAAGGTAAATATTACTTCAAATAATGTCCTAGAAGTTATTTTTACTTAAAAATAGAATTAGGTCTCTTTCCTGGAAGGCAAAATTACGTTTTCATTGTCTAAATTGCTTCAAGGGACTAAAATGACTGTATTATGTTGATACCCCTCCCAGCAGTGTCAACTGTCAAAAGTTACTTCTTTACTTTTACTTTAAGCTTAGAGCCATGTGGTAGTGCTACATTTTCCATATAATAAATTTTCAGAGGTTATGTTGACAGTTGTTGACCACATAAACAAGTTTTAATATTTAAAACTTGTTTCGAAATATCGCGCGTCGGAAGGCAAGAGATCGATACGCCACCTACAGTCAGATTAGGAAAATTTTACTTCCTGACCTTTCCTCATATTAAAATCTCGAATATAGGTCTTTATTACTTCTGGAAATAAAAACGTGTCATTATTTTTTGTTAGATAACTCGGAAGGGAGAAAATCCGACTAAAACCAGCTTTTCCACTAAAATGGTATTAAGCATATTTTTATAATTTTACGCATGAATGACATTGTGAACTAAGCCTGCGTGACCAACGCATGTATTTGTTTTGATCTCAGATAAACAAAAGACGTATTTATCTGAGGTTTTAATTACGGCCGTCTCTAGAGACGGTCGCGTTTTAATGCTCTTTTTGCTTTTTTTGACGAATAAACAATGATTGTTGTTCTTTTTCCTTGAATCTCATGGCAAACCTGGACTGAGAAATATGACCAATTTAGTTCTAAATGAACTTTAAAGACTTTACAGTTTTGAAGACTATAAAATAATTTTAACCTATATTGGTACCATTTAACTTTAAAGTCAATAATATAAGTGTTAACGACATCGACTGTAGGAAAAAGGTTAGTGAGGTCTAAAATATTGGGAAAAGATACTTTGAAGTCGCGCGGTACTATATTCGCCATATTTTTCAACCAGCTGTAAGAGACCATTTTATAATGAAATTTTGATGAGTGATTAATTGAAAAAAATCATTAATATAGGGTTATTTAACAGATATCAAGTACAATATTAGCATATTTTATGCTTCAGGAAAGTCCTGCAGGGCAATTGTATAGGCTTTTACAAATATTTTTAAAACACATTGAAGCCGGAAAAAACATTTTTTCTTTAAAAACGTAAAATGCTTGAGGCGCTTTTAATATTCCGAGGTAGAATTGATATATTTACGATGAAAATTGATTGGCAGCAAAAAACCACAGAGAGGAAAAAGGTGGACACATTATTTCACAACTACGTCTGACATTATATGATATACTCCTACTCCATCATTATAATAGATATCTGGTTTCTATTGTGTCTTATGCTGCTGATGCCTTATAAGTAAATCATCATTGCTGTGGATAAAACCTTATTAGTCTGAGAAAGACTGCAGTTGAAAAAGGATAAGTGGTTTGGTAGATATTACGTATTAACGGCCACAATTAGACACAATGTTTTCGTTTATATTACCTGTTCAAGGAAATACGTTCTATAACTTATAGGTCATTATAACTGAGTGGCGTTATTTAAGACGTATTACCGACGTCGTCTTATTCCCCATTTACTTATATTTTACGTATATTTTAAGTCAATTAGGTTAGGTTAAACGGGAAAACAACACCAAAACTAGGTCTACATTACGTAATTCAGACCTAAGGTGCTACTTGGGTTACCTATCCTTAATCGTCCTGTATAGTTATTATTTGCTGGATTTCCGATCATGATTTTCATTCTATTTTAATTAATATTTAATCCGTAATAGTAGCTTATTGTCCGAAGCATGTTCAGGAGGTGTATGACCTCAACCTCACTACAACTAACGTGGTATCATCAGCGAATCTCAAATTAGAAATTTTCGCTTTTTTTGAGAGAAAAACAAAAAATATAGATATTGTGGACCCTACAAATGAAAACCAACCAAGCAAAGGTAAGAATAGGCGGGTATGAGGTAGAATAATGATATATCTAGAAACTGCTGTTGCAAATACCAACAACTATTAGTATGATATTCGATGGGAACACAAATATCCAAAGGGTTGAGTAAAATTTGGTGTGACCGAAGTGCTAATATTTGGCCACCGGTGCGACAACATAAAGCAGTCAATGGTTTAGGAAAATCCAGACCGGATATGGCGAGGAAGATTCCATTGGAGCGTTGCCAAGTAGTTGGAATGGAAGAGTGAAACGGCTTTGGTAAGGCCAAGAATACAACAGGTAACAGCAACAGATGACGTGATGCTATTAGGCGCACCATTAAATAAAGATTTGATGAGACTTACCGATCCAAGTATAATTAAGTTCGGGGTGCCACAAGAAACAGTTCTAGACTAAATCAGATTTCTCTTATATATTCATTATATTTTTGAGATTCCTGCAAATGCTAAAATGATCTGTTCTTACGATACAGTGATTTTGTATTGTGTGCCAAAGGAACACACTAGAAGACAGTAGAAGATGATGTTATGTTAAAACTGGTTCGCTAGAGAACTACTATATATTACTACGTAGACATAAAAAGATCTCTGCTTTGCAATGTACGCATTGCATTACCTAGATTCAAGTCGGTGAAATCTGAAAATTTGTCACATAAGCAGGTGGGAAATAATAAAATAAAATGCCCAGGGATTCTATTTGATCATCAACTAAGTAAAGTAGCACGAGCATGCCAAAAAACTGTAAATACAATCAAATGTATATTATATAAATGGCAATAAAAAATAATTAACATTATATCTGCTTAGATCTGTATTTGTGAGGTCACAACCAAACTATGAAACAATTGCATAGTGAAAGCTCTAAATTCATATGCACTTATGAGGTTGTAGTTCCATGTCATGTAATTTCGCAATTTAGAAATTAAGCAAATTAAAATAA
This sequence comes from Stenurella melanura, assembly GCA_963583905.1. NCBI lineage: Eukaryota > Metazoa > Arthropoda > Insecta > Coleoptera > Cerambycidae > Stenurella > Stenurella melanura. The sequence goes on from OY757311.1 coordinate 117,387,514, forward strand.
ATAAAATTTGTTACTACCAAGTAACAGGACAGCTGCAAACGTGTCGAAGGCAAATACAAGAACGTCTACCCATTATAACTATAACCAAAGAGAATTCATCACAGCTATATATTCTTCAATTTAGACTCCAACAAGTTAGTTAGTGAGGGGAAAGTGAGAATTCGTCACAGCTGTATATTCTTCAATTTAGACTTCAGCATATGTCTTGACAAATACCTCCTCAACAAGCACGCTTTCTTGATGGACGTGGTACAAATGCTGAATTTAGGACAAGAAGTAAAGAATGCAAGAGAATATTATGTAACTATGTATCCTTTGTTTGTTGGTCTACAGTAAGCCTTTTGGCAATATGGAATGCGACCAATTATTGGCTGCTTTATTAGAAATATGAACATTAAGGTGAAGTGAAAGACTTACTTATTTTTTTTCCTTTTCAAAATATAATATCAAAAAAAATGTCTAATGCACTACTTCGCATAGTGGTGAAAGTTTGTCGGAATCGGTCGAAATTTTCTGCCTCCCCAGTGACTTTGAATTTTTGATATATTTAAGATTAACGGAAATGCTAAAAAAATATTGAAAAATATTTCAGTGGAGAGATGTCAATCTAATATTGCGGAAAAGCTTCCCTTTTTACTACATAGTGTTGTGACAAAAGTTGGTGAGTATATGTCAACTCTATTTGCCTCCCAACGACCTTGAACATTTACTAATTTTAACGTTTTCTTTAAATATAGCACCAAGTATACATTTCGTACTTTAACTCTAAAACATAACTACCTTTTTTTTTTTAAGAGGAGGGGAAACCTTCATAGGCGCCCCCGCCTGGGATGTGGTTTGACGGAGGATGTGTGGGATTCCCTCCCTGATGGGGAGGACGTATCCACTAAAATCCCTCCTTTTCTTCTCGCTTCTCCCACCGCAATCCGCTTTCGCATTACTTCAGTGGGGAGCCGTCCTTTCACTTCCTTTATCGACTCTCTCTTTCTTTTGTCTCTATTATTTTACGAACTACTCCGTATGCCTGTTGCCATGATTCCTTGGATGCGCATAAGCTTTCCATCGTATTTGGCCAGTTGTAGGTTGACCCAGTTTGTAGGGTATAGTTCCTCCTGGTTTCTTCCCACCTAATACATATAAAGAGGTGTGCTCTACGTCATCCACCTCGTCGCAGTAGTTGCATCGGTCTGATTCTGCCCTTCTACGTTCGTAGAGATACTTCTTAAAACATCCGTGTCCTGAGAGAGCTTGAGTTATGTAGTAATCCACCTCTCCGTAGGGGCGACTTATCCATGTCTGAATGATGGGTATCAATTTATAGGTCCATCGTCCATACGTTGCGGTTTCCCATTTTTGTTGCCATCTTGTAACAGCGTTCTCTCTTGCTACTCTGGCCTCCTCTCCATTGTATTTTTCCGTTCTTTTTTGTATAAGTATATCTATGGGTGGCACTCCCACTATGACCCCCACTGCCTCAGTTGAAATGGTTCGATATGCACTGCCGATTCTGATTGACATCAGCCTTTGTAGTTTAGCCACTTTTGCCGTTAGTTTTTTGTTTCTGGTTATAGTATGCCAGACCGGCGTGGCATACAGTATTTGGGAGTGAACCACACTTGCCATTACTCTTCTTTTCGAAGCTCTTGGCCCTCCTATGTTGGGCATAAGGCATGTCAGTGCTGCGACGGTTTTTTCCACTTTCTCGGTAGTTCTCTTGATATGTTCCGCGAAGGTAAGTTTAGTATCAAGCCACACTCCTAGGTACTTTATTGCCTTGCTAAGCCTGATAGGGGTGTCCAGGATAGTGAAGCAGATCGGCGCTATTTTTCTTTTGGTGGTAAGAAGGACTGCCTCCGATTTATCTGCTGCAAACTTCAGTTTTCTTGCTTCGAGCCATTCTGCAACTCGCTGGAGGGCAGTGTCTGCTTTGTTTATGAGTATGTGCTCGGTTTCTGCAACTACCGTCATGGCTACATCATCAGCAAATCCGATTAATGTAACACCCTTTGGCTGTTCCATTTTTAGCAGGCCATCATAGAGGATGTTCCACATAATTACCTAGCTACACTATACAATACTTACGATATTCAGATTGTCTTAAGATAAGGTTCTATTCGTTTGGTTTTAATGTAGGTCAAGGAATCCTTAAAAAAAACTAATTTGGAAGAGGGAATAATATTATAATGAATCAAAAATTGAAAATTTTGAAACAAATTATACAAATAAAACTATGGTAAATGAACTCTTTAGAGTACTAAGTACTAGGTTTTCTTATAATTTGTTACTTATTCACGACGTGAAAGCAAGGCATAATTTTCCTCGAATCAATTCGCGTCCACACTGTGTGTGACAGGGATACTTTCCAAAATTTACTATAGGTAGGTCAGGTTGGTTAATAAGTTCTCGTAGTGGGAATCCGGGAGGTAATAGGTGTGGCTCTGTTCACTCACGTTCTTGCCAGTTGATAAGCTCAAAGTAGTCATTTGAATTGAAATTTAGAGAGATTTTGAACATTATAAACTTCTTGGAGGATGCCGCAGATGTGCATGAACTCCTTCCCTTCAGAATCCCCAAGAATCCATTTCGCTGAATTACAGCATCAGCTTAGTATTAAATCCGATTTCTGTACCTTTTGACCATGAAAAAATATATATAATATGGATTTAAATATCAGACTTCTCTAAAAAATTAAGCCCGTTGGGAAGGCCGAAAAAAAATTCGGAAATAAAAAAAAATGAAAATACTAACAAATATAGACAATTTTTGTGCATTTAACTATTAAATTAAGGAATTCATACTTTGACTTTTTCGCTCCACCTTAGTGAATATCCAAACATCTGGTGTTTATTATTCATCGATTATATAAGAAAAAATAACAACAATAACTCATATAAATGTAATATTGGCAACGGTATCAGACTGGACTGCATTCTGTCACCAACCCTCTTTAGCATCTACTGTGAGAATTAGAAGAGCGGAAGAAGATCTCATATATCTGCTGGATAGTCTCCAAATAATCACCTGAGCACGATTTGAATATAAGATGTAACAGAATGGAAATTATGATTGTAGAATGAGCAAATGAAAGCAGGAAACACCGAATGTTAAAAGGTGGAGAGAATGTCCTCCACAAAGTTGGGCTCATATTACCAAAGAGTTGAATGGGTTTGTTGTTACCATGCACCTAACAGGCAGCCGAGACAGAAAGAGTGGAGCTGTTGGTCGTGTTATACATCAAATAGTATCCAACTAGTACTTTGTATGAATCACAAAACGTCTAGGAAGCCGTTTTAAACAAGAGGAAGAAGGTAAACATCATTTAACGTCTTTTCAAGATCACAAAACTATTTAGAGAACTATTTTCATGCTAACTTTCTTTATACTACAATATTGGAGTTATTAAAAGAAAATAAACGTAAAGAAATCGAATAGAATAGTAGCTCAATAAATTGACTGGGAACACAGCTATACGTCGTAAATTAGAGAATATTTCTATCGTTATGATATTTTATACACAAATGTGTAATAAAAAATGAAAATATGCTTTTATGACATAAATTCATGTAAAATGGCTATTAATAAGTTGAATTTATGGAGTCCGTGCTAGTAATTAGTCAAAGATAATGTCAAAATATTTATTCCCATGGCATCTATATACTCATGGGCGTAATTTCAGCATTTTAACTGGGGTGGCAAGGCGTGCCGGGTCCGGGGTCTGGGGGGTATGCGAGGGTATGGAATACCCCCACGTGTAAAGGAGATGCGGGGTCCTCCCCCGGGAAATTTTAAAAAACTAGCATTAAGTCTTTAGTTTTTAAGCTTTTTCAGATTATATTCACCACAAAATAATTGCTAACATTCTTTATTTACCCAAAAATATTCATTGTTAATTACTTGATTTAATAGCCAAACCTTTTGTAATTTGTAAGGTAGGTAGATATCATTTAGGTACACACAACTCAAGAGTAGGCCTATTTTTAATTGATTGAGTGTTCTGCCCGATCTTTTATCATGTACCTAAGTAAAATTGAAGCAAACACCATACAATAAACAAACCTTTATTCAACTTTTACTCAATGTCATCATCACAAGTTATTTTCTCATTTTATTACGTCATGCCTGCTACTCACTAATTTCTATTTAACATTATAATATACAAGTTTCAATAAAAATTTTATTTTTCTGCGCTAAATAAGGCTTGATTAATAACACAGGCACACAAAAATAAAACAGTTGTCGATTACACGGACCATACCAATCATTTCCGGTGTATTTGTGTTTTTTTTATGTCCTCAAAAACAGTTAGAATAATGCAATTTTTGCATTTTTCTAACTGTTTTTTGAGGATAGAAATACATCGGAAATGATTAGTTTTGTCAGTGGAATTGACAACTTTGTTTTTGTGTGTATGTGTAATGAATCAAGAAAGTGCCCTGCTTGTAAAATTTTATTTTACAATTGTCTGTAAATTATCGATATTCTTCTGAGGTGGCAAAATATTGGATTGAACAATTCTGGGGTGGCAACTGCCACCCCTTGCCACCCCCCAATTACGCCACTGTATATACTTACAAATATTCAGAAAACAGCAAGGGAATGTAATAAATTAATACATACGTATGCAATAACAACAAAGGTTGTGTATGTATTAAATTTCCGGGAAGAAATGAGGGCAATTTAAATATTAATTAAAATATTTAAATAATAGTCAATGAAAGACGGAAGTATAATGTAGTGTTTTCACAGATTACAATATATTATGTAAAATTTATACCAGTTTAAGCTTCATGGATTATACGGAGGATATATTTTTAAACTTATGTAGAGAACCATAACATTATTAACAATATCAACTAGAGTACTACAAACCAACTATTTTCTACTAATTTATTTAAATATGTAAGAAGAACTATTCTAAAGGCGATCTGTCAAAACGTCGTAAACTGTTTAGTTGTAGTTTTAAATAAAACCGTTGTTCCTAATATTTAAAATATCTAAATTATTCTGTCAAATTCACACATATTCACACATATTTACACATTAGGTAAATGATATTTGAAAAATCGTTTTATGCTGATTTATCAAGAAACTTTTATGCATCTTGTGTGATCTCGTGAAGTTACTTTGCGCCTTAAGTATTGAGGTTCATCATTATAAATTATTATTCGCCATTTAATTGTAACCAAGTGTAAACAAGTGCAAACGTCTACGATTTTCCATATTTAATATACCATGGTCGTTTGGATATGGCGACATATGTTGTCTATAAGGAATGCAGTAAATATAAGGCATACATGAATTTTGAAGTTTTTAAATTTTCTTTTTTGCTGTTGCTGACAATAATTTTCCAGATACACCATACTCAATTAAGGATAATATGAGACAGTCATCAGAATTTTGACTTACAGTCGCTAGGAATATCTTTCGCAAAACTGTATAATTTTTTTAATCTCGGTTTGGACTTTAATAATGTTAAACTTTTCCATATTTACAGGAATTAGTTTAATTAAGATATTCGACATTTAATAACTCAAAAACAGTATATATAGTAAGGGTAGCACATATAGTATATTTTTGAAATCAGGAAAAAGCAATAATTTTAAAAATTTTATAATATACAGGGCATCCCATTTAAAAAATATATAATTCTTTTGTTTCCCCTGAAATCTACATGCTACTTTTGATAGCATTTGAACAAAATTCAGTCATGACCTCACAACTTCTTATTCAAACTTTGTTTTCTATAGGCAATAATAACGATGATAAGGGGTGGGTAACTTATAATTAACTTATAATGAATAACCCTGTACATATCAGCATTACTTGCCACTAGTCAGAGTTTAGTTTTAAAGTACGGTTAGATGAATACTCAAAAAACTTTTTTAACTTCTTGTTTACTAAATGTATGAGTGTATTATAACGACTTATCTAACTAGATTACATTTTGAGATGACCTCGTGGAATGGTTGTGGGGTGAAATAGGGGTCATAGGGGTAAATAAGTAAAGCAAACTAGTAAGAGTCTAGGAACTTGGAATTCGGTACATATAATAGAGGCAAAGGTCTATAATTTTTTAATACATTTTGAATTAGTGTGTACTTATGAGTTATTGTGTCAGGCAATTTCAAATATTATATTATTAAAATTCTATGAGCAATTATTTCCACATAGTAAAGTGGAAATATAATATCAATATGTTTTCCTTTAACCCTTTGTGGCCTAATATAAAATGTCAAATGATACAATTATAGCCCTTATAACCCTGATTATAATTATGATGAGTATTCGTAACTATATCTATACTTGGAGATTTTGAGACTCCATCGCCAGTTGGAACCAGTTTTTATGGTGAAGCCTACTTCTACCAGTATTAGACATAAATTATATCTTGTTCCAATGGATAGTTTGCAATTCAAACATTTTTTACTTGTGGATATCGACTGATGCGTACTCCTAGATATTGGCACATCATTGGTCTGCCAAATACCTACATGAAATAAAACAACAATAAACGACTCTTAACATTCTTTCAGATAATGAAAACGGAAAAAGATGAGACTTGTTTTTCAGATAATTCACATACTTCGATTTGCATGTTAATCAGATTCATTTATCTGTGAAAGTTGATTTTTGCTTGCACATAGTGGTTTCACTGGATAGCCACTAGGACACAAAGGATTAAAGAGACGCAGATACCAAATCTGGATGTAGAAGAATTGATTGCTGAGGTGGCGGTTTTTTATAACCGAATTTCTATGATGATTGTTACATATATTTTGCAATTATAACAGATCTGTTTGACTAAATCGAATAAGTATAATAAAATAAACAAAATTTTGATCTGAAAAATGCATGAAAATAGTACGAGTACGTTTTGATATTTTTATACCACCGTGCTCTCATATTGCCTTATAAAATCTTTTTCCAAAGATTTTATTCAGAAAACACTCCACTTTAAATATTTGTATATCCAGCCGCGCTCCTCATAAATAATTCCACACACAACAAGATATTCTTTACATAAAAGGATATCGATATCGGTTTGATCTGATCTGAATAGACAAGAATATTCAATAACTTGTCCTGTAAGGGTACAAACTCCCTAGGGTGAATTGCACTCAGCTACTGTCCAAATCACTGCACTCCCACGAGCCGTTCCTTCAAACTTGATAAAACGCGAAATATCTAACGCGACAGCTTTTTATATGTACGTCTTGAGTTATTCGAAAAGCCACAAAAAACTTTTTGACTGATGTGTTTTAAAGTGTTGGCCGAAGTGGTATCATAAGTTGCGGGGTCGAATATTACACAAATTCTCTGGGGTGATATCAATAAGTCTGGCAGAAATGGATTTTTCATCCTTATAAATAAATGGCCTCTGGACTTGGCCACCCTTAAGGGCGATTTATATACGCAAAGGTGGAATAGATGGGGGTTGTTATTTGAAAATTTTTCGGGAATGAGTCTTATTATTATCACGTATTTACTTCATTTTCAAATTCATTTTAAATAAACAATGAGTTAATTTTCTTTGGATGTTGTTGACTACGGATACCTTTTGACTAACAGTTTACTCGGATTTACTATACATTCACTTACACCGTGTGTTTTTGAAATTATGTACACTCCTTACTGTTAAATGGCCTGAAATAACAGAATTTTTTATTTTTTTTATTTCGCTAGTTATTTAATTTTGCTGTTTAAAAGTTTGCTAGTCGGATCTGCAAATTGCTTAAATAATTGTCAATTATTTAAGACAATGATTTGTTCTTTCTAAATATGAATATGTAGACTCAAAGAAAAGTTAAAATAAATGATAGTTCTCTTGCATTATCCTGAAAAAGAAAACAGAAAATAATAAATAATTTATACGATTATAGCCCAGTTCAGAGGGGGATTTGAGTTAGGACTAAATAATATTTATAAGTTTTGAATTTTGATAGGTTTTCCGTTGTCGAAAAGTATTTTAAAGAGTCATGAAGGGCATTGTAGGCAGAACATAAAACAAAAGGGCGTCAAACTTAAAAAAAAATTGAAAATAACTTAACATACTGTTACACATTACCAGCCCTAAGGCCTGGCGAGTGATACGCCCATGACTACTACCAATAGCTGATCAATGGTTAGGCAACCGGTAATACCCGCCATCATCTCTTCTGGAAGCTTGTAAATGCTCTAGAGCTCTATACTGTTCTGGAATTGGAAATCTCTGGATGGATCTAGAGGCAATTTTGGGATATGTATAAGGCGAAATCGACGGCGGAGAAGGAGAAGTTTTACTAAACTGAAGTTTGGTAGAGAAGTGAGGTTAAATATCAAGTAAACAAAGTGTAAACGTTATTTAAGAAATATTGTGTAATCCGTAAATGATTAAATAAAGTGTTAGTAGTTTTTACCCCTTGTTAAAATTATTTAGAATCCATGGATTCACGCAGTGTGTTTCCTAACAGGTGGAAATAGGCAATAATACAAAATCTACAACTATCATAGAGACGAAAATAAAAGAGTATAAAATTCTATAAAAAAAATATGCTTACAAATAATTCACATATACAACCGTTTCCGCGTAAAATAAGAATCAGAGTTATGGGGTTGCCGGCCAACGCGCGATCGCCAAAATTAACTTTTTTCGTCTGTATCGGTATAGAATTTTTAACACCTTTTGAGGAAGTGATAGGATTGTAAATTGACACATTCACTGTTAAATTACTAAACAAAACGAGGTACATGCGCTGAGACCACCACGCGCCGCCGCCGCCTTGGTTGGATCGGAGCAGCTCCTCCGAGTATGAATTCTGTACAAATTTTCATCGGAAATTTTGTACCTGATCATTTTTATGTCTCGACAGGTACAAAAAATTTAACTATATACAATTGAAAGCGCCGATATTCATCTTTCGTTTACCGTAGGTCGCAATTGGAAAAAAATGTGAATAGGTATTCAAAATTGAAAATATATTTATAAATAATCTCTGATTTAAGTTACACTTTATTGCTCATTCCTGTTGAATGTAAGTTATAATGAAAAGATGAATATAGCTTATTTTCTTTAATTTGCATTTATTTTTTCCTGTGTCAAAGTTAATTTTTCACCATATGTGAACATTATGAAATAAAAATTTTGTAAATTACAGAATACACGAAAACTAACCTAATATATCGCTGTAATGGAGTAGATTTTAAAATAGAGGGGGAAAATACATTTGTTTTTCAATGTAGGAAACAAATGTTACTGTTAGAATATATATTATTATATGGTAATGATTGCTATTTTTTTTCTACAAGCAATCAGACGTTCGTGCTTTAGCTCAGGATGCCGTAAGTTTGATTCATGCTTTCCGCGAGAATTTTTTTCTGGTACAGGGAGATCAAGACAGACTGAATGTGCCACTCTCTAAAGACTTTTTGTGTGGCAATCACACTATTTTGTGATATTTGAGAGTTGGCGACAGTGATTAGTGATTTATATAGGTTGTATGTATTGCCTAACTGTGGCAATACAAAATGACGGCAGTTTTTGTTAAATTACCTCGATTTTTCAACTAGGAAAAGTTGAGGCTGGAACACAACTTCGTAAGCTTCGACATTTGATTACCTTGGACTTATTCTTTTAATTATACACTCCTTTAAAAAATCATGTAATTATAATATGTGTGTGTGTGTAATATTCGGACATACATCGGCATCTGTGCTAAAGTTTTTATTTAATATATAAAGATTTAATCTGATAGCACCAACTTCTTTCCATACGCCTATCCTGTACATCACAAGACAATTTCGTAAAATATAAACTAGTTTCCATCTTAACAAAAAAATTCGCCACATGAATTAATTAAGGATAATTATTGTCGATGTTAAGTAATTAAGTTTTAAAACTTTGCAAAATCCTCAAAATAAGTATATAGTTAAAACAAAGCGTTCGATCAGCTGATCACAAAGTGGCGGCAATTTGCATTTCAGTATTCCCTAAACCAATAATACAGAAAATTAGTTTGAATAATGTACTTTCGTGAGCAAAAAAAGTAGGACAAGTCTTATAACGTATTTTTTCTAAAATCTAGTTTTGTACCTCTAACTTTAATTTTTGTGACATTGTCAGTTAGTTGTCAAAATTCAATGCAAGTGTGCCAAAACTAATATGCCCCATATAAACGATTTAGTTAAATCTGGAGTTATTGCTAAGGCAGAAGATGGTCAATGAGACAAATTGCACTGCGTTATAATATTACCAAAAATTCGGTGTTTAACATTTAAAAAAAGTGGAGAATAAACGATACGATTAGTAGAAACCTTGGATCAGGGCGACGAAGGATATCAACTCAACAGCAAGATTTGCAATTGGTAAATAAATTAGTAGAAAATCTATTTCACTCAGTAATTTAGGCCGCTGAAGAAGCGAATTTTCCTGGATCGATTAGTACTGGTCATTGGCGAGTAAGAGAATCAGAGCTACGCTGTCATCCAGCTGCACAGAAATACCTACTTAAAGCTGAACATAAAGAAGCTCGACTGGGATTTGCGCTTGAATTTTTAGCGCATGATGTAAATTCTTGGAACAATGTAATCTTTAAGAATAAGAATAGGAATAAGAATAATTTATTTTCCAAACAAAATAAAAATTACAAAATATCAATTTCAAAGTAAAGGACATAAAATAATATCTGCTTATACATAAATATCTAGATAAAGTAAGTGGAAAATAAACAGAGTCCAATAAGAGGATCGTGACCACTGAAGTCAAGGACTAGTACGTGGCTGCGGTGTAGCTTCAATTTATTTTTAACTTAACTTAATGCAATGCGGAAAGACTAAAATGTATATTTGTGAATACATAAATGTAGGGAAACATTTTACAGATGAAAACACTTTCCAGTCTACACACAGTGGTCGTATTTCTGTTTATCGACCTCCGAATACTCGATTCGATGAGAAGTATATATCTAACAATTAAAAAAGTAAGATTTCCGTTAACATCTGGACTTGGATATCTGCACGTGGTCCTGGTGTTTTGTGGCATATTAAGGAACGATTTAGTAGCGAAACGTCCTGTGTCACAATTATTTCCTAATAATGAATTCATATTTCAGTTATTCAATTCATATTGCTCATACCGTGACTAACTGGTTTCAAGATAACATTAACGTTTTTAACTGGCCTACTCATAGTCCAGATCTTAACCATGTGGAAGGCGTATGGGGACTACTCGTAAGAAGTATCCAACAACGAAATGTGAGATTGTTATTGAACCAAGTAAAACGATCCATTTGAAAAAATATCCAATTTACTATAAAAGTAAATGTAGACAAAAATCCCACGAAAAAATAATATTTAAACCACTATAAAGACTTCTAAACACCATTGGCATCATATTAAATCGAAATCTACGTAAAAAATTATTCCACTAAAAATGACCAAAATATTGGCTTGTTTTTAATCTCGAGGAAGACGGTCAATCGCCTTTGGGCTCCGTCGTTCGAATTTTCAAAAGTACTCCAAAATTTTCAAGTTGTACGGAGCGGAAAACCGCTCCACCCGACGAACTTCTTGAAAGTATCACGAATTTGGTTTTTCGAAAGTACAACGAATAAAATCGCATAAAACGGAAAACTGCGCCGCACAACAAATTTTTCGAAATTACAACGAATTTAATTTTTTGAAAATCTCAAAAATTTATTTTTATAAAAATACAATAACAAGACGTAAAAAAATCAGAAAACCGCTCCTCGAGATTAATTTTTCGAAAGTACTACGAATTTGGTTTTTCGAAAGTACCACGAACTTTGTGGTTCACAAGTCGAAATCCTCAGTCAGGATGTAGCGAGTAGCTTTTTTAAACGTCAAAATTTAGGAAAAAATCTATGGGACGGTTTTTCCCAACAAAAACCAAAATCCTCATTTAATATTCCTCAAAGGGTTGGAGCATAATCCTCATGCAAAACCCCAAAAACGTACAGAAAAATAGTCAAAGATTTCAAAGTCGGAGGGTCGATTCCGACGAACCCAAAATACTTTTTATCCCGACTCAGGCGGACAACGCCCTACTAATCGGTCGAAGGCGAGTCGACGGAAAAAAGTATATAAGTGTTCAATGCCGTTAGTACGTTTATAAAAGCAGGAAAGCCATCGAACTCACATAGATAGCTTCTTTAAGCATCCTGACAATCATTTCGATAATTTTAGTGCAAAATTCAAAGTGAATAATTTTCAAAAAGTTTCGCATACATTTTACAAATATTACTAATTGGGAGTCTGAATCTTTTTGTACAGTCGATTGTCATAGTTTTCTCGACGCTGAATGAGTTACACTCCCACGGGAGGTAACGGCTTGCCGAGTGGTGGTGCTCTTTGTGCCTTATACACATTAGCTAAGTATTGAATATTTATATTTTTTACATTTTATGAATTATTTCAATAAATGAAAATATAGGTATTTTCAATTCGATTTCTTATTGATTCACTAATTATAAGTTTTGTGACCGACGTGCGATTCTGTGGCGTGAGTCGGACAATTACTTTCCGCGGGTCACCTCGGATCCCGTCAAGTCTGTGTACTTGTCCGAATACTCATAGAATCCATCGACGGTCCTCATTATTAAGAAGTGTTCCTGAGAAAGTGCTAATTATAAGATATATTCATTAAAAGTGCACTACCCGACATAAGATTTCGACGGAGAGAGCAGACTGTAGCAGTCACAGTAAGTATAATTTTGTCTATTTTCATCTTCGGGGGTCTGAAGAGTATCTTAAATCCCCCTTGTGAGTAGAGTTGATCAGTATCGTAGCGGCGACACGGCTCCGGCCTAAATTATGTAAAATCCTTGTCGTGTCCTTCAGACCAAACGATACTAGGATCGTCTACAAGATCACGGAATGCCCAAGAATTACTGAAAGTAGTAAATAATGCATGGGAAAATATTATGACTAATGAGTATTGTATAAATATTGTCTAAATGTTATTTGTGGCATTATCTTATTTTTATTCCTTCTTCAATTCTTTGGGACTTCCTGCCACATGTAGGTTTTCTTTTTAAGCGGTGCTCGGGGAATCTACAGTATTGTATAAGTTTATTTAATTCTATGCGAAACAGATTTATAGAAGTTCTAAATAGAAATGGTGCAATAACAAAATATTCATAGTTAGTTCTTGTTAAGTTGGATATCCTTTGTTGCCCTGAACCATGATTTCTACTAATCGTACCGTTCATTCTCCACTTTTTTTAAATGTTAAACACCGAATTTTTGTTAATGTTAAAGCGTAGTGCAATATGTCTCATTGACAATCCATCTTCTGCTTTAGCAATAACTACAGCATTACAATAAAAGTTATAATAAAAGTTTTAACTGATTTATTTCGGCTACTCATTACATATTCCAATAGAGACTGATTTACATCAGAAAAAAACAGCCGTCCTATTTTTTTTGCCCACGGCAGTACGTAGAGTAGAAACCAATTTTGACAATTTTAGTGGCTTTTCTGTGTCACGTGACCTTCATTCTTTCTCGATCGCACTGTATATACGAAACTTTTTGTAAATGCATTTTTTTTATAGAATTCTGTACTCTTCAATTTTCATTTCTACTATAGTTTTGTATTTTTCATATTTTAAAAGTTATTTACAAACATTTTCTTTTTAGTTTAACGCCATTTTGTTCTATATTCCGCTCACAGTATAATCTTAATAACATTTTAAAATGCTTTTCTACTACTAAAAACTTACCTGTATTTTCTATATATAAATGGAGTCGAAGCAAAATTAGAAATTTTTAAACAAATTGAAAAACTTCATGATCTCGAAGGCACGTGTTAATATTAACAGATTTTGACATAATTTGAAAGAAATATATTGTTAGCTAAATGGACTATTTAAGTCCCTTTTTTATATTTTAGATCTGATATAGTATCATTATAGTCAAGTATATCATAATAATTTTATTATCTGAATAAAAGCAAAACACATCAGGAAAATTCATTGGTAAGTTGCAAGGGGGAAAATTATTTAAATTAAATAATATTTTCAGCTGATTTCTGTTCTTTAAATTAAATTAAATCGAATGTTATTGTCTAAAACAAGGTACCTATAATTATTTACCGATTATCTTTGGAGATAATTAAGAATGCAAAGTATATATCGCAGCTGGTCATGTTTTGCTAAAAGTGGTATATCACAATAATGTGATCTTTTCATTATGCGTACAAATAGTGATGTTTCAAAGATAATTTCAAGTTAACCTCAGTTAGGAAAATAATACAACTTTATAATAGTTTTAAAAAGTAAGTGACTGGTAGGCATTTCTGGGTTGAAAAATGAATCACTTGTTTTCATTTTTTGTAATATCAATAAAGAGTAATTTTAGCAACAGTTCGTCATTGGAAATCTCCAAGAGATACAATTAAACAGAAATGATGGGTGATCGATTACCTACCTCCCACAAAATTAAAATTTAACGGCGTTAAACAAAACTTTACCATTTTCTAATGAAATGTTATTCTACCTTGTTCCAAAAAAACTATTTTTCAGGAGGTCTGATTAATGGTACACACACAAGAATTTGTTTTTACAATTATAAGTTGTCAAAGAAGTAATAACAAAAACAGAATTCTCAGCCTCAAACAATCATTTACAAATTTCAATGTTGTTTCTTTCGACACCTCTACTTTGATCACTATCACTCAACAATTTTTCAAAAATTATCTTTGAAATCTGAAAAACTGACAAACAATTAATGTACACCGGCTTTATTTCCTTTAGCCGAAACACCGACATGTTTTTATGTAAATAAATAGTTTGGCTTTTCTGATGAGAGAATTAAATTTAAAATGATAAAGTGAAATTGGTGTTGATGTTGGGTGTTGCAGGACACGTATTGTGTATCGTTGTGGTGTTCACGGGTCATCTATCTTAGGTTGTTTACAGTGGCGTCCGGAGCATAGGTGCAGGACGCTCACCGCAATTTATTGTTGTTTATAAGAATCAGTTTATTGCAAGAAGCTAAGACAACGTAAAATGTCGTATATTCTAAATTAATTGAATTTATCCAAGAGAAAAATATCGTTTTGATGAAATTTTGAAAATATTTCGCACAGCGATTTGTCATCATTGTTATACCCAATGAATTATTGACTCATTTAAAAATGTAGCATTTCTGTGACTTAAGTGATTATTTGGAAAAAAATATTATATCTAGGCACATAACTGCAAAATAAATTAACGGTGGAGAGTGGTAACATGGAATGTGCTGGTGCCTGCTAAAGGTTGCATCCTATTCGGTATTACAATTGTGTATAATAAAATTTTTTATGGAGAATTGTATCCCAATAAATGTATATTAGAGAACAGCATTAAAACTGATAAGTAACTACATGCTGTTTATAATACAACTAATTTATAAAAGCTAAGCATATATACATTGGAAATTACATTAATTCAATATGGTTTAAATTGGTTTAGAAAGTGGCCGGATGGTAGAGTTGAATGATTTGACCAATGCTCATAGCTTTGCAATAGGTACCAAATTTATAGTTAATTCGTTTTTTATAATATTTCAAAATTTAGTAAAATGGTGGCTTCAAGATATTTGGTTCAGAACTTATGTTTCTATTTTATTATGTGTGCTTCCCTAGGATTTGTGTGCACATCATGCATTCTGCATTGCTATTCGAATTAAATAAATAAACAACCAAAAACTATAATAAACTCTCATTTCAATAGCTTTATTTAAATGGTCATTGATATTTTATGTTCGAAATGACATTAATTACTTCTGATTCATTTCCATGCTCGTTTTATTATTTCAACCATAGTTTACTTTAGTCTTATTTCTGTTCATAATTGTAGGGTAGCTTGCTCCATTTTTGTTATCAGTTGAGTAAAGCTAAAAATTTCCTTAATATAGACAACTTCTTTTATCCCGTCCCACACGTAAAAGTCCATCGGTGTCAAATTTGGGCACCCTGAGGGTAACAGAATATTGCGCGTTGACAGCTCGTTAGTGACAGTTTAAGTCTGACACTAAATACCCACTACAAACTATCAAAACTACGCGAAATCACATGCTCGTCCCGCATAAACTGCGTGTTGTCTGAATACATACAAGAACTTCTACATGTGATCCCGCTGTGCAAACAGATGACTTGATTTATTATTTGACTGCTACTGACTGCTACTCGTTAGCAAACAAATGTCTCATTCTGAATTGCCCTGTGCCAGACAAACGGTGAACTTGTTTCAGAGTGAAGTCTTTGTAACGATGGCTTTGTTTTTGTTAAAAAAATTTCGCATAATTTGTGTATATATGAACAATAAGGTTCGATTAAACGACAAAATGTATTGATATTAATTAATTGATATTCTTTTGTCTTGTTTCAGTAACTAGTAAATTTCAGAGAAAAAAATTTTATAGGAAAATGGAAAATTTTAAAATTCGACGAACTAAATTACTATTACAATTTTTCCCTACAAGACTATTTTTATTTTTCTTAGCCAATTTTCACTTCTTTATTGGTATATTTGTTTAATACGTACATATATGATGAAAAAAAGAAGTTTTAACAAAATATGTATATAATCGGTATTATACGAAAACCGCATAATTATTGCTACAGACGTTTGTTTATAAAGATGCCAAATAACTCATATCTCTCTTTTCGGTATCGGTAGCTCTTTATCAAATACCCTGTAAATTATTTTTAGAGCAATACGTTTTGCATTCATCAACAAAAACGTGTCTTCACAGATTCTTTTAGAAATATTTCGAACTCATCCTTCTTAGTTAAAGTTTAAATTTTCTGACTTAACAGCCCCACAGAAAAAGAATGTTCATACCAGCGAATCAGACTAATGCAGTGTATCCCTATGTATTTTCAGTCGCTGAATCCGAATCCGAGGTCAATAAATCGTACACTGTCAAAATCATTAGCTAGAGCCAAAAAACACCCCTAGTATGGGATAAAAAGAAGATTAAGGTACGACAATAGTTACATCTTAATCAATAGAATTATATAAATTAATTAAAATTAAACAGCAGCGTACATACAACAGATAGGAAACACACCCCCAGGGAGGAGCGAAAGCTACCCCCATATATAAGAAAATCGATCCAAAACAGCAATGACTGCTGAGAAAGCTCAAAATGTCTAAGTTTTGCTAAAGTGATAAGAAACTGAATCAGGTCCGACGTAATCTTCATAAACTGCCCCTACAGAATTGAGAACAACCACCTCAAAATATAAAGAACACAAGAAAAACAAGAGAAAACGTAAAATTCAACAGGATTTCTATTTTTATGGATGCTATGATTGACTGATGCGATAGATAAGGAAATGAGCCATTTTAGCCTTCTCAAACTCAAGAACACTGTAGAAAAAATACTGTTATTTATTTACTTTTTTAATTTAATTATGTGCTCATTTTTATGACAATGCACTCAACAGGCAAAGCAATACTGCACGGAGTAAATATGGCCAATAAATGTAAGCTAGGTCCCAAAAGTTATACCTAGGTCCTTTATAGTTTTAAAACCCTGGCCAGGTTGGTATATTATCCATGAAGCAGTATATATTCGAAAATTTACCAAACTCGGCTCTTTATATATTAGCATCTCTAATAAACGAATCGTTTGAATCCGGAACATTTCCATCTTTTTTAAAAACTTCTGTAGTTGTTCCACTCTATAAGGGCGGAGAGGTAAATAATCCATCTAACTTCCGACCCATCTCACTAATCCCCACATTAGCAAAAATTCTCGAAAAATTAGTTAAAAAAAGGGTTGTAGAATTTTTGTCCTCCTGCAACCTACTAAGTGATCAACAATTCGGATTTCAAAAGGAAAAAAGTACAAATGATGCAATGTTCTCACTTTTAAGTCAGATTTATACCGAAATCAATAACGGGGAGGCAGCGGCAGCAATTTTCTGCGACTTATCGAAAGCGTTTGATTGTGTCCATCATGAAATATTGTTAAGAAAGCTTGAGCATTATGGTTTTCTACCCTAAAGTGGTTTCAATCATACCTATCAAACCGTAGCCAAATAGTTAGAAATACAAATTATTCTGATAAACTAAATATAAAATTTGGAGTGCCCCAAGGTTCCGTTCTTGGCCCAATTCTTTTTTTATTATATATCAACGACCTGACAAAAATTAATATTGAAGGAAAATTCACTTTATTTGCTGACGACACCACCATACTGTGGCACAATAAAGATGATACTCTCCTTGAGCAAACGGTGTCGGCCGATATAAATAAGGTCAAAGAGTGGTGTGACTCCAATTTGCTTTCATTCAACATTAACAAAACAAACATAACTACATTTCACTGCAATTTAACGGACATCTCCTTAGGTAACCATTTTCTCGAAAATAAACCCTGCTCAAAATTTCTTGGACTAAATATTGACTGCAAGTTAAAATTCAAAGAACACATTAAAATACTTAGTAACAAACTAGCATCCGGATCCTACGCTATCAGAGTGATCACAAATGAACTGGGTTATGCAGCTGCTAAGACTGCTTATTTTTCACTAATCGAATCACACTTAAGGTACGGCATTGCCTTCTGGGGCGCATGTAGTAAATATCTTTTACAAACAATATTGGTACTTCAAAAACGTGCTATTCGCTACCTGCACAAAACTAGAATTCGTGAATCATGTAAGCCACTGTTCTTGACATATGGATTTCTCACTGTGATATCCATTTACATTCTAGAAACAGTTTGTTTAGTTCATAAGCATAAAAGTAATATTATAAATAATTCCTCCATACAATATGTAACTCGGCAAGTCAATAACGTTACTCTGCCAATTCCCAGATCCACTCTAGTCAAAGACTCAATTATTTACAATGGCTATAAGATGTTCAATCACTTACCAAATAATATTAAAGAAATTAGTTCAAATACAAATTTCAGAAAGGCGGTAAAAAGACTTTTAATTGTTAAACCCTATTATAATTTAGACGAGTACTATAATGACACATTCTAATTAGGCATTTACTACCTTATCTGATCGTATTTTCTGACTTTTTACATTAACTATTATTATTGTATTAAAATTTATATGTAATCTATGTTTTGTATTTATATAATGTAGGTGCATTGTGTAAACTTTTTACATTAACTATTATTATTGTATTAAAATTTATATGTAATCTATGTTTTGTATTTATATAATGTAGGTGCATTGTGTAAACTATATATGCTATGGACCTACGCTTATTTACTTTGTTAATGAGAAACTCTTTCTTCTGAACAATAAAGTATATTTTGATTTGATTTGATTTGATTTGAAGGCGTTAAAATCCTTTAACCATGCACAGATACATATTCTTTTCTATTTTGTAAGTATGGAATCTAAAGTTGTATCAATTTTTTTTAAATCTAAATGAATTATGTGACATACCTTTTTCAAAGTTGTTATAGATTACATCTGCCTGACGACCATCGTTGTGATCAACATACAGGACTAAATGAGCGGTAAATCATGATTGAATGATAATGATGAAGTAATTAGAAATCAGAATAAAACCTAAACTTCATATTTTCGTTTGAATTAAAACATTATTAGTTTTTAAATCCACAAAAGTTCTTGGGAACTGCTACCGATAACGAAGTGAAGAAAAACGTTGCCTTATAGTTTACTATAAGGTAAATGGACCTTTTCAGTGCTCAAATAAACTAAGTATTAAAATGCATTTTGAACCATTAGGTTTCAATGACGTCACCGTCCCTTAGACTACACAGTCAATTTAAGTTACCTTTGTTAGCTGTATTGGTTAAGACTAATGGAGAAGTGACGAAGTGACAGACGGTTTGCGTCTTCATGGCAAAGAATGTTCGGTTTAAGGTACACAACTTCCTACTATTTTTCACTTTGAGAAGGTAAAGGAATATCTGACTTGGGGCATTTACGATATTATTTGAATAATACTTATATATTATGTTTTAGATGGTAAAGACAATCCTAACCTAAGTTTCTGACACCTGATATTAAATGACACCTGACAAATATTGCACCGAAAAATTAGCAGTCAAGACAGCAATTTCGTAAACATTAAGATAGAACTAGAGACGTCATCCAAATAGATGTTTCAAGAACTCGCCAAATTTCAAGTTTTTAATATTTCTTTCTCTATGAATTAAAGATGCAAGAATGTTAATAAAATTAAGGCAGTATGATCATATTCAATAAGTAGGTACTAGTCAAAAATATAACAAAAAATTCTTACTGAAATAGCTCATTGTTGATGACATTCTCATCAGACGCAATTATTGTGTGTAAATACAAAACGACATCATAAAATCAAGTAATAAAATCTGTCAGTTTCTTCAAACTACGTAGAAATTAGCATTAATAGTTTTCGGTACTCGTTGATGTAAAAGAAAACATTGTTGACTCACGTTATCGAAAATTTGTTGCGTAAAGTAACATAGCATTACACAATAACCCATATTATTAAAGGGTAGGGTAGTCTTCTAGGAACCTTAGGGCTGCATTTTATGAGTTTCGCACCAAAATTAGGTTTCTTATCTTTAATTTACATGTGGCATACGTGACTGTAAAATTGTATGCAATTCAACTAGGCATATCTTGGAGTGCTAATTTGGTTATCTATTTATTATGGACAATTTAGTAGTTCTTGAGTTTTTACAAGAAATCGGTTTTAACCTAAGATATTGAATTTTTATAAAAAATATGTAAACGACGCTATGTTCTCAGAAATTCCTTCCACAGTGAATATGGGACGGCCATTCCCTGCTTTATGCAAATGTGTACAATTTTGAAACTATTGTTAAAAATGTGATTCTGGTGAGATACGCAATTTTCGAGACCTGTAAAGGCGAGTCTTTAAGTAGGTATAGCTTTTAGTAAACTCGGGACAGAAGCACCCATTGCATAGCTCAGCAGTAATAAGGAATTTTGGTATGCAATTGCTGGAGAGGTCCCAGCTGCTTCTAATGTCTACTCATTGTTTTTCGTCGTGACCGCAGTGTGCTTCTGGACAAATAGATGTGTGCGCATTTCCTTAAAAATTCACAATGTTTCATAAGGATTTATTAACTAAAAAAACCATAATCTTAATTAGTAAAAAATATAGACACGTTTAACTAATTTTACCTACTAAATTTTTGTACTATTATGTATTACACCCCCTATGATACGCCCATGACTAATAGTGACTGTCCTAGAAACTTGTAGAAAGAGCTAGAGTTTTCTAGAGTGTCGTGAGGGAATATTCTCGATTGCGTTCTGGATGATTCTGGAGGCAATTTCAAAGTATGTAAGGCGCCGGGATTCCCGTCAGAAGAGGAAGAAGTTTTTATTAAAAGCGAAGAAGTTAAAAAGCGAAAAAGTGAGTTAAATATCAAGTAAACAAAGTGTAAAGGTTATTTTGTTTAATTAAGAAGTATTGTGTAATCAGTAAATTATTAAATAAAGTGTTAGTGGTTGTCCCTTGTTAAAATTATTTAAAACCCACGGATCTTGAGGGTGGCTTCAGGCGTGGAAATACGCGACAATACGACTTACATATTATTTACATGTTTTCGTATATAGTCTTTTTGGAAATATGTAGATTGATTTATAATTTTGTGTTGGGGGCCTGGTGGAAATGCCTCTTAAGTAATTTTTTCATCTTCGCCGTATCTACGCCAGTGGTTGTTTGATTTACTGCCATTATTTCAATAAGCTTGGCCGAAAGCGACCGGTCGGCTCGACACCTTAGCGTACACCTCTGTCGGCGGGATGGACCAGACCAAGCACTGCTGCAAGTGTCCACCAGTTTATTAATGACAGAACCGTGTGCACGCATTAGCCAACTGCATGATTAATCATCCCTAACCCCGCTCGCCATATGAGGCCAAATATCTACCATTATTTTACTATTAATCAACACGTTTTGTACCACACAGGGAATAGTAGTTGCTTATTTGTGTTATCATAATACAGAAGTGGATATGACTACTAGATGGATTAATTAAACGAGTTGTTTGTTGAGTTTGTTTTATACGGCTCTTAGCTGATGATAAAGTAATAATAGTAATAATACGTATTTACAATAAGTCTAGACATTATAAGCTTGTGATATGCTTATTTAAGTTGAAGTCTACCATGTTTTTAGATGTTGTACAATAATAGTGTATACACTATAGTCTAAAATCTAGAGGCCTCGACAACATACCTATTTTTACATAGCAGGAAATAAGCAGAAATGTTAGTTTAAATCTCCCCAAAAAAGGAAGGATCGGTATGGTTAAAGGACGTTGGTGGGGTGAGCACCGTTGATATCTTGAAAATACTTGCTGTTTGAGGTGGCCATTCCCTAGAAAGAGACATCCGATAGGGAAATACTATTTTTGCATTTTTTACAGCTTGCTCATATTCCTGCAACTTTTGTTCTGGTCAATTCCTCTAAAATCTCAACACTGAGTCACTATAGCACTTGGAAAGTTAAAAACCTGCATGTATATGAATAATAATCATTATTTGATCTTCAAGTGTCCATAACTTGAAATCTATGGACTTTTTGGACTTACTACACATAAGAACTCTTGTTCGGAATGGTCCAACGAATATATTTCAGCTGGTTTTAGCTCAAACGACTTATAACTTTTACCATCCAATTTGTCCGGGGACCTTTGAAATATATTTCCTTTCTCATTTTTTGTTAGTAAAGTTAGAATTATGCAATTTCTACTTAAATCTGGGTTTCTCTCTCTCTCTCTCTCTCCCGATTACTTCTCAAATACTTCGTAATAGAAAAATTAGTATGTGAAAAATCATGCGATTGAAGTGAAACTTCTATGCGAAAATTACACAGGGTGTCCCAGAATGGAGTTCCCGGACGGGAACCTGTGCTTCCTGAGTACATATTTGGTACGGATAACCCAACTTACCTTAGTCCACAAATGCATTCCTGAGGAAGTACATTCTCTTAAAGTGAGACAGAATTTTTTTTCCCAATAATTTCCGTTATATTGGAGATGCAATTTTCAAATTTTCATGGAACCTGTACCTCTATAAGCACTCTATGTAAGCTTGATAACAACTAAATATCTTTTGTTTCTCAAATGCGACAGGTTTCCTGTATCACAAGCACATATGGCTTACAGAGAAAAAATGATAGTTCTTAATTTTTCGTTAATATTGCACAAAATTTTAAAAAGTATTAATTTGTGTACTAAAACAGGTGGACGTCATATGAAGCATTTGTTGTTAATGTATTTTTTAGAATAAACTGTAATTTTCTGTTATTACAACATTTTATTCTAGAATTGTAAATAAATGTTAAATACAAATGGAGGAAAAAACAATAATTCCTTGTATTTTGATGAACATTACAAAAAAATTTGAAAATACCTTTTTGCACCCTTTCAATGCTTTGTAAAAATACTTAAGTATTCCGTAATTTTATGGGGCGATTAAAAAAATATAGCCAATCAAATATTAATTATTATGAAAAAAAAAATGAGAAACAAAAAATATTTGGTTGTTGTCAAGTTTGCATAGAGTACTTATTACTTATAGAGATATGGCTTCCATAAAAATTTGAAAATTTTATCTTCAATTTAAAGGATATTATTGGAAAAAAATCGATAAAGATATTTACACAGAACTTCCCTCTTTATTTGGGCATGGCGGTCACTCTAAAAAATTAATAATTACGAAATGACATTGAAAATATTAATCGGAATATAGTTATCACTATTATTACAAAGAAAACCTGATAAGTTTTGATAAAAAAAATATATAGAGTGCTCATCCAACAACAAAAGTTCAATACTAAATAACAGGTGCCAAATATGGAAGGCTTGCGGAAATACCTTTACAAACGTCCACCATGACTGAATTATTTCTTGGGATGACCAATCTGTACATTTATCAATAAAAGTATAATAATATGACAAATATTATTGCCATCTGTCACATTTTCAATTCCACATTCACGTAGTGAAATGGAAGAATAGTGGTGGTTAAAAATTTTTTTTAAAAATTTTTCAAAAATGTTGGTAAAAAAATTTTCTAATTTTTTTCTTCTGAAATAGGTTTAGAATGTCATGATGAAACGTGGAAATTTTTAATTCGAGCAAAAAGGAAAGTTTCCTTCTATTCTACAGTAGTGGTAATTTCTTTTTTTTTTAAATAGGTTTAGAATGCGATGAAACGTGAAAATTTTAAATTTGAGCAAAGAAAAAAATATTTTTCCATCTAGTTTAGTGGTCAAATATTTTTCAAAAATGCTGGTGAAAAAATTTTCAAAATTTTTGCTTCCCTCGCATACCGAAGGAAAGTATTCGAGAAAAAATCACCCTCCGAGGTTTTTTCAAATTTTGACGTTTCAGATCACGTAGATTACGAAAATATAAGTTTTTCAATTCCGTCTGTCTGTCTGTCTGCCTCTCTGTCTGTCTGTTGGTGCATTAACTACTATTTGACGGAGAGCAGTCAAATTTGGTAGGTAGTTGAGGCTACTGTCAGTGAAGAAATGGTGAAAAACTTTTTCATCTTTGTTCAAATTTAAAATTTCCACGCTTCATGGCATTCTAAACCTATTTCAAAAAAAACTTTTTTTTTAATTTTTTTTATCAACATTTTTGAAATATTTTTACCACTATAATAGATGATTTTTTTTTCTTTGTTCAAATTTAAAATATCTACGTTTCATGGCATTCTAAGCCTATTAAAAAAAAAAAATTAAATATTTTTTTACCAACATTTAAAAAAAAAATTGTACCACTAAAATAGATGGATTTTTTTTCTTTGTTCAAATTTAAAATTTCCACGTTTCATAGCGTTCTACACCTATTTAAAAGAAAAAAATTAGATTTTTTTTAACCTTTTTTGAAAAAAATTTACCACTAAAATAGATGGAAATTCTTTTTTCTTTCTTCAAATTTAAAATGATCACGTTTCTGTGGCATTCTAAACCTATTCAAACAAATTCAAAAAAATGTTTGAAAAATTTATTTTTATTTTATTTATCACTACTTACATAGAATAGATAATTTTTTTTTGCTCAAATTTAAAATTTTCACGTTTTATGACATCCTAAACCTATTTCAGAAAAAAAAAATTTGACATTTTTTTCACCATTTTTGAAAAAATTTTGACCAATAAAATAGAAAAAAAATTTTTTCTTTGCTCAAATTTTAATTTTTCACATTTCATGGCATTCTGAACCTGTTTAAAAAAAATTACCACTACTATGGAATAGAAGGAATCTTTCCCTTTTGCTCCATGCACAAATAACGATGGAAGTTCTGTGTAAATACCTTTACCAATTTTTTTTTTCTGAAATAGGTTTAGAAAGTCATGAAACGTGAAAATTTTAAATTTGAGCGAAAAAACATTTTTTCCATCTATTCTAGTGGTAAATTTTTTTCCAAAATGGTAAAAAAAATGTTGCAATTTTTTTTCCGAAATAGGTTTGGAATGTCACGAACGTGGAAATTTTAAATTTGAGCAAAAAAATTTTTTATAGGAATTATAATAGATTAAAAATTAAAAAATAATTCAAACATTTCAAAAAAAAATTTAAATTTGTTTGAATAGATTTAGAAAACGTAGAAATTATAAATTTGAACAAAGAAATAAATGTTCCATCTATTTTAGTAGTAGTTTTTCGAAAATGGTAAAAAAAATTCTAAATTTTTTTTTAAATAGGTTTAGGGTTCTATGAAACATGGAAATTTTAAATTTGAACAAAGAGAAAAAAAATTTCCATCTATTTTAGTGGTGAAAAATTTTTCAAAAATGTTGCTAAAAAAAATTTCAAAAACATTTCTTTTAAATGGGTTTAGAATTCCATGAAACGTGAAAATTTTAAATTTGAAAAAAGAAAAAATTTTTCATCTATTTTAGTGGTAAAGCATTTTTCAAAAATGTTGGTGAAAAAATTTAAAATTTTTTTTTTTCTCAAATAGGTTTAGCGTGTCATGAAACGTGAAAATTTTAAATTTGAGCAAAAAAAAATGTTTTTCATTATTTATTCCCTTTAGACGGTCCACCCTCTAATTTTCCAGTGAAAGTTTAACCATTTCTTCGCTGACAGTAGTGTCAACTACATACCAAATTTGACTGTTCTCCGTCAAGTAGTTTTTTAGTTAATGCACCAACAGACAGACTGACAGACAGACAAACATACAGACAGACTGATGGAATTGAAAAACCTATATCGTCGTAATCTACGTGATCTGAAACGTCAAAATCCGAAAAAATCTCGGAGGGTGATGTTTTCTCGAATACAATACTTCCCTTCGGTATACGAGGGAAGCAAAAAAGTGTTTTCCTGTCTCACTTTAAGAGGATGTACTTCTTCAGGAATGCTATTTTGGACTAAGGTAAGTTGGATTAGACGGGCCCAATATGAACACAGGATTCACAGGTTTCCGTCCGGGAACTCAATTCTGGGGTAGGTTATAAGAGTAATTATGAGAATGAATGAAACAGCACTAGAATTTTTCAATCGTTTTGAAACAAAACTCTATCTCAAATAGATCACCTGATACCGGATTGTCCAGAAAAGTGTTTACAAATTGTTCATGAGCATTTTTATGATAGTCAAAGTTATTACTATAATGAGTATTGAGTTCATCTGTATTCATCATGAGCTGATTACTAGTAAGTTCCTGGTACTGCTATACAGTCACTATTTAAATTTACAGGATGAGCACCATTGTCAACAGCTGTTTTTACGATAAGTCCAGACGAAGTACTACTTTTAAACATGCTTCTATTCGTTGTGGATAGTTCCGCGCATGTTGCAACGCACTTCTAGGAGTTTTTGTAGGTTTATCTGCCTAATTCCGTCCAGGTTGCCTTCTCACTCAAAATGCATTAGGTATAGAAAATATAAATCGTCTCATTAGACGATTCATTAAAATCTTCAGATACTAGAGAATAATTAGAAGCATGGGGTACTTCCGGTTATACCGGAAGTCGATACCAACTTGCTTATTTTAAATGGAACACCCTATATGTTTTCGACTTTTCGAGATGACAATAAAATTCTGAGTTCAGGCATGTAGCATACCCTATATCTAAACCCAGTAGTTTCGAAGATATTTGACATTTTATAAAAAATTTGACAGGTGCAACGGTTTGCAAGAACCATTAATTTTTTCTGTGTAGGACATCCTCATTTGCTTTTTGGCACAGAGAATGAATACAAGGAGAACTACGTTCTACAACTGAAATAAATTCAATAATATCATACCAAGTGTTCCGTTTTTCGCGTTACATTCTGTCAAATTCAAACCGCGAAAACTTGTTTAGGTCAAATGGAACACCCTGTATTTTTTTACGTCGAGTTGTGTAAAATTGAATTCCCTTTTTTCTGATATTGAGGGTTAAAGTTTTCAACTTTTTGAAATATTTGCGATTTTATTAGAAATTCATGAATTGTTGTAATCATTTCATCAAAATAGCCATGATTAGAAACAATCAGTCATTATCTTATGTCAAAAAATGCCAGCACGTTTATGTTACACCCACGAAGACTTTTTAAATTTGTTTATTATTTATGGAGAATGTGATAAGGCAATATCAAGAACTTGTAGCACATTTGCTACTCGATATCCAGAAAAACGGAAAATCACACTAACTCTGTAATATGCGTATTAATCGAATTGAAGATATGGCATGAACTAAAATAGCAGAGATAAGATCAATTTAAAATATTATTCCATTTTTATTTAATAATTGCTCAAAATTCCGCCCTCGAACCTCGACACATTTTTCGCATCTTCGGATTAGTTCCTCATGAGAAGCTCTTCTAATTGAATCCTGTGATATGTTTTGAAATGCATTTCTTACTCTCTGCATACAATCTTCAATGGTTGTTAATGGGCTCTCATAAACATTATTTTTAATGGTTCCCCAAATAAAATAATCCAGAACTGATCAGTCGGGCGAGCGAGGGGGTCATAAGAAGGGTGCGTTATTGGCAATCCATTGATCATAAAAAGTTTCTTGTAAATAATTATTAATTAAATATTCGTTATGTGGGGTAGCACCGTCGCGTCGTGCTGATAAAAAATGTTTCTATGTTCGGTGAGAGGTAAATTTTCTAAATAGTTATTGTTCAAATTTTGTAAAATATTCAGATATCTTTCACCTAAAAAAAAAAAACAAAAATTTACCTATACATATTAGTAGAAGAGAAAATTTAACTTACCGTTTAAATTTTCCTGATAAAATTGTAATGCCACTACTTCATCGTTTCTTATGGCCCAGTAAACATTGAACTGTCAACTTTCCTGAAAGTTTCGCTCTCTGAACATATGAGGATTTGAGTCACTCCAATAATGCGAATTGTGTCTATTAAGAAGTCCATTTTTAGGAAATTTTGCTCCATCTGTCCATATAATATTTCCCATATAAGAATTGTCACCCTCATACCTTATTAGAATAAACTCACAAAAATTCTGTCTTCTTGGGAAATCTGTTTCTTTTAATCCTTGAACCATATGGAATGAAAACGGGTAAAACCTATGTTTTAATAAGATTCTGTGAATTGAATCCTTGCATAGTCCCGATTCCAGAGCAGCTTGTCTTAATGACATCCTTGGAAAGGCATGAAAATATCCCAGAATAACTATTTCAATGTTTTCGTCATCAACAATAGGCTTTCTTCTTTGCATTTTTGCCTTGACAGAGTCATGATTTTTAAAATTTTCCAGTATATGTTTTACAGTGTTTGGTGACGGTCTCCGTTTTTCTGGATATCGAGTAGCAAATGTGCTGCAAGTTCTTGATATTACCTTATCACATTCTCTATAAATAATAAACAAATTTAAAAAGTCTTCGTGGGTGTAATTTAAACGTGCTGGCATTTTTTGACATAAGATAATGACTGATTGTTTCTAATCATGGCTATTTTGATGAAGTGATTATAAAATCGCAAATATTTTAAAAAGTTGAAAACTTTGACTCCTCAATATCAGAAAAAAGGGAATTCAATTTTACACAACTCGACGTAAAGAAATACAGGATGTTCCATTTGACCTAAACAAGTTCTCGCGGTTTGAAGTTGACAAAATGTAACGCGAAAAACGGAACACTTGGTATGATGTTATTGAATTTATTTCAGTTGTAGAACGTAGATCTCCTTGTGTTCTTTCTCCGTACCAAAAAACAAATGAGGATGTCCTACACGGAAAAAGTTATAACGGTTCTTATAAAATGTGAAATATCTTCGAAACTATTTGGTTTAGATATAGAGTGTGCTTGCTACATGTCTGAACTCAGAATTTTACTGTCATCTCCAAAAGTCCAAAATATATAGGGTGTTCTATTTAAAATAAGCAAGTTGGTATCGACTTCCGGTATAACCGGAAGTACCCCATATTTTAAATTATTTTTGTTGGATTGGCCATACCGACATTAGTAACTATCTAAATTTTCAAAAATTTCTGATGCGTACTTTTCTTTATATCGATCGATTCATTTCCCTGTGAGACCTGATGGTAATCCTTGTAGTGAAAGTTTCCTACGTGTTCTGTAGACCCTCTTCCAGGCATTACAGATTTTGTGACGCCTTGAACGCTTTAGAACTTTCATTTAAAAAAAAGGAACAAGTTATAAAAGTACCACGCACTTATGTTTTTCCCAATAAAACTTTCCTTCTTACAAATTGCCTAGAATCGAAATCACACGGATTTATCCGAAATTATATAACTTGCAAAAATATCTGAAAATAATTAATGTTGATTGGTTGCTATTTTTGTACAGACGATAAATTATATTCAGATCAAGAGTTATGATGTCTTGACTAATTGTTGCGACACCTCCTACCGTAGCATCTGCTTAGTGTCAGCGGGTGTCGAGATACGTTCACGCATTACACCGCTTAGTTACATTCCCAGAATGGGACCACCCTTTAACGTTTTTAATGAAATTGTCAGTTTAATTAGCCGAAAATACAATTCATATGCGGTGCAAAGATAAGCCCGTGTCGAGTTGATGAATGCCAGCGCATGAAATAAATAAATTACTGCCTTCATAAAGTGGGCCAACCATGTCAGACATGAGCAATAAATTATTTTTTCGACACCTATTGGCGATCGACGGACTTGACAGTGAACACGATCAGAGGCTGCTAACAAACAAGAAGAAGTTGAACAACACGCGGCTGTATCATGAGGCAGCGTGCTGCGAGCAGTTATTATCATTTCCGAACACGGAGGAGCAAAAAGCTCGAGCAGCCATAATCCAGTTACATGTACGGTATGACAGACATGCACGGCATATTGTTATCTTTGCTCATAACAACCTCAATTATAATAGATCGCCGCGTTGCCATCCTAGAGTTTTATGCCTATAGAAGGTTATGCCTCCAATTACATACCACATTTATGTAAACCGTCCGACGCAGGTCTTCACGTACCTAAAAGTAATTAAACGTTGTGACTGCTGAACTACAAAACAAACTTAATTTAATGCCCAATGTAATCGATAACTTGTACCACTCGAGTGGAGCCCGCAAAAAAATATTTACATTTATTTATGTCGGAGCCGTACAGTTATATGTGTTTTCCATACAAAGATTATAACGAGGAATTTCCTTACAGAAAGCCAACGCAGAAGATGAGAGATTTATTAATGGTTTTTTATTCAGAAGTGAAGGAGCATTTTATGAACTCTTGTTTTCCAAACTCCTTATTTGTCAGCAGGTAGCTGGGCTCACTTCCATTCATTAATTCGTCTCAACCGGTAAAGTACTGATGTTTCATATTCCGTAAAACCAGTTGGATATGTCGAATAAATGAGTCTATATAAGCCTTAATGTATATAATACAGTTACTAAAATGTACAACACAAATGATAACTTGTTTATAATTGCATATCAACATGATATCAACCTATTAATATTTACTAACATACATAAATACATCTCTTCGTTACATTCATTACAATGGTTTTAATGGTCTCTTCATCAAATTCATTTTTACTAGGTTTAACATTTTAAGGGGGTGGGGGGCACAAAAGCCTAACAATTTTTGAAATACAGCTACTTACGTTACAGGTAGATGGCGCTCGCGATGTGATGATTGTCTAATAGTTCACTACTTGAAGTTCAGTCATCACGGAATATTGGTTTGTACTAGAACTTGTTGCTTAAAAGGACCTTCCCCGCAGTTACACAGCGGGAATTACGTAGACATTCAACAGAGGAAACGTACTTTCTATTAACAGTTTTTTATTGTAAGTGAGAAAATGACATCAAAAAAATATAGAACTTTCTTAATGCCATTAAAATATACAGGAAGATCGAGAAAGACTAAATGCGCTGCTCCCTAAAGATTTCTTGTATTCCACTCACACTATTTTGTGTTACTTTCAATACTTGCATGTTGGCGACAGTGACTTATTAATTTATACAGGTCGCGTACGCATGACGTCACAATATTTGACATTCGTCAGCTTAGGAACAAGACAACGAAATTCCTAAAGTGTTAAATAGCAACTAACCAATATTTCATCAAATTACTACTTTTGTGGAGATTATATTGTTGCGTATTTCCACCTCTTAGGAAACACCCTGTATGAATCCGTGTGTTCTAAATAATTTCAACAAGAGATAAACCACTAACACTTTATTTAATAATTTACTGACTATACAATACTTCAAAATAACCTTTACACTTTGTTTACTTGATATTTAACCTCATTTTTGTTACCGAACGTCACTTTTCAACTTCTTCATTTTTTTTAAAACTTCCTCCTCTGCGCCGGTAATCGTGCTTTATATACTCTGAAATTGCCTCTAGATCAATCGAGAATCATCTCCCATCAAACTCTAGAAAAATCTATCTCTTTCTACAAGTTTCCAGTCACTTACTATTAGGCATAGGCGTATCAATCTCCAGTTTGAAGGGGGTGTAATACATAACGATATTATACAATTTGCCAAGTTTTGGCTGTAATATTAATTGTGGAATTGTGGCAATACGAAATGACGCCAGTTTTTATTAAATATCAATTTTTCAACTAGGAAAAGTTGGAACACGTCAGTAAAAAGAAATGATTTTACAGGAGTATTCAAAGCATTTTGTTAATGGTAAATTGTTCTATTAAAGTGAGAATTTTATTTTTAACGTGGGTTTTATATTATAGGCCACATTGCTGTGTTACAAGACTAGAATTAAGTTAAGATAAAATGCAACTTGAAATCCAGCTATGAAACTGAAAGAGGTTGTGATAAAAAAACAAGTGCTTTTAGTGCAATCTATAAACAATTTGGTAACGAAATGAACAGTTTGTATTGGTTTGACTGATATTTTTTGTATCTAAACTTTAATTGAGTGAAAAAGAGGCTCATGTCGAAAGGGAAAAATGTTACGAGACAACTGTTTTAAATATGGTGCAATTCGAGAGGAACTTCAAAGAAAAGCTACAGATTATGTAAAATATGATAGTTTATGGATCAAGAATGAAGGTTCAAAATGTCATCGATGATCTGGAGACTAAATGTATTGTTTTAAACTACATATTGTGGTTGTTTAAAAACTATTATGTTGGATTGTTAATATTTAAAAACCGAGTCTGAACCATTTTCACAATTTTGTAATGTTAAGGGAGAGAATTAAGTAGTTTTTAAACACCACACGATATATTGTAAAACACTATACATTCACTCGCCAGATCACTCGAATTGTAATTACTTAAGTATAAATGCTATCTAAGTTATATTACAAATGTTAAACTTGGTGATAATAAATAGTTGTATATTTACTCATTAGACATATTTTGTTCTATTCTCATTTACAAGCATATACCTATGTACTAGTTCAGCGTAGTCGACATTCAACCTACCTAACGATAGCAGTAAGTGATAAATGAAACAATAAAAGGAATGGAGAATATTTAATAACACACATAAGTTAGACAATAATAACATTAATATCACATGATAAAAAAGTTCTTGCAGAAATTACAATGGTTGCACAGCTCCATGCATAAATATGCCATAGACGAAGGGTCAGCCGCTAGACAAATTGTCTTTACCTTAATATAACTTCAAGTCTTTTGCTTAATGTGTTTCTTTTCATCAGTATCTATTTCACAAAATCTACACATTGTATTGCATAACTATTAACTGCTTAGCCATAGCCATTACTGCTAAAAAACTAAAATGAATGACGTCTCAGCACCCCACTTTGTACCTTATAAATTGCAAATCAGGCTAGCGAACGTGTTTGCCTGTACCTGCAGCACAATTACAATGGGTACTAAGAAATCATCTGGATCCGCAATATATCGAAGGACTAAGGCTTTTGTTAACAACGCTGAAAGTCCATAACCTGAAAAATTGATCTGTGTGTGAGTAACTTTCACAAAACAACATATAATTATGCAAGTACTTGGCAAAAATGATTTATAATTTATAATTAATCCTTACCTTTGCGATTATACGATATACGATTATTACGATATAAGCTGTTATCCTGTAAATTTCTTGGAGAGAACTTGTTTCACCCAACCACTAACAAACTGGTTGCAAACTTCGACTTTTCAATACCTTGTACTCATTATTTTAACTATGGAATCTTTTCAAAAATCATGTAATTACAATATATGTGTATGTAATATTCGGAAATAAATCGGTATTTGTACTAAAATCTTCTTTGTTTAATGTATAGAGATTTAAATTGATAACATCAACATTTTTCCATACATCTAACCTGTACATCATAGGACTATTTCGTAAAATATAAACTCGTCTCCATCTTAACAAACAAAATTCGTCACATGAATTGATTAAGGATACTTGTGGATGCTAAATAATCCAAAATTAAGTTTAAAACTTAAAACATCACAAAATCTGCAAAGTATACACTTAAAACCAGGCGTTCGATCAGCTAATCACAAAACACAAAGTGGCGGCCATTTGCATTTTTGCAGTAAGTCCCTAAGCTGGTAACATACGAAATCAGTTTTAATAGTATACGCAGAATAGAAGTCAGTTTTGATAATTTTAGTGACTTTTCTGTGTCATGTGACGTTCACTCTTTCTCGATCGCTACTTTTCGTTTAGTTAGTCAAACAAAATTTTAACATAACCTATAACCTACATAATTAAATAGTTGCGAGCACTATAGGCGCAGAAGTAAAATAGTTTTATTTGAATTATTATTCAGGGTAGTGTGCAAGAAGCTTGTTTGTGGCAAGCGCGCTCAGTCACATTGTCTGCCCATGTCTTGGGTTCCAACCCCATCTCCGACATTGGCGGAATCGTTGGATAGTGGATGCTGTCTGCGTTTGGCTTTGTATTTCGGGATTGTGAATAAATGCTGTGTTTTTTTGTTTATTATAGAAACTGGTAATATGAATAATTTTTTTTAGATTGAGCTGCAATTTCTTGAATTTCCGCGGTGTTAAAGCAATTGTTTGAATGGATGAATTCCACAAGATAAACAAATCAGTATTAGCAGTCCATGAAAAAAAAAGCATCAAACGTGTTGTGACCAGGACCAGACCATCCGTTTTCGGGGGCGCTGAGCAGGATGGTGATATTTTTAGGCCTCCCACCGTCACCTTATGGAAAGTAAACCATATAACCCCATTCCAACAAGTCCCCACATGCACAGTAGCAACAAATATTTGGAGGGGGTGGTTTCGGGGACTTGGGGGGTAGTTCAGCGAAGGGTAGGGGAGGAAATTATATTGCTATCGTCTTGAGCATCCTCGAAAACGGGGATAAACATCTTGCACAAAGTGTGAGTTTTTGGGAAGATTTAATAATTAAGGGAGGGGGTAGTTTTTAACCCCGGCGGTGATTGCATGTCTTGGCACTCAACTTACTTTACAATACCAAAATCTTGTCAAAAACCTCGATCCAATGATTTCCCACATATCCAATAGCCAGAAATGTAAAAAGGGGGTGGTTTCGGTAATTTGGGGGTGGTAGTGGAGGGTAAGGG
Organism: Stenurella melanura; assembly: GCA_963583905.1. Classification (NCBI taxonomy): domain Eukaryota; kingdom Metazoa; phylum Arthropoda; class Insecta; order Coleoptera; family Cerambycidae; genus Stenurella; species Stenurella melanura. The sequence goes on from OY757311.1 coordinate 117,422,434, forward strand.
AGGAATGTATGTAGCATCAGGGGAGGGGTTAATAGTATTTTGGATGATCAGTCTATACGGCCTATCCAGAAAACTCCATCCGACAAGCCATCGCATACCTAGAATGGAAAAGACGTGAAAAAGGGGTGGTTTTTCGAGTTTAGAGGCAGTTCCTCACTGGTGTGAGGCCTAGAAGTATCACCATCGTGTTCAGCACCCTCAAAAACGCCATTTTCTGTCTTTGAGGAATCGATTTTTGTCAGCGTAATGTAAATACAATCCTCAGAAGATTTCACCTAGAATTAAAACGAGATCTTTTGATATTTGGTAGATTTTTAGTAGTAGAAAAGTATTTAAAGCGTTATCAATGTTACCGTTGTTGGAAGATAAAAAAAAATGCCATAAAACTTCAAAAACTATTTTTTTTAAATAGCTTTTAAAATACGAAAAATACAAAACTAACATAGAGATGAAAATTAAAGAGCAGGAAAATCTATAAACAAAATGTACCAAGTCTCAATTTTTTTTATAACATTTAATACTCCCCACCACCACTACATCATTAAAGGGGGTTAATAAAATAAAATTGATACATTCACTTGAAGGTTGGTACGCGTATGTATTAGAACGATATATAACTAGATTATATTTTTAGATATTCCGTTAAAGGGTTGGAGGTGAAATAGGGGTAAATTACTAAAGCAAGCTAGAAGAGTCCAGAAACGTGGGATTTGATATAGGTATTTACTAAAAGCAAAGATCTCCAGTTTTAATGACATTTTCATATTAAAATAAAATTGTGATTTAGTGTGTACTAGAACAAAAGTTCTCAATAAAATGTTTGGCATCAGACACCCTCACCCCCATTAAAGGTCGGTCAGCAGAGGAGGTAATGAAGTGGAACGTCGTTTTATGGCTTTCTGGGTCAGACGTTTTAAAAAATGCATATTATAAAAATTCTGTGAGTAATTATTTCCACAGTGCAAAAATCACTTCATAGATATTTTCGTTAACAGAGACTTGGATGGAAAATCTGAACGGTTTCTTGTATAATGTTAGTTTTCTAATATTCTCTCATAATTATTGAATAAATCTATTCGTCATAAGCTCACGCTGTATGTTGGTATCTTGTTTCAGTTTCAGAAACAACATGTTCAAAATTGATATTAAATTATAAATTCTTCAAAAATAAAAGTATGAATATTGCTCTCCATGATGTTCATGAACAGAGTGTAACAACCAAGCAGGAAATGATTCGTGTCTCCAAAAGTATCGTAAGTACTCGAAATGTACAATATGTCACGGATTCAAGAAGAGTATTGCTATAATAGAGTTGTATATGTTGTTCTATATTCTGCTATCTATTTTATTTTTTATATACGTTCGAAATTACTTTTTGAAAGTAAATTGAAATGATTTTATTGAGCGCCAAACAGTTTCTCAAAAGCTGTTAATATTATAGACTATAGAACACCATTAGCATGACTATCTACAATCTATAGAATGACTCTTACTCAAGGTCCAACGAAGTCGGTTCAATAAATGCTCATCGATCAAGATAACAATCTAAATAAATCAAACTCAGCATTTGAACGAACAGAGTATTAATTTATTAACAAATTTGAACTTGGAATGTAATTAACAAATTTAAATAACAAAATTTAACTTAACTAAAATGATAAATATGGCCTTTATTTAAAATAAATAATATGTACCATGGATTTCTGATATTGTAAAGCTTTACCTTGTCTTTCTTTCGACTCGAGTAATGTTATATTATAACCTCTAACTGGTTATTATGATCCTTGAAATATTATGTCACTTGACTGACTTTTTAACCTCTCAAGGCTTCTTCTTCTTCTTCTTTACTGGATTGGCGTTTGTTTCTAACCTCCAATTTATTTTCAAGATTTCCTTGAAGTATTTCTATCACTTGCTTGACGTTTGAAATTTCTTCACCATATAAATTTGCTAACTGGATTAACAAATACTTCCCTCTTCTAAATCTGCTTCCCGGATAATCTACTTCGTAATACTTTCAAAGTATACTCACTTCTTATATTTAATCAACTTTTACAATTTATTCTTGATATCAATATATCTGGATTGTAATTTTCTAACCTTCAACTTATTCACCACTTTTCTTCTATTTTCAATTTATTAATTATTCGTGGATGAATATTTTTCGCAGCTCGCTGTTCAGCGGTGTCTGATCAACTGATTTGTTATTTTTATTCGTTTCATTGGGTTAATTTCCAATATTTCAATTGTTTTTTTCTATTTTGATCTAATATTTCAAAATTTAATTTTAATTTAAAATTTAAACTATTCAGTTTTGTTTGTTCTTTACATTAATTGAACACTGTTTTTAATTCTTTAATTTTCCTGATGAATTTCTTATTCTACTTTTCAGGATTAAGTGAATAATTGTAATTACTCGAAATATATTGACATATTACATATACTTTCTTAAAATCTACTTATAACTACAATTAACAATTCCAATCTCAAATAAATACTAATTCATACATTTAGATGAATAGCAATGATAAACACAAAATGCTAGTAGTTAAAAACGTACTGCAGTTTTTCATACTGACAGAATATCGATATAATAAACTAAAACAAGAAATTGATACGCCAACAAATATTTAACATCATACTATTAGTCCTTTCTTTCTGCATGATGTGAAATATCATTTACAAAACACCTTTCTGCAATGATATTTGAAAATATCTGAAAACTTAAAATGTCATTTAGTGTTTTGTAATATATGGACTTACTATTTCTGAAATAATTACCCTGCAATGCCACTACTGGTAATAGTCTTTCATTCAATATTCATTTTGTGTAGATTTACAATGTTTCTACACAAAATATGATTTTCAGCCCTAAGTTTTGACATAAATGTCAGATTTTATAAAATTTACTTTTTGTTTTCCAATTTCATTCTAAATCATTTTAAATGAGATTGTGATTCTCTATAAGTTCATGTTTTATTATATACTATTTAGAATAACCTTTTTAACTAAATTAACTTCATTTTATGTTTATTTAAATATTTTGTTCTAATTCAATATCAAGTTTCATTCTCTGCATCCTACTCGCTGAGAATAAGTGAACTTGAATCAATTAAATAAACCACAGATATTCCTGCTTCTGTATGATCCGTTAAAGTAAAACTGTTATGATTATTTCCTAAAATACATACAATTTTGTGAATTTTATTTATGATTTCAAACACGATACTTGGGTATTGTTCCACAGTGTGAATACACAGCAATGTATATATTTACCGGTCGCTTTTGACCAACACAGTAGAGAGCAAAGTGCAAAACACCCTGTATCTAAAAAATTACAAATTTAAAATAAATTATGGAAAGGGCTCTTTACTACAATTAAAACAAGAAATGTTTGATTGAATCTAGATGCACATGAATATAAATTACATTCTAAAGAGTATTCATCGCAATTTGTTTAGATAAGTTTTAAAATTTAATTATCTCCCGATGATTCTAGTTTGATTGGAGAAGCGCTAGTCTACATACTATGCAGTATTTGTGTTTGTAGAATCTTATAACAGATCGCAACCGTCTTCGAGAACATATTTTTAATTAAAATGTGTATTAACTTCTATGTGTGCTAATCAATATTCTTACAAAGACAATAGGGTTTTTTTGTAGCTAACAATAGTTTACTCTCCAAATTTCAACCCTAAGATACCGTGCTTCTAAAATGTTACAAACAGACAGGAGCACAGATGGATAAACAAAGAGGTAAACTGAGATTTTGAAAGTTGTTCAATGTTCAATGACGAACACAATGATATGACAATAATTTCTCTATGAGCGATATTAATTTATGACTTTGGAAAACTACCTGACAAATAATATATTCTTCATTTATGCGAAGAGCGTAACCAAAAAAAAAAAATGAGAATTCATTGGGAAATAAAAAAATTACAACAGTTTGAATATCACGCGCATACTAAGAGACCCACTTCAAAAGAGTACTTTTGTTTGCGTTTCAGAATAAATTGCTTTAAGTCAACAAATTGTAGTATTTCTTTAGTTACTGAAACATCAAGATATCAGACATGTTATTTACCACCTCTTTATCGCTCCAGTTTACGCCGAAATCCATTAATAACAATATTACCCCGAACACAAATACAATCAACATTAGAGGTGTAAAACAATTCAACAATTTATCAGATTATATGTTGTACGACAGAAGACAAACTATTAGTCACCCAATATCTGGTGTCAAAATGTTATCCGCGTTGATTAGTTTAGATCAATAAATCTCAGCACCTCTAAACTGAATTATAAATGGAAAGTTGGTGTAACAGAAAGCGCGTGTCTCGAGGAAAATAAAATAACAGTGCCAACAATTCCACAGAACGGGCCTAATTTAGGGTTCTCTTTTCACACCGTCAACATGCACCCCTAAATCTTACTATAAGTTCAGTTTGCTTTTAACATTCCAGTCGGAGCTCTTAGAACTCGGTTATATTGTTTTCCTTTATTGTATATGCCTTCACTGTTAACGTATATAAATTGCTTCGGAATAAAATTATGGGACTTGAATTTTTAATTGAAATTTTGAGAGGAATGCATCTTTGTTTCTTATTCAATTCTCTTTTCGGTGTTTTATTTTTGACTGCTACACCGAATTTATGAAAACATTTCTTTCAGGAAGATAATAATTTATACTGCTAAAGCATAAAAGGATGTATTTAAAATCAACATTATATAAAAACAGTAGTTATGGATATTAACAAGATGAAGACGTTAAAGCGTATCTCCAAGAAACGCTTACTTTTCATGCTAATTTAAAGAAAAATGTTAAAAAATAAAATCGTTGGTAAAGCCAAAAGTGTACATATAGAAAGCTATTTTATACAATAAGTGTTGCCTAAATTACTATCAGAAAATTTAATTTTTTTATTTAAATGTATAATTCCAACTAATTTAAATACTAACATTAACGAGCAACACTTTTTTGATAATATCTTTACAACTACCAAATACTGTACTAAGGTTATGACCTGGTGTCCTCAGATTATTTATTTTATCAAGATGCATTTCACACTCGACCAATGCTCTGCTATTGCACCCATTAGACTAACTCAAAAGGCGTTGTCCTCTTGAGCCTTCTTCTTATCCCACGTTGATTAAGCAGGCTTCGGTATTACCGTGATTTCGAAGTCGCCCTTCATGAATTTGTACAAATCTTCTGACTTTATCTGAAACCATTTCCACACTCCAGGTCTCTGTGTAGGTAGCTATTTCGTACATTGACCACCACCCTTAACACTTTAGTTTGAAAGCGTTGGATTATTCAAATGTTACTTGCACTAACACAGTCCCAGAGTCAGATACCGTATGTCTACGCAGGTTTTAAAACTTGTTTGTATAGGATTAATTTATTATGAATAGACAACTCAGAACTTCTTCCGAGCAGCCAGTACATTTTTCTATATTTAAGATTCATTTCATCTTCTTTCTTCTTTACGTGTTTCTTCCATTTTAGCTTAGCATCCAGGTTCATACCTAGATACTTAGCCGTGTTTGCATATGAGATTGTATGATTGTTGAGCGTGACTGCCGTCTGTTCAGAGCATCTATTTGTTACTGTGCACTGATTTGCTTTCGTTAAGGTTAAGGCGCCAGCGTTTTGTTCATATATTAACACTATTCAAAGCTTCTTGGAGGTTGTCGTTAGCTTCTTGATCAGTTTTACCAACTGCCAATTCACCCGTGTCATCAGCAAAGCTGGCAATTGTACTTTATTGGAATATCACTTTTGTATAATAAATACAACAGTGGACCCAAAACACTACACTGTGGTACGCCAGCTTTTATTGGCCTCAGTTCAGAGTATTGTTCCTCACGCTTGATTCTAAACATTCTTTCACTAAAATACGATGTTGTTTTAGTAGAAGTTGTTCTAGTTTGTGTTCCAATCCCTGGTGCCAGACTTTATCGAAAGCCCGAGCAGCAACCAGAAATGGTCTTGAACATATCATTTTCTCATCGAGTGCTTTCTCTAGGTGGTCTGTGTGCCTAAGAACCTGATCTATAGTTGCATAATTTTTTCTGAATCCAAACTGGTGTATCGGGATTACGTTCTTTTCCTCGGTGATAGGTCTAACTCTTTTCAAAAGCAATTTCTCAAACAGCTTTGATATCGCTGACAGCAGTGAAATCGGTCTATATGAGGTAATTTCATTAATTGGTTTTCCGGGTATGAGGATCATAATGACCTCTGCTATATTCCAACGCCTTGGCCCATATTTCAGTCTGTACGATGCATTGATCAGGCTTGTTAATTTTACTACTGCTTTTCTTGGCAATTGTTTCAGAATTTCGCCAGTTATCAAAGTATACCCTGGAGCTTTTTTGTATTTATGTTTGGTTTGATCTCTTCTAGTACTACAGAAAGAGTTTGTATAGTCATTACTACTGCAGCCTGGTAACTAATATATAATTAATAATAAATTAATATTATTTCAGATACACCATATAAAAAACAAATTATTACGTAAAACAAATTTAAACATGAATGAATTCTGAACTAGTGCATTAAATCATTATACATTATCATTTGTTGTGTTTCGTCTACAAGAATGCTCTGTTTTATTATATCTGATTGCATCGAAAACTACTAACTATTCTTAAAGCAAAAAGTTTAAAATTTTATTCTTATTTCTTCTCAAAGTATTCGTTAGCCATTTTGAAAATTTAGAAAATATCTGCTTGCTGTACTTACCTCTGCAAATTTCACAACTTATCGACATATCCTTAGAAAAAAATTTTCTACGTTTGGTAAGAATTCATTAGAGTTTCAAGTGTAACAATTACCTTTACATATCGAAGCAAAGTCTGTACTTGATAATTTTGAGCATAATTCTTCAATGTGATTTGATCAGTTCAAATTACCATTAAGAGTAATTTCCAGTAAAGCAACAGGATGCCCTACAGATCTATTACAGTTAGTAGAAAAGGATAATGATTTGCCTGTGTTTAATATTAAGTTATTAGTTGTACGCTTAGTTTCCGCTTTTACTTCTAAATTGTTTAAAGGTAGACTGAGAATGTGAAATTGCATCGTCTGCAAATAAAACATAACTCAGAACAAAGAGGTTACGATGTTATAAATAATGAATACCAGCGTACCAAGCATCCCGCCTTGGGGTAACCCGTGAATTATTAATTCTGAATCGGACTGGGTATTCTCAATACATACTCATTGCTGTCTATCTTGGTAGTAGGATTTTAAGAATAATAAAGGTAGTTCTTTTACACCATAACGTTGCAGCTTCTCCACAAGCACATTGTGATTGGCACCTCTACGCCTATGACGTTTACGTCAAACGATCAGTTAGAGGCTGGTTTTTTTAAATAAACAACACAAATAAGTATAAAAACTTGAAATTAAATATTTCGCCGAAGCTTCGGAAATCTAATCTGTTTCCTTTTTCAAGGCTTTTTTGAAAAATCTTTTTTGCTGTGTATGACAAATACACAGCTCTAAGAATGTTTGTTATATTCAATATCCATAGATACTTACTATTTACATAGAACTGTTGATATAGTTAACAGTTTTTTAGTTTTTATACAATGTTAAGTTTGTGAAGCTCTTCTTTGAACATTGGCAGCCAAGTTGTACAGACATCTACGGAACAATTCGACATGCAACTATCATCATTCAATAATTAATATTATCGCGGATTCTTTAATTAAAGAGCAAACTAAACATTGTATAAAAAGTAAAAAACTGTTAACTATATCAACAGTTCTATGTAAATAGTAAGTATCTATGGATATTGAATATAACAAACATTCTTAGAGCTATGCATTTGTCATATACAGCAAAAAAGATTTTTCAAAAAAGCCGTGAAAAAGAACACAGATTAGATTTCCGAAACGTCGGCAAAATATTTAATTTCTAGTTTTTATACTTATTTGTGTTGTTTATTTAAAAAAACAGCCTCTAACTGATCCTTTGGCGTAAACGACACAGGCGTAGAGGTTATTTACCAGTATCATACTGGGTAATTGTGATATATTTTGTAGATCCTCCTAGCACCGCTTAAAAAGAAAACATACATGTGGCAGGAAGTCCCAAAGAATTGAAGAAGGAAAAAGAAAATTAAGATAATGCCACAAATAACATTTAGACAATGTTTATTGAAATAAAGTGAAATACAATAGACAACGGAACAGTCATTAAGTAAATCTTGTGTGAAATATGACAATAATGACGTTCGATTCATTCACGATTCTGGATAATGCCTGAATGATTTTTACGAAAACTATGTTAACTGGTAAAAATGTAATAGGTCATCATTTTTGAAATAGGGAGTGAATCCAATTTCAACTAATATTTCAACATTTTTCCTAAATAAAGGATGACAGAAAAGTAAAAAATTATAATGAAGTGCCTCTCAAAATAGTACCTTTTATTAGAAGGTAATTTAAATCAATGATTAAAGTAAAGACACTCGATTTAAGTAATGCTTTTAATCAACATTATCTAATTAAGCCGACTCTGATCAAATCTATGTTACATACAATACATTGGAACATTGCATGTGTTAACTCATTTAAAAATATCAGAAATAAATTTATATCTGCTGTCAAAAAAATGCTCTTAAATAATAATTGAAATCGTTAGACATTAAAAAAAAGTTACCTTTTATTTTAGTACACAACTCTGTATTTTGTGTTATATGTACATAAAAATCCACTAAAGGAATCTGCTAGCATATTTATCGTTTTCTGGTCTATAGCGTACAAATATATGTCAGGATTGATCCCGGCAATATTGAAACAACATTTAATATAACCCACATCAGCAAAAAATAAAATCTATATAGAAAAGCGAAATCCAATTTATGTAATATGTTTATGATAGCACGGGAGGTTCTTGACAAATGGCCCATAAGCCGGTCGGCAGGTCTACGCGTTCTAGGTATATGGGTTATTGAATCAGCATTTACGACTTTATCGGCTGACCGGTCATATCATAACTCAGGCAGATGGGGATTACCTCTTAGGTGATTAGGGCTATCCGTCTCCAATATCACCCCCGCATGTCAAAATCCACTGAAATATAGATACATACGGTAGTAATTTTGATATGTTGGAAAGGGTGAGTTCGTACACAATATTTATGTTATTACTTTAATGTAGAGGATGCTGAAATCATAGTTTCCTTCGATAACTTAAAGAATACTCCTAATGGAATTGATAATCGTAAACAATATATGGAAATGTGTAGGTCTCAATGCAATGAGTAGACGATATTGAATATAAATAAGACGATGAGAACTTTGACTTATGAATTATTATATATTATTTTAAGAATACAGCTTTATATAGAGGGTATCTTCATAAAGTGAATTTATTTTTGTTTGCACGTTTTTAATAACCTATAAAATCCAATGTTTGACAGTTATTCGCTCAGAATTCTTTCGGAAAAAACCGATAGGCGTGAAATTTCGACAGCAAGTAGGAAATGGCTCAAGGAACAAAAGTTATTAGTGCCCATGTGTGCTTTTACCCTAGGGGTGGATGCCACCCTTTCTCGGTGGTGGAAATTAGTAAACTCGAGATAACCGCAGAAATCGATATAGGAATGAATAATTATTGATTGATTGATTGATTGATTTGCCAGCGCAAGGTGAGCATTGCTGTCGATTCCGGGCATCCAGTCTGGGGGCAAAGATAAGAGAATTAACAAAATAGGACAGCCGGCGGAAAACCTTTTATCTTTTAGCAATGGCGACATTTAGATTGGAGTTCTTGCGCAGCGGCCACAATGTGACCATCAGACGGAGAAAGTAACATTAGAAAGAGAGGCTAATAGCGGAAAATGGACAACACTGTTCTGATAGAACGACCGAACTCAGCTGACTGCGAGTACCCAAGGTCACTAAAAAAAACAGGTTGCTTTGTAATATATGTCACATGAAGTATTTCTGCTTGTTAATGGCTTTGTAAGTCGAAACTGCAGTCGCAATTTTTATAAATACATAGTGGTAGAAAACACAGTGTATTTTATTTAGTTATTTGTGCAAAATGATTAACTACCACAGAGTAACGGCTCCTTCAATCAATTTTTTTAAGTATTTCTGTTTATATGTAAGGTATCTATTTGGCTAGGATAGAATTGTACATTAATAGAATATGTTTAAAACTTTTTTCTATAAAATGGGAATAAAACAGCCACACGCAGCTGACACCGAGGTCTATGCGTGACGAAACGCTTGTCGATTCTAATGAGCTAACCTATCTTTTAGTAAGCTTGGTCAAATTCATTTAATGCATACCCGACAAATCTCGAAACTGTTTCCGCTGGATGTCGTGTCCCTTTAAATTGGAGTTCCCAACCGTTTTCGTCTATTCGTCTTCTCCGTCTGACTGTCCTATTTTGTTAGTTCTCTAATCTTTGCTGGAGGTTCGTTCCCACACGTAGCTCGGTCGTCCGCCAAGCATACGCTCGGTTGGACGTGGGACATGCTTTTGTCAGCAGCGAGAGCCACATGACGCATGGGGTAGAAATATAGGATAAGTGTAGTTGTTTGTGAGATGCTTCTTTTAAGTTTCCATGCTTCTTTTTTAGTGTCCATCTGTCATCATTGGATGGGGAGAGTAAGAGTTTGCAAGATGCTACTTTTTAGTTTCCATGCTTCTTTTAAGTTTCCATCTATCATCATCTCCTTTTTTCTTCTTCTGTTTCAGAATCTAGCAGTGTACACCCCCTTCCGCTCGCTTGCGTTCACTTAGTTTGTCCGCCAAGACATACATACATTCGCTCGCCGCAGGGGGACTTTTATTTACTAATCGTTCCACAGGTAAACATCCATTTACGGTGGAAGTGTAAGGAAGTCTTACGGTAGAAGGAGCTTTTCAGAGCGGGCTATGAGAAAGAGGCGCGAGAGAAATTTGTACACCCTGTATATTGGTTTGTTTTGATCGTAATTACTTTCATCTGCCGCTTTCCAATTCTAATTTTCGATTTCATTACCTTTATTTAATACATTTTTCATTTTGCTTTTAAACTTTTTTTAATTTAATAAAGAAATAAGCAAGTAAATAAACTGATACACTAATAAACTAAAGCTACAAATTAACAAACAAAATTAAGCACAACTTACTTCTTTTCATCCACAGCTGGCTCTCTGCCTTATATACACATATGTTGCTCTCATCCACTTGACCCAGGTATAAATTTTACGAAGTGCTCCAGCTATAGGCGCTGCACTAATATAAACACTTTATATTTGGTACCTAACACTTTATAATAATTTTTCAAATTTTCAATTATTAATTCGGTGTGTGCCTTGTGCCTCTATTTTTATACTTCATTTTACGCAGAATTTATTAATCCACCGATGACTTAAATTTTGTCGAGTTTAATGGAGTAGTTACCGGTGCTTTTTCGTTTTACGGAGAGAGTGAACACCAACACGTCTGTCCTCGACGAAGATAAACCGGCTCTCCAAATCGATACAAGGATGACTTATATGCAAAAAATGTTCTAGAAGTTCTCTCGATAAATCAATATTTTTCGAGTTATTCGCGATTGAAGATGTTGCTTTTTCATCTAAGAAATGCATGTTTTAGAACGATTTTTCACGAATATCTCGAAAACCTTACGTTTTATCAAAGAAAATCATCAGCAGCAAAAATCAAGCTTATAAAATAGCAGATCGATTGGTTCTATTTCTGTTTCGTTAAAGGAGACTGTTTGTTAGCCGAAAACTGAATTCGAACCGTTCAACTATGAATAACGGAAAAACGAATTTTTGGAGGAAATCTTGTCAGACCTTTTTTAAAGTACTTGATATGACCTTTAAAATGACCTTTAGTAAAAAACGTTAGCATACAAACTTACGGAGTTATGATGAAAATAAAACAGTTGTCGCGTTTTTTCGGAGAAGAAATCAGCAATGAAACCATTGGCATAACCGCATGAATTAAAGTTATCCATTTACGGTTTACTTCACTTAGGTACTAACAATATGTTCTAGAAGTCTAGACGGTATAGAATGCCTAGAGTTGGAAAATAGTTTGATTCAATTTTGGAATAAGGTTTGAAATTTTTAAAAAAATTTTCTTTTCAAACATTCAGTTTCTTTTTTGCAGAATATTTTGTTCTTTTATTTATTTCTCTAGGATGAAAATTAATTGAAATATCACCGTTTTAAGTTCACAGTTGAGTGTGAGGACCACCTTCCCCGAGAACATTAAGTTCAAAAAGCTCAAGAGCGAAGGTTGCAAGGAAGGTCTACTTCCTTATAGTTCTACAGACCTTATAGTTTTTGAAATTCCCTCCAAAATGGTTCAGTTGTGGCTAAGGAATAATGTAACGCATCAAAAATTTAAGAAAAATTTTTCAAAGTGATAATATTCACTGATAACAACTAAAATATATATGCTTCATGACTAGATGAATAGGTGAGAATTCTATTTATTTTCATATTTTATGAAAATATGCTTTAATGAAAATGTACTTGAGTAATGTAAACGGTACTTCATTAATATGTATTATTTAATATGTAGGCACCTTGTACAGTCATCCGCAAGAGCGAAGCTCCTCCTTTCTTTTCAAACATTTCAAATTTTAAATATAGCCCAGTGCACTTTAACTTGGTCGACCCAAAAGTCGCTTCGTCGGATGAACTAAGCTTTGTCGACATACGTGAACAATGTCTTTAGGTTATTGGTTTAACTTCATGAGCAAGAGAAAAATTAATCGTACGTGCACTTATTAACTCATACACAAAGACAAGTTAAAGTCTACTCAACTTTATACATAATTCTCACGAAAATGCATTCTTATTTAGCAACACTATAATAAAATAATAAGTTGGGTACAAAAACTACAAGACAACTAAGGATCCACTATGATAAAACAGAAAATGGATTTTTTCAATTCAGCAATTGCTTTAACTCTCTTAAGCAACTTATTTCACTCAATTAGAAACTTAAAGTTTATTTGTTTACCAATACTAAAATAGGTTGTTGAGCCTCTGAAAAAATTAGAAAATACGAGTATTGAAGCAATTTAATTCGAAGTAAATAATAAAATAGTTTATAATTATATTAAAAAATATTGCTTGCAGGGACTTTGTAGATTTTCACACCTTGCCTATAATTTACTTTATTTACGTTATTGGAAAATTAAGTGAAATATAAAATATCCATTACCGCAAAAGCCGTTTATAAAATAATTTTACACTTTCCTCTTAAACCACAATTTATATTCTCGATAATTGTAATTTCTTACATTTTATTGGGTAAAATACATGAGAAATATTACAAACTGTAGATTGAATAAAGCAAGGTAAACATACGTTTTTTGTTTCTTTTAATAAATAAATAGGATAATATCTAAAGCAGTTAATAAAAAATACACATTGACACAATATTGACGAACTCTTGCAGAAATTGAAATTATTCCTAACAAAATGTTTCGATCGACGCCTGTATACAGAATGTTTATTGTGGGGCGTGCTGGGTAACATATATTTTGCTTTCAAGATCTAATTTTATATAGAGTAAGTGGCCTAAAATATTGAAGAACCTGCTTCCTCAAATGGTTCTATGAAGAAAAAATCATGTACAGTTGCTTTCTTAAACAGCTTCCTTTCTTAGATACAGGATGTTAACGCCGAGTTACTTTTTTTTGAATTTTTCGAAAACACACCTCAAAAAAAGTTATTTATTTGTACGTTTATTACATATTTTAATAAATCCTGCAAGTTAAGAGAGTGTATATTAAATAAGAAAATTTTCTTAAATGTCATTTTACATCCCAAAAGACATCCTTAAATTGAAAATACCACGAGACATTTTTTGTTAAGTACTAAACTTAAAATTGTACCACGGAGTAAAAAGAAGGGTGGCGTGTATTCTCTTCAAATAAAAGATCTCCTTACTTTATGTAAAAGTGGAACCTTAATGAATCCAAAATGAAAAATTCAAATAAGACCAGATTTTTACGTTTTGAGTTCCAAGAAGCACGTGAAAAGGTGTTTTTAAAAATATCAGCGTGTGAAATTCAATTCCGTCAGTCTGTCTCTCTGTCTGTTGTTTATCTGATGGCACTAACTATAACTAAAACATTACTTGACGGAAAAGAGTCAAATTTGGTACCTAGTTGACGCTACTGACAGTGAAGAAATGGGTAGACTTTGACTTTGACTTTGAAATATATACAGGGAATAAATAGAAGAGATACTGAAAAAAGAATTCATGGAAAACACCTATTATAGTTTTATTCAAAAATATACAAGGTGGTCATCGTAAGAAATAATTGAACTATGGTAGAATTTGTAAAAGTATTCACATAGATCCTCTATATTTGACACTTTTTATTATGCTCTTCGCAAATACAAAACGTAAAGTATATTGCATTCGATCGACAAATTTGTAAAACCGGTAATATTGCTCGTGGAGAAAAAATTTTCATATCACTGTGGTGGTGATCGAATTCTGAACAACTTCCAAAATATTCGTCCGATCGTCTGCCAGTCTGTCTTCTCGTCTGTACGCCCGTCTGCCTGTCCGTCCGCCTGTCTGTCCGTCACGTTTCTTGTAAGCACGGTAACTTAAGAACGAAAAGTCCGATTGTATTGAAATTTCGACAGTAAGTTTCCATTAGCTAGAGGAATAGCCTTGTTGTCTTTGAACAAAATCTATCAATAAATAAAAATGTTATTAATTTTTTAGATTAAAAAAAGTGTTTTTATGTTTTGTAATTAAACTAAAAACGTCTAAACCTAATATTATTAAAAAAAAACTGCGGAGAGTATCTTATAGAATGTGCAAAAATTATATGAAAAGTGTAGTAAATCGGCGAAGAGTATAATGGTTAGCTTTTTCTAACTTTATTGCTGATAATCATGATATACCTGTTGATAGCAATTTAATTAGACTCGACTCAGAAACAGACGAGACTTTATCAACAGTTAAAACATTTATTAAACCGGGTTGGCCTAGTAGGGCGCCTATCGAATTAAAACCCTATTTTATTTTTAAAAATCACTTAACTGTTGAAAGAGGTTGTATTATGTTAGGGCATAAAATGGGAGTACCTCGTTCTCTGCGACCAAAGATTCTAGCTCAATTCCATACAGCTCACATGGGCATGGTCAAAACAAAAATTCTTGCACGATCTTATGTTTGGTGACCTTAGATAAATAAAGATATTGAAAAAATTATTAAATCTTGTAACGCGCAATTCACCTCCTAAGGCAGAGGTAACACCATGGCAATTTCGATAAAAACCTTGGGAAAGAATTCATATAGATTATTTAGTTCGAATTTTTAATAAATATTATGTGTTAGTAGTATTAAGAATATAATAGAATAGAACACTCTTTATTTTCCAACTAAACTGAAACAACAGTATGGGCATCGTCATTTACATATTATATTTGATATAAAATCAGTCAATAATTATAAAAATATATTTTACACTAATTGCATATATAGTATTAAAAACTTATTTATGAAAAATATTGTTTTGTTATTGAGTAAAAGTAATTTATGTAAAATTCGATGATTAAAAATTCCCAAAAAAATATGTTAAAAGAAATATATATTATAAGTACCTACCGAAGTAATTTAAATGATATAAATATAAAAAAATATTTCAGATGTGTAAAAAGTCATCTATGGAAGAAAATTACGTTGTATTTATGTAGTCGTATATAGAATAAAACCATGAGTTTGTAGATAGTTGCTTAACGAATGTTTCAATTTGTACGATGTATTTGAATTTCTTATGTGATCGGGAAGTTTATTATAAATGTATATTCCCAAATAATAAAGGCCTTTTTCAAATCTTGTTTAATATTTATTTTTGTTGGATGACCACTCTATTTTTTGTATCAATAGTTATTAGGTTTTCTTTGTAATAATGGTGATAACTACATTCATTATCATTTTCATATGTCTTTTCTTAATAAATGATTTTTTAGAGCGACCGCCCCGAAAAAAAAGAGGGAAGTTCTGTCACATATAAATCCCATATGCGACACTGAAAAAGACAGCGATATCTTGTGCAACACTAGCCTTTCAGTGGTCGCGCGATTTTTTTTTACTTTAGTGGTCGCACACGGTCTCAGACACCAGCATAAAAAAACACGTTTAAAAAGTAAAAATTCAGAAACAATTTTGAAAGGACCTCGAAGCTATATATATGTAATTAATAAATGTTAAGTGTTTTCGAAATATTTATTTAAGTAAACCTTAATTTTTCAATGTACAAAAAAAATAAACAAAATACTGGCTCACCCTATATATACTTGAATAACAGAAATAAAAATTCTCATAAAACCTTTGTTAAAGTAAACTTATCTTCTAGAAACATAAGGGAATCTATTTTTGTCCATAGAAGTCTTTGGGTTCCTTCTAAAATAAAGCATACAGGTTATAAAAATCATAAAAATATTTTTAATTTTCTTTCCTTGTTCTTACATTTTTGGGTGGACAATGTTTGCTCCATTTTGTTTTTTATCTCTTCCCATAAAATGTTGTGCACTTCCATTCATTTCCCCACCTTCATTTTCATCAAATTCCTGTTCTGTATCGATATCTTCTGATCTTTCATAAATGTTGTCTTCCTCCCCGTTTCTTCTTCGTCATCATTCTTCTCCACTGGGTACTTCTTCGAACAGCCTCAATATCCTTTCTTGCTCTTTGTTGGAGTCAATATTTATATAAAGTTAGGAAAATAGAAGGTTAATACTTACCGAAATATATATTTTTCAATGAATAACCCAAAACAAATGACAGAAATTTTATCTCACTGGTGGTCGCACCCGGTCTAAGACACCGTGTATACGTTTGCAGCATATTGGACACATAGCATAATATATAATAACTACAGCAATGTATAGACGAAAAACTTTATGAAAGGTACACGGAAACGGAAACGGATGAATTTATCCGATTATTTGAAATATCACAAATTAACCGTTGCGCCGGTCTCCTACACCGTGTGCGACCACTGAAAGGCTAGCAGAGATATATCCAGTTTAAATAGCCGAGACTCACACAGTTGAAAGTCAACTAAACAGTTTAGCTGCAATAAAAGTTTGAATTCTCGTATAATTATACGATTAAAATCCTCTATGACCTACTTCAATCAGGTACTAAAATTCCGACTCGGATTATCCTAATCATCCCGAGCGTATTTAATCTTGACGTGTCAAATCCACAGTAAAAGTCCAAGGTCATCGGCGGCATTAGCGCTAGATTAAAGGAGACTCGCATATGGGATTTATATGTGGTTCTGTGTGAATATCTTCACCGATTTTTTATTATATCATTCGATAGTAGATGTTATTCTGATGACAAATAAATCACATTTTACTATTTCCGTTCATAGTGCAACAAAAAGGAATATTTATTCGACACACAGTTTTATACAAAGTCGATTACCAAACTAGTTAATAAAATTAAATGTACTAAAAGCATTTGGGGGACACCGTCAGATTATTTTCCGTCCACTCCAACTCGAAAACCTTACCATGTGTTGCCAGTCCTATATTATTAATAAGGTTCTTCGGGAAGACTTTGACTATACCCGCTATTTGCCAGGATTCATTGAATCTTGTTACTGGTGGGTTAGAAATACGTTCAATTTTGTTATTTGTTACTACACTAATCTCAGTATCGATATTAGTTAATGTGGATCATTTTTCATCCTTTTCAGTGGCCTTTTGTGTCATTTCTACAAAGTAAAAGAAATATCTTCATATCTGGTCTATTAAAACTGCAAAAGTTAAACGATGATGGAAGCCCTATTAAATTCATAGTTTTGACATCTGATGGTAAATATCGAGGAGTAAACCATTTGATTATGGAAGACTAACCACAAACTCTAAAGGCTTGTTGATACTGGCAAATTTATGTTATGTGTAACAAATTCTGGAATCAAACCTCGTTTCGTCTCGAACCTTCTGGCATTACATATTTCATCCTTCCTAAAATAGTAGTTACACATAGATGCACACTGATGAATGAAATTAATGAATTATTGCTGTCACACCTTAACTTTTATGAGCAAAGAGCTGAGTATGATGGCCCAAATTTGCAAGCTGACTTTTATAGTTTTACGAAATTGATGGACGACGTGCAAAGAGTATCCTATATCCTATATTGCAAGCTCGTATTCTTTAGCTAAATATTTTCTTTGGTAATCCTGTAGTATTAATGTATTTACAAGAAAAGATTTTTCTTAGTTTAACATCAGCCGAGTTCGCAATTTGCTTAATCACCATTTTAGTATAATGGCTAGATAGAGTTCCGTATAGATCTATAGATTTCAATCCTACTTTCTTTCTCCATAAACGAAGATCATAATAAAATATTTGGTGATATATGTACAAGACGTATCTTATATCGCTGTTGCGATATAAGCCGCCTGTCCCAATATAATGAAATATGTTGACCTTTTAGGCTTATACCGTAGTGCAAATATAATGTAGATGACAAACTAGACATACAGACGATAAACTAAACAGTAGTCCATAGAGCACTAAACTGTGCCCATATTACATGCACACTCTCAATGTTGTGCGACAAAATCCTAAAGATGCAAGACTGTTTCCAGTACATACGAGCCTCAAGAGATATAAATAATTGGTCTAATATCCTAATCCCATCGAGAATGTCTGGATGACAGCAATCTGTTTTTGCACAAAGCTCGCGATTTACTAACGAAAAAATTATACTTATTGATTGATTGATTTGCTAGCGTAAGGCAAGCATTGCTGCCGATTCGGACATCCAATCTGAAAGTTTGTTCCAACAAGTAGCTCGGTCTACCGCCGAACGGTCAATTACAGTCGCTCAGTCTGCTAGTTCACTGCACACTTCACCGCCCAACGGATGACAAAACCGCGTGCGGGAACAGATCTCGGATGTCTTTATATACCGCCGAACCGGCTGCATACCATGGATTAGACATGGGACAAACTTGTTGCCAGCAGTGAGAGCCACATGGCGCATAGGGTAGGAATATAGGATGGGAAGTGTAGGTGTTTGTGAGATGCTTCTTTTAAGTTTCCATGCTTCTTTTAAGTTTCCATCTGATATCATCGGATGGGAAGCGTAGGCGTTTGCGAGATGCCTATTTTCAGTGTCCATGCTTCTTTTAAGTTTTCATCTATCATCATTTCCTTATCCATTTTTCTTCTAGGTTTTTTGTTTCTTCTGTTTCTGAATCTGGCAATGTGCACCTCCTCCTGCACCTTGCGTCCATACATGGTTTCATGTTTCCCAGAAATCTGTGTTTTCGTTTCAGCTGAGCTTTTATTTATTTACGGTTCCACAGGTAAACATTCATTTACGGTGGAAGTCCTGGAAAGGGCCCTATCTCGCGATAAGAAAAGCTTTTTATAGCGGGTTATGAGAGAGAGGTCCGGAGAAATATTTTGTATACCCTGTATATTGGTTTATTTTTTGAAGTAATCAGGTTTAATTTCCGTTTTATAATTCCGGGTAATTTTTCTATTTGATTACCTATGTTTAATATCGTTTCAATATTAATTTTAATTTTTTCAATTTTAATAAAGAAATAAACAAATAAATAAATACACTAATAAACTAATGCTACAAATTAAACACAACTTATCACTTTTCACCCATAGCTGGCTGTCTATATTGCCTTATAAACACATATGTTGCTCTCATCCATTTGAAAAGAACTCAGGTATAAATTATACGACGTACCCTAGCTACAAGCACTGCACTAATATAGACACTTTTTTAATAATGACAAACATTTTACAGTGATTGTTCAATTATTTATTCGGTGTGTGCTTTGTTCTTCTATTACTACACTTCATTTTACGCAAAATTTTTTAATCTACCAATGACTTAAATTTTATCGAGTTTAAATGAGTTTTAACCGAGTTCTTTAGGAGCGCAAGACTGCACATTTGCCCTCAACTAGCATCAAGCTCAATTATACTTACAGTATGAAAATTTGTTTATAATTTTAGCGTTAATAAAAATGGCGTTCCAAATAAATTTTCTACAATAATATTTTAATTAAAATGCATTTTCATGAAATACTCGCTAATTTAGCAGTTTATTATTTTGTCCTAAGTATGCAACAATAATTGCTAAATGCATTGTCCAAAATTAATAATATTTTGTCGCCGAGCTTTCACTTCTTATTTGAGAACTTATCCGTATTTGTTAAATAACCTAGACAGTCCATCAACAGCAAAATTAAGACAATGGAAAAGGAAGAGGCGTGTGATTCCGAAATGCTTATCGCGTAAACTCTACTAATTATAATATTTGTCGGCGTCTGTCATAGCCTTACATCTGGACTGTCAAAACAAACAATTATGCTCGAGCCGGGCCAAAGCTGGTCAGCCTGGGCGCCCGGGGTTTATTAAAAGAAGCTTTATTAAGTAGATGTCAGCAATTAAAGATAGTACTAGTACATTAAGGATAACATATTCAACAGCTGCTAAAATTATTCGTTTGAGAAATGTGAAACGAGGCTATGCTTTCTGGAGATAGCGATCTAAGTTATGGTCCGTAGTGTCGGTGACGCACTCCCACACACCCCGCAGCGCCCTTCCGGCCGCCATCTTGCCACTAACTCATGCACATTACTAATTACTATATGTATATACAGAAAAGTTGATGGTGGTGGTACCGCGGTCCGGTGGTCGCTTGTAAGACACCGTTCCAGCATTAGATATAGTTTTAATTGCCTTAGATCGGGCAGTCAACAATGAAAATCGGTGCAGAAACTCTGTTAAAGAAATCACGGCAAAATAGTAAAACATTAAACGACCCGATGTTTTTCTTTCCTTTTTAAAGGAAAATATGAAAATCTTATCTAATAGAGCACGTGGTATGGGCGCATGAGTTTCAAATACATTTCCAGATGGTAATCTGATCTAACATTGTTTAAAATAATTTTGTTTATAATAAAATGAAATATTACATTTTTTCAAGCAAACAATTTTTTTACATTTTTTTATCGATTTCCAACAATAAATAGCAACAACTTTCTTCGACAGTTTTCGAAGAATTCATGTCGAAGAAAAGTTATCTTGAATTTCAGGGTGTGGGGAATTGATGGCTGAAATATTTTAAGTCTAAACATACAGGGTTACTAAGTTGAATCTAGTTCTACAGGGCGTTTTCCACGAATTTTCAAATGATTATATTTTTAAACTATCATAACTCACCTTTTTCAAGTGGAACATCCCTTTATATTTGCATAACAGCACTAGTCGACAAAAATGCATTTTTTTACCTTAATGATACTAAAGTTGTGTCCAATAAATTTCAATGCGATAATTCGAACATATCCCAAATTCTTCAGATAAACAGCTGTGGCGAATGCATGACGTTTCCCTTATATTTCACCCCCACATCATTTGGCCCACTAAGTATATATACGAGCGGCCATGTTGAGTTCGTTGGAAAAGTTTCTCGCGACTTTGTCACTGGTGGGGGAATGGTGTGGCGTGTGACGTTTCCCTTATATTTCACCGCCACATCATTTAGTCCACTAAGTATATATACGAGCGGCCATGTTTAGTTCGTTGGAAAAGTGTATAAGGCAGTGGCTACTCTAGCGTTACTGACGAGTTCACGGAGTATCCACGGAATGAAACGCTAATATTATTTTCTAACCCCACAACAGCCTGAGAAAGTTGATATTTTTTTGATGGTTTCGTGTTGGGTAACTATGGATTTGCTTTCATTCACTTTTCCTAAAAGTTCAAAAATGAGGAAATCAGTATCTCGGTCATTTTGAACGGACTATAAAATCTGTAATTTTTCAGCGTCTAATCAAATGTTCCATCAAAGTACTATTTTTATCCTTTCCAAGGCATTTTCGATTGTTATGAGCTGACTCTTTTCGTTGAGATAGACTATTTTTTTTCTTTTCTAATGCGAGAGAGTATACTACGCGTAAAGTACAAGAACTTATACATATTTTTAAGAGGTGGGTTTGAGAAAAACATGAAGGTACAAAAATTAGCACTTGTTGACCTTTCGGTCAATAATAATCATCTGAAGAACTATTTTACGGTCAATAAATACGATCATGAAATAATGCCGCCGATAATGGCAAGATCGGGGAATGTTCCAACAACGAAAATAAGATCATGAAATGATCCAGCTGGTGAAAGCAAGATCATGAAGTGATCTAGTTGATAAAGGCAGGATCAAGGTATCATTTATGTACGACACAACATGTTTTACGGAAACCTAAAATGTTTTTCAGGGTGATTTCTTTTACTTCCGCATCCACGTAGTGGAAATATAGAAATTGTGAAGATAAATATTTTTTTTTTGCTGAAATAGGGAGTTAACAAAATTAAACAAATTAACCGTTATACTCTTTGCAGTTTTTTTGTTAATAATATTAATTTTAGACATTTTTAGTTTAATTACAAAACATTTAAAAAAATTGCGTAAAGAAAATTATTTTAATTGAAAAGAATTTATAACTTTTTTATTTATTGATCGATTTTATTCAAAAAAGGATTCTTCCTCTAGCTAACACTAACTTACTCTCCAAATTTCAATATAATCGGACCTTTCGTTCTTAAGTTATCGTGCTTAAAAGAAACGTGGCGGACGGACAGACAGACGGACAGACAGACGGACTGATGGACAGACAGACGGACATTTTTGAAAGTTTTTCAGAATTCGATCACCAACACAGTGATATGAAAATTTTTTCTCTACGAGCAAAATTACCGGTTAGAAATGTACGGATCGAATACAATATACTCTTCGTTTTGTATTTATGAAGAGTATAATTATTGAAATGGCTTTAAATTTAAAACACGTATGAATTATGAGGCCTGGAAATAGATTATATTTTTAGATTATTATGGGCTAGGGGTAAATAGGGGTAAATAAGTGAAGTAAGCAAGAGTCCAGAAAGTTGTTATCTGGTGTATATAGTAGAAGACAAGGACTCAACATTTTGTATAACATCTTCCCGGTTTCGTAGTTTGTTGAAAACGGCTTAATACCTCATTATAATAAAATATTTCAAAAACTTGGTAAACAACATTTTCTGGGCGAGATTTGTGGTCAGCTCATCAAAAAGAAACCAGCTGTAATTTAATTTACTTTAATGCCAATGTGGCACCCACCAGTATAATTGAAACATATATACAATATTTGACAATATTACACCTAAGGTGTAATACCAAGAGGTAATCATGATCATCATCATTGGTGCCACAGCCTTACAAGGGGCCCGACCTTCTCAATCGTCCTCCGCCGTTCCTTCCGATTCTGTGCTCTTGACCGAGGAGTCAACCACCAGTAAAAACTTACACATGGGCTCTCAAGATTTCCGAAGAAACTGTCTTCATTGCCAACTTATTTACCAACTGCATAAAATTTGTACAGCGGCTGCCGATGGTGCTTACCCCTCAAGTGATACTAAACAAATGTAAAAGAGGTAATCAATCTTCGTGACAGTATTTCTCTTAGTTTTAATGTAAACACTCTTAAACTAGAGGTTTGTTTCAGGTAATTCAGAAAGAAGATTATGTGGTAGAATGGTATTAATGTATCTTTAGCTGTTTTATATATCTGAATCAGAAACTGGACAAATTGATTAATATTGGAGTTGACAATCAGACGTGATTAAATGAGTAACTTTAGTACTGCGAATGAAAACAGCAGAGAAGGCTATAACGGTTGTACTGGTGCAAAGTAATACGTTTCATGTACTTTTAAATTCATGCAAGAAAAAAGTCAAACAACCTTGCATCTATCAGAATTTTTATTGTCAAGTCTTCAATACTCACCTCAATATCTTTAGTAGATTTTTCTAAAAAAGTAAGAAAACAGTTCTCAAGGGTACCATGGCTGCAATATAACATACAATGTTTTTATTGGAAATAATTTTTAAAATACAAAATACAAAGAAAATTGTTGTTGCTACCGATTTTGTGTAAAAAAGATGAAAAACCGAGCGTTAAAGATAGTTAAATATTCACTGTGAAATGATAAATAAACACAGCAGAAAATCAAAACATGCCGAAAGAATACAACTTACTTAATTCAGCAACAAACTGTTGGAAAGTATTAGTTGTAAATCCTAGTTAATTGTTGCATTACACAGTAAATTTACTTTATTGATTTTGCATGTAGAGAAATATATTAGAAAGTCTGGAATATGGAGAATATTAGGTTAACTATATGCATGTATATATTTGTTGACACTATTCCACACAAAAAGTTCAATTAATAATGAAAGTAAATAGTTGGAAATAATACAAGACTCTTTGTTTCAGGTAGTATCCAAATAAATAGAAGACATCTGATAAGGTAAGATTTTCTGCTAGATCTGCTTTAGTTTAGATATGTTGAATCATTTCTTGTAAAATGAGCAACAATTTGTATTTCGAAGTATATTGATAGTATTGGGATAAAAATGTAAACACAAATTTATTTAAATAATTGACTTGCTTCAAGAGATCTAGGTGCACTTATCAAAACCTACACTTATATTTACAATATAAAAAAGAACCTCAGTCTCAGAAACATATTTTTATCGAAAGTCATTAATAAACAACGAAAATATCTAAAACTAATCTAGTTAAAAACAATTTAAATTTCTTTTTTCAAAAACATAATTAGACAAATTAGAGATAATTTGTGAACACTTAACTATCTGCTATAATAAAATAAATAATAAAAAAAAAATTAAAGGCACGTTTTTAAATACCAATTTTCTGTTGGGCGTCTCGTGCTTTTATTATTATTAAAATAGCTATTATTATTATGTTAACGTATTATTTTTCATTTTAATGCATTACTTAATAGCCGGTATTTAAAATCCTGTTTTTTATTTTTTTACATATATATTTTCTTCTATCAACTTTGCCCCCCTCAGACTAGTGTGTTCGTTAAAATTTCCTATCCACAAATGATAAAATATGTTCTTAATCTTGAAGCCGCCGTTTTCAAATACTTAAATTTTTAATTTCGACGTATTTATAATTTGTGATCTCGAAATTCCCCAGATAGATACCGATTTTCAGATGAGTCAGACCATACACTGAAAATCTTATTCGCCATACTGATGCCGCCTTCTTGAATTGTTAAATTTGAACTGAATATTTATAATGTGAAGGCCCAATAACCCTAAGATACCGATGTAGAGTGTGTCTCTCAGATACGAACGAAGTATACGTAGTTTGGGTCATGTATCAGATTTACTAATAGCCGAAATTAAGTAGCAATGGTTAGGCAACTGTAACTAGATTCATCAAAGCCTGTAGTGTGCTCCATCTCTAAGACACTGGTAGTAATATGTGTTCTAGAAATTTATAGAAGAGGATCGAAATTTCTACAATGTTCTGGACTGCCGCCGAGAAGGATATAGAAGATTTCCAGATGCAATTTGTGGTATATACAGGGTGGACCATTAATAATAGGCCATAGTGCAGGGGTATATTATTTGGGCCAAAATATGAAGATATAACCAACCAAATATGCTTTAGTCAAATGTTGTTGTGGAAAAGACACAGGGTGTCAAAATTCAAATTATTTGTTAATTTTTTTTGCAATGACTCAACAGCCTCTTGACTGATCTTCACCAAATTTGCTAGAGGAACTTTTTTTATTCTAAGAAACAATAATTTATGTATTACATCATGTTAGATCATGGGGGGGGGGGGGGGGCAGGATCTGTCTCTGATGATGAATTTTTCTATTATTTTTTTGGACGAAACGTTGTGGTACTTCTGACCAGAACATCTGATAAGAGCGCCATTTCCACGTATAAACACTTGGTAGAACTTGATAACTTCAACCGTTTTCGAGGAAATTGCTATTAAACATTTGAATAATTTTTGAAAGACAAATTCAAATTTAATGATACAAAGTGTATTTACAAAAAGTACAAAACGCTAGGGAAAACAAAATCGAACTTTCTTATGAACTAATGGCGTATTTTCATGGTATTGAGATAAATACATAAACCAAAAGATTGTGTCAAATAAGGGTCTAATCTTATTAAAATACCACAAAATAACAAAGAAGTTGATATAATGACATTAGTATTTATTTTATAAATTTTCCCCCCATGCAAAAACCCCATTGCTGCAACTTAAATTTTTGATATGGTCTCCACCTACTTCTATGCCCTTTCTAGTTCTTTTCGTAAAAGATTTTCTAATACCACACCAAACGCTAATCTTAAATTCGTGCTGAAAATGCCTTTCTTTAACGGCATGAGGATTTTCTACTTCCCAGTAATGGGTATTTCTCCAGTCGCCTCGGCGAGTAAAGTTTGCTTCATCGGTAAATAAAATGTTCTTAACAAAATTTCGATCGCTGTTGTATTTATTTAGAAAAAATTGACAAAATTGTAGCCTCTGTGGAAGATCCCTTCGAAGTAAGTTTTGTACAGGAGTGAAGTGATATAGGTAGAAGCGTTCTTTGCGTAAGACTCAGAACAGATTTTTTACTCGCCCCTGTTGCCGATGATAAACGGCCTGAGCTTACTTGAGGATCTTCATCTACACGAACTAAAATTTCTAATTCTTGATCTGGAGTAATTCGTTTCGGTCATCCTACATCATTTTTATGGGGAAATGAACCCGTTTCTCCCAAACGACGAAACAGATCTTTGACAATCTTATGGTCTGGCTGCATTCTATTTGGATATTGAAATGAGTATCTCCTCGCTGCAGCACGTCCACAAATTTTTTTTTGCACGTGAACACATATATCCCTCATTTCTCTATTTGAGAAATTATTATGTCGAGGCATTTTAAATAAACAAGTTAAAGAAATGAGCTCGAGGAACACAAGAACAAAATAAAATGATTAAATGACGTACATGACAGAACAAAAACGCAACAAAAGCACACTTTTCAATAAATACACTACTTTGTTTCATTAAATTTGAATTTGTCTTTCAAAAAATTATTCAAATGTTTAACGGCAATTTCCTCGAAACCGGTTGGAATTATCAAGTTCTACCAAGTGTACCTTTTATACGTGGAAATGACGCCATCATCAGATTTTCTGGTCAGAAGTAAGTACCACAATATTTCGTCAAAAAAAAATATGAAAAAAATTCATCATCAGATACATTGTTTCTTAGAATAAAAAAAGTTCCTCTAGCAAATTTGGTGAAGATCAGTTAAGAGACAGTTGAGTCATCGCAAGAAAACGAAAAAATAATTTGAATTTTGACACCCTGTATCTATTTCCACAACAACATTTTACTAAAGCATATTTGGTTATATCCTCTTATTTTGGCCCAAAGAGTCGACCCCTGCACTATGGCCTAATAATGGTCCACCCTGTATAAGGCGAGATAACGTGACAATAAATATTGTTAAAGGTTATTTTAGTCAGTAATAGTGTTATTAATCAATAAGTATAAGTATTGTGAAGTTTTCAATAAGTTATTCAATATATTGTATTGTATTTATTTATTTAGCTATTTAGCTATTTTAGTACACGAAATGTAAACAGACAAAAAATATTGATACAAATGTGAATGAAAAGATAAAAGATAAAAGTAAAAACATAGTTAATACATTAGGTAGCTGAATAATTACATGTTAAATATTTACATATATTTTTAACAAAAACATTCACATTAGGAGCCTCTTTTATATCATTGGGCAGAGCATTGGAAAAACGAAGTCCTTCCTGATATATAGAACCTTGCAAAAATGATTTTTTAACTAATTCAATGTCATAATTATTTTTTGACCTTATGTTATAACCATGTACATCTAGGCGTTTCTTTAATATTTGTAAATAAGTGGGAACTTTGCCATCAATTATTTTATATATTAGAACTAAATTCGCCTTTTTTATACTCTGCTCCACAGACAACCAATTAAGGACTCTTAACATAAGCTTTACGGAAGTACAAATACCACAATTTAGTACAATTCTCATTGCTTTATTTTGCAATAGTTGCAACCTGCCGATTTCTTGGTTGTTGCATGCAATTAAAAGGGACGCGCAATATATAAAATGGGGATATATTATGGTGTTGTATATAAGTAATTTGCTCCACTGCGACCAGTTAGTAGCAATTCTACTAAAGAAGCCTATTTTTTCCCCAATTTTCTTACACATGTAATTAACTTTATTACAGAATATAAGTTGAGGGTACAACATAACACCTAAATACTTAATTTGGTCCACTATTTCTATAACACACTCATTCTATACCCAGGAATTTATTACATAGAGATTTTGAGCCTATAACCATAAGTTTGGTTTTATCAGAATTTAGTTTTAACTTATTACCACAGAGCCAGTCGTACAAAATGTCAAGTTCGTTATTAAGAGTGGTTGTTATACTATCGAAATCTTTACCGGTTAAAGTGATTACAGTATCATCAGCAAACAAATTTATTCATGAATTTTTCAAAACACAATATATATCATTGACATAGATAATAAATAGAAGAGGCCCCAGGACACTTCCTTGAGGAACACCGAACGGACTCTCAATCGTACTTGACATTTTGATTCTAATTTTCGTCCTGTGATACCTATCACACAAATAGTCTTCTAACCATTTTAAAACAGTACTTTGAATGCCATATCTATATAATTTTTTCACTAACAACCGTCTATCTATAGTCTCAAAAGCTCGCTTTAAATCCACAAACACACTGAGAACTACATTTTCCTCACTTATTTCCTTCCTCCATTTGGCGCAAATAAGCTGGAGAGCCGTTTCACACGAATGGTTTTCTCGAAAACCAGATTGACCTAGTTAGTTTTTTCAACATGTTCACGCAACTATCACTCATTATAATTTCCAATATCTTATCTACAACTGGCAATAAATTAATTGGTCGGCATTGCTCAGGTTTCGTGGCGGATGCTAGTTTTGGAATCGGTATTATTGTACTAATTTTTAACAATGACGGCACACGCCCTGCCTCCAAGGATCTATTAATGATATTTAACAAAGGGTAACCTATTACACAGAATAAGTCTTTCAACAATTTAACACTGAGTCCTTCATCACCCGTACTTTTATTTTTTAAATTAAAAACGATTTTCTTTAATTCACTTCAGTTTATTTTCCGAAATGTAGAAAAGTTAATTTCTTCAATATCTGGTGCTATTTGTAAGTGAAACGGTTTGTTTTCAATACTATTTGCAATGTCTTTAATACGTTCGTAACAAAAGTTGTTAAAGTTTTCTTCTACTGCGTTAGGAATGTTAGGATGCTTCTCGAAAATAATTCTGTCTACGTCAAAATCTCCTGTCTGCGTTTTACTGGTTAATTCTTTAATAGTACGCCACATCCTTTTATTATCTCCCTTGCAATCATCAATGTTTTTTTCATAATACTTTATCCTTTCTTGCCGTATTACTGTTGTTACTCTGTTTCTTTTTGACTTATATTCTTCCCAGTGGTTACATGATCTTGTCAATTCGAATTTTCTATAAGCCTCGTTCTTTCTTTCTGTGCCTGTTTTACATGTTTGTTTATCCAAGGTATATGTAGTGTTAGTGTTTATCTCTTGTTATAATTTTTGAACCCATAGATTTTGAAGGGTGTCCTAGGGGTGGAATCATCTGATAGTATTTTTAATAGAATTATTATGAAATAATCAAGAGTTGCAGTAGGACGTTGTCGACTGTAGATATCTATTTGAACAAGAAAAATTACAAATATTGGTTGTGTACTTAATCTCAGCGACGCCACATAGAATTGCATTGTGTCATATTAGAGCAAAATGTTGATCAAATAGGTATTTGCAGTCGGCCACGCCTCACTGCAACTTTTATTCTGAACTCATTCACGAACATCTGAATGACAAATGTACGACGTCTTTCTCCAGGTGAAATGTGCATTGTAAAATCATTAATTCATTCTCGAACATAAAATAACACCAGAAGTTATCCTCAGCACAAAGACCATATTTAATAATAATTCAAAAATGTGTAAATAGTGGGTGACATCTGTATGGAAATTTATAAAATTAACATAATATACCTGCACCCGATGAGCATCTTGAACACGAGGCAGATATCTATAACTAATGGTTTGTGTATATCGCATTGAGAGATAACGTTCTTTTCAAAGCCGCCAAATTTTATGAGGATGTGATAAATTATACCATTACGAAAATTTAAACTAAGCATAAATACGAATAATTTTCCGAAAATGTTAAAATGCGGTCAATAATTCTTGTTAAAATAAGTAATTAATTTCTCTATGGAGAGCGTTGTATTTTAATTTCAGGTGTATTTTAAATCAAACCAATAACACAAACTAGTACAATATGGAACTTAAAAGCTGAGACCACTGAAGAAAGATAGAACTGGTATTCCCTTTTATCACACTAAAAGTTCCCCTAAAGTCCTTTTAACCAAGAGGTCTTAAAATCGAAGCGCTATCTGGCAAACTACTATAGATGTTGAAAAACAGAAAGAGAAAAAAATTGCACTAAATAGAGATAAAGAATTGCTCATGAGTTTTAATAGGTGCATGGTTACTTATAAATAATTCATTAAATACTGCGGTTAAATACTGGAAAATTATTAGGTACAAATTAATTTGAGCTCAGGTCTAAGAGCTCAGTGTCCAATAGTAGATTGTCGAGGAAAATGTCATGTAAAAAATAAAAAAGGATCTTCACATCAAGAATATCTTGGTTATTGTGTTAAAAATAACAGGTTTTAAGAAAAATTAGGAAATTTCATTACTTATGCACGTTATTGACGACTGACGCCAATATCTCGCAAACAATGCGAGATAAACTAAAATAATTCAAATAATTTTCTAGGTCTAAAAGATAGGTATTTAATTTCACTTATAAATTCAATTTTTGTATTATTAATGTATAGGGACAGTTGATCATTTAAGTATTTTCGGCAATTAGCTTTAGTTCCAAGAACCACACATTTCGTTTTTTTATTATTGAGTTTTAACCTATTTGTATATAGCCATCTATATAACATAAAAAGCCCATTATTCATTATATCTGTGACTTCCATATACAGATATTAATGTGTCATCCACAAAAGGGTTTAGATATTGATTTTTTAGAACTCGATTTACATATATAATGATTAAAAGAGGTCCTAACACACTACCTTGCGGCACCCTATACGAACTAGGAATTTTAGTAAATATCTTATTGTTCACTTTAGATTTATGGTACCTATTGTCTAGGTTTCAATCCATGTTGAAGCTGTTTCTGTCACACCATACTCACTTAATAACTTTGTGTAAACCCCGATTGACCATTAGATAATAGTTTGTTCTCTTCAAAGTACTCCTTCAGCTGTTCCTCCACAACGATTTCTAATATTTTATCCATTATTGGAATTAAGTTTATTGGTCTATTTTCGCTTACTTTGGGCTTTGAACTTTTGGGACTGGCACTATAATGTTTGCTTTTAATTCAGATGGTAATATGGTCTCCGAGATCCAAATGGTGAACATCCAATGATGTACACTGAAATTAATACTGTACATCAAATGTAATACCTGTTTTAAAAATCAGGAATTACATTCGTATTCTAGGCATTTTAAAAGAAATATAAAACAGGAGTTTATTCGACTTATAATATCTAGAGATTGCACTGATTATCACTGTATATTTTAAAAACTAAATTACTAGATAAAATAGAAATTAAACAATTAAACAAATTTAAATAATAATTACACAATACTTAAAAAATTAAGCTTTTACAACTTTGACGAATATTTTAAAGAATCGTTTTTGGACATCTTAGCTTACTTTAATACATACATATTTTCAAAAGTTAATTATTTATCATTTGTTTGCTTATAGTAATGAAACATATTCTTTATAGGATTATGCAAATAGCGGAAAAAAACTATCTATGAGTACTAAAAGAAAAACTATAGGTATATAAAAAATATTAATGAAATCTTCGCATTTTTTCGATAACCTGACTTCTGGTTATGCTGGAAAATCAAAATCTTAAAATAAATTTGTCCAATTTCTTCTTTGACATTCTCATAATAACAATAGCATCCAACATATTACCCTACGGCTAAGCACATTAAACTAGCATCTACATGACCCCGTACGGTATGAAGATTCAGTTAAAAATTAGAACAAAGGCCTAAAATGGATTTACTTACCTTGTCTTAAACATTTTCTTTCCATTCTAATTGATTACATTTTCATAAAATCTCTAATTCAGTTTCTTGGAAATGCATTGCTTTGAAACATTTTTCGCCCTTATTCTGAACTCATCAGGAAAGCACAAAGCCACTCATAATGATGTTTCAAGCAAAACCAAGGCAACATCCATGAATAAGTATGAAATATTTATATTTGACATTGACTGATAAAAAAACAACAGATCTTCACCTATCTATTTGCTAACTAGTATTGGAGCCTACATATGCTCTATGCATGTTTAAAAGTGAATTATTTATTATTTGTTTGCTTATAATAATGAAACATATTCTTTTTAGAATTTTGCAAACAGCGGAAAAAAACTATCTATGATAACTAAAAGAAAAACTATATGTAAAAAATATTAATGAAATCTTTGCATTCTCTCGATAATCTGACTTCTGGTTATGCTGGCAAATCAAAATTTTAAAATACTTTTAAGGCAAGGTATGTAAATAAATCCATTTTAGGTCTTTCTTCTCATTTTTAACTGAATCTTCATACCGTAGGGGGTCATGTAGATGCTAGTTTAATCTGCTTAGCCGTAGGGGACTATGTTGGATGCTAGTGTTATAATGAAAATGTCAAATAAGAAATTGGACAAATTTATTTTAAGATTTTGATTTGCCAGCACAACCAGAAGTCAGGTTATCGAAAGAATGCAAAGATTTCATTAATATTTTTTACTTATAGTATTTCTTTTAATTCTCGTAGATGGTTTTTTTCCGCTGTTGGCAATAAAGAACATGTTTCGTATACATGTTTCTCAATTTTTTATTATTTGGTAATATAAAAAAATATTTCTGCGGGAACTGTCTCGAATATTTTATTCAGTCCTGCTGCCATCATTGGAAAGTTCGTCATATATTATATAGATCAATTTCGAATTTATTAGTCAGTTCAATCATATAATAATTTCTCTAATTCTAATTCACAAAATCGATTTCTGCTTAATTATGCTCAATACAATCATTTACTAAAACTGAACCCATTCCTGTATTAACCGCCTGAGCTATGAGCCATAATTTAAATTAACTATGTTTCCGCGTGCATATTCCTATGATTTGCATACAATATGAGAGCGTAGGCGGAAGTCTTGCCGCCCCCCGTCACGCTGATGATAAATTCATGCTTTCATTTCTAACAAATTATAAACGCACCAACCACACTTACCGACATAAACACTATATTACCGAGGAACATATCAGATCTCACGGTTATTTCATGTAATAACATGGACTCAGGTTGTTCCACCATGATTTCCCTTTCTAGATTCCGCTTTACGCAACAAATTGTAAGTTTTACCATGGTGGTTTCAAAACGGAGGAAATTTAAATCAAGCAAAATTTATATGGCGTTACAAGAATTATTAGTATTCATTTTTCAAAATGAAGTTGGGCAAGGACCTAAATTACCTTATCTCTGTTTAGTAGCTGAACATGCAATATTTTACCTCTGGACGTAATAATAGAAACATGGTATGGGTGTAAGCTATATCAGCTTTGAAACGTCGAGAATGTTTGTGGTTTCTAGAAATACATACAACTTCTAGGAATTAATAAAAGGTTGTTAAAGTAATTGAAAGATCATTATTATGTGGAAACATTCACTGTAATTGATGAATCATTTTATCGATTATGCAATTACATAAGTATTTCATTTACTGATTGCATTAAAACTTAAACAGTTTTATTTGACTGATTGATTTTTCTTACGTCTGGCTAGAAATATCAATTTCAAAATTGATTTATATATTTTTTTTAACTTTAAATATTCTAATAGTTTGTGATAAAGAATTAAATATATTAACTGAATAATACATATCTATTTTTAAACGAGTAAATAATTTTCATTTTAAAATTCGTAAAATTGAAATTTAGAACTAAAATGACCAACAATCTTTTCAAAGAACTTTGAAATATTGTCTATAATTCATTATTTGTGGCATATTCATATTTTCTTTCTGCTTTTTGGATACTTTACCACTTCTGAGGCCACTTCTATCAAATAATTTAAAAGTTTAATGAAAAAATTATCTTCGCCAATATAATTCTGACAGGAAGTAGTAAAAAAAAATCTATAAATTTCTGTTTTGGAGAAAAAACATGGCTTAAAATTCATCCCTAATAGCGTTTGTTCTCCCCCACCCCAATTTTTCATATTATTTTTATTAAATTGCATTATACAATCATCCAACAGGTATTAACACAATTACGGAATTGGAGCAAAAATAATGAACAATGTGTATAGCTTTTTGATATTATACAAACAAATATGTACATTAGGGGTACAGGAGTATAACTTAATTTTCCTCTAAACTAAATCTATCGAGACTGAATTTCGAAATTTCAAAATTCTAGATGGCTAATCCGGACATAAGGGACCCTGCACTATATTTTAGACCACCAAAAGTTATACTAGATGCGTAGTACTTACGTAAACGAGGAAAAATGGATATATAAAAAAGTACAAAGCCGACGTTATAAATAAACCGCTGCCTAAGGAGTCACTACTTCCACATGCAGATTTTTCATCCAAGTCACCTTAAAGGAAACATCTTCAATATCAATATCAATAATTTACACATACTGGAGTGCAAGTGCACTCTAGTATGTGGAAATTATTGATCATAGAATTTTAATAATATTTGGAGCAGATATCATAGAAAAATTTGAGGCGTTGGTTTTTACCATATACGTTAAAAGTGAAGTTTCTAACTTGCTCTACTTATTTTCCCCTATTCACAGCCTACCACCTCCAACCCCTTCAAGGGAATCATTTCATCAGATGTCATTAAAATACATACATTTACTAACTTTCAAATGAATATCTCCATTTTATATTGTCAATCACTTTAATAATACAGTTGAGAATGTGGGGTGGGGGGGGTCTTGAAAAATATTAGAAAGAAATCCGAGGCCTTGGTTTCTAGTATATACACCAAATCCAAAATTCCCGTACTTTTACCAGCTTGCTTAACTTATTTTTCCCTATTTACCTCTACTTACCCCCCACTCCTTTAACGAAATCAGGTGAAAATATAATCTAGTTTCAGATGTCGTTATAATAAAAAATTTCAAGTGAAAATCTCAATTTAATTTTATCAACCCTTTTAGTGGTGGGGGATAGATGGGGGGATGGAAAATATTATAGAAAAAATTGATGCCTTCGCTTCTAGTATATACACCAAATCCCAAATTTCTGTACCGTTACCAGCTTGCTTTACTTACTTTCACCTATTTTCCCCTATTTAACCCCCAACTCTTCAACGGAATCGTCTCAAATATAATCTAGTTTGAGATGTCGTTATTCCAAAGAAGACATAAAAAACTACAGGCCAATCACCGTAATTAATAATTTCTATAAACTATTCGAATTCGTTCTCTACGACTATATTTTTCCAGAAAATAAAATATCAAGCCATCAACATGGGTTCATGCCAAGTAGGTCTACGACTTCAAATTTATTGTGCTTGACTCAGTATCTTTGTGAAGTCTTGGATGGAGGTGGTCAAGTTGACGTTATTTACACAGATTTCTCCAAAGCGTTTGACAGACTTGATCATGGTATCTTATTAAATAAATTAACAAATTTTGGATTATCATATGAGTTTGTTTCATTCTTCACCTCATATTTAAGCAATAGGTTACAATATGTTTATTACCATGGACATAAGTCTATCGAATTTAATGCCGAATCAGGAGTCCCTCACGGGTCAGACCTTGGTCCACTTTTATCCAATGTCTTTATCAATGACATAGTTATAACCTTACAGTGCCCACATCTACTCTATACCGATGACCTAAAAATTTATTACAGCGTTAGCTGCAATGATGATATAGAATTGTTCAAGTCAGATTTGGAAAATATTGATAGCTGGTGCGATAAAAATAAACTATTTCTAAATGTTGAAAAATGTAGTGTTGTCACCCACTCAAGTGGGCATAATACTTTCATTAATGAGTATAAAATAAATGATAGTGTCATACAAAAAGTTGATAGATTTAAGGATCTAGGTGTTACTTTTGATAGCAAGATGAGGTTTATTTATAACATACATAACATCGCATCTTCAGCTTTTAAGTCATTGGGATTCATAATTAGAAACTCCAAAGATTTCAAGAATATTGAAACTATGAAGCTTCTATTTAACTCATTTGTCAGAAGTAAATTGGAGTATGCTGACGTAATCTGGAGACCCTACTACATCGTTCATATTAATAAACTGGAGAATATTCAAAGAACATTTTTAAAATACTTAAGCTAACTTAAAAAAAATGTTTTACTTATTTTATTTTCAAGTTATTAGTTTTTAATTTAGTTACTTAATATTTCTCATTCTATTTAGTTCATTTGGTGCCTCATTATTACAAGGTTTATTTAGTTGTCTAAACTCTGTCATCCGCCATTTTGTTTCGGACGCCATTTTGGATTAGGAATTATTTTCTAAAGTGTACTGTGTTCTACTTGTCAAGCTACTCCTGTTTGTTCTCCTTACAGCTCCTTATCCAGATTTGTCCTTTGTCTCATACTCCACAGCCTTGATAAGGGCTGCTTAGTGTAGCTATCGGCAGTGTACTGTGTTCTAGTTGTCAAGCCCTTGATACCCATATTGAGGGGATTGAAAAAATGTAATCCGTCATTTTGTGGTGGCAGCCATCTTGAATTTTAAAATTTTTCAAGGTGTACTGTATTCTACTAGTTAAGCCCTTTCATTTGATACCCATACTGAGGGGGTTGAAGAAAAATATATAATCGGCCATTTTGTGGCGGCCATCTTGGATTAGCAAAGATAATAAATATACATAATTGTATTGTCATCAGAACTAAAGGTGTGTACCAAATTTTAGATCAATGGGTTAACAGGAAGGGGGTAAAATTTCAATTACTAGATTTGACCCACACAAGACACAAACAAAACAAGCTAAGCGTTATAATATGCACTTACTGCACTTTTTATATAATTGTTGCACGTTCTAGAGGATACTCTTCGCAGTTTTTTGGTAAATAATATTGGTTTTAGACATTTTTAGTTTCATTACAAAACATAAAAAAAAATAATGTAAAAAAAGTCTATTTATTTAAAAAAAATTATAACGTTTTATTTATTGATCGATTTTGTTAAAAAACAATAGGGTTCCTCCTTTAGCTAACCATAACTTACTCTCGAAATTTCAATACAATCGGATTTTTTGTTCTTAAGTTACCGTGCTTACAAGAAACGTGACGAACGGACAGACAGGCGGACAGACAGGCGGACGGACAGACCGACGGACAGACAGACGGACAAGCAGACGGACGGACATTTTGAACGTTGTTCAGAATTCGATCACCAACACAGTGATATGAAAATTTCTTCTTTACGAGCAATATTACCAGTTTTAGATATGTGCCGATCGAATGCAATATACTCTTCGTTTTGTATTTGCGAAGAGTATAATAATCTAAATAAAACCGTTTAATAATCGCTAAAACATATTCGCTTGATACAGTACTTGTGTCAATTCTAAAAGACATTTTGAGCTATTTTGTAAGCGCTACACTAAAAATTTCTCATATCACTTTTTTTATCTGCCAAGCTCAAAGGAACAGTAATGTTTCTAGGTGTTACAAATATGTCAGGTTGCACGTTGGTCCCTGTACCAATTAATATCATGTTTTCCACAGTTCTTAATTCACTGAATACAATAAAATATTCACTTATTAATAATTTTGTCGCTGATGTTACAAAAATACTATCCTGAAATAACATTCTCAAGTTAAATCTTACGCCATTTGTGCTGTTATAAATAACGTCAACATGTAGTTTGTTTAAAGATAGACCATCAAAGTACATTAGGAATTAGTTTGTTCATGAAATAAAATAACTAATAATTTAATATAGATTATGACCAATTTTTTCTTCAAAGTTTACAGTTAATTATCCATAATGCGAATCTCAAATAAACAATTACATCCGAACAAAATAATAAATTCAAATCGATGAGCTGTGCATTAACATGAAAGTATAGATCAAAGTTTTCAATTTTAACATAAATTTTCTAAAATTAAAAATATCTGACGCATATTATCCATTAGTGAAGTTACTGAAAGACACAAATTTATAAATTGTAATGCGGAATCTATTAATTTTATATCAAAAAGTGTATTTATTCAGTGAAAACGATTATATCTTAACCACCGATGTTATGAACTCAGTAAATAGACACGAGGAGAATATATTAACACAAACATGGATGTGTTTAAATGCTGAAATGTTTTATAAACATACAAAAACATATGGAATTCTGGATTTCATCTGTACCAAGAGATGAAATGATTATGCCACTGTATTATTTATATCAACGTAACTGATGTTTGAAGTTGGCATCTAAATCAAACTTTAACATTATTTATTTGATGGATAGGTAGACAGATGGAAATAATGATTTAAATGTGTTTGCACAATTTTTATTCGTTTTTAGATATATACAGTATGTTATATTTTTCGAGATTTAAAAAGTCAGGTATACATTTATGGTTGCATTGTTTGTAATTAATACCATCAACTCAGAAACATTATAACATCAGTGCTTACAGTTTGAGTACTAAAATATGGTTACTTACATCAGGTCAACTGTCCATCACTGATATCGAAAAATCAACGTATCATGGGAATAGAAAGATGTTCCATTTAAAGGAACATCGAAGAATAATGATTAATACATAATAGAGAAGTGAAAGTAAATAGTATATTATTATATGAGCGATTATGATAGCCATTATTCATGAAGATGATGTTTGAGCTCACGAGCCGTAGACGAGTGGCGCAAATCGTCTGGGTGAATAATGGTCGTAATCGCGAATATAGTACTACCCAAGTAGTACCTTAGGTCGGAATTACGTAATGTAGACCTAGTTTTGGTGTCGTTTAACCTAATTGACTTAAAATATACGTAAAATATAAGCAAATGGGGAATGAGACGACGTCGGTAATACGTCTTAAATAAGGCCACTCAGTTATAATGACCTATAAGTTATAGAACATATTTCCTTGAACAGGTAATTTAAACGTAAACATTTTGTTTAATTGTGGCCCTTAATACGTAAAATCTACCAAACCACTTATCCTTTTTCAACTGCAGTCTTTCTTTCTCAGACTAATAAGGTTTTATCTACAGCAATTATGATTTACTTATAAGGCATCAGCAGCATAAGACATAATAGAAACCAGACATCTATTATAATGATGGAGTAGGAGTATATCATATAATGTCAGACATAGTTGTGAAATAACGTGTCCACCTTTCTCCTCTCTGTGGTTTTTTGCTCCCAATCAATTTTCATCGTAAATATATCAATTCTACCTCGGAATATTAAGAGCGCCTTAAGCATTTTACGTTTTTAAAGAAAAAAAAATTTTCCAGCTTCAATGTGTTTTAAAAATATTTGTAAAAGCCTATAAAATTGCCCTGCAGGACTTTCCTGGAGCATAAAATATGCTAATATTGTACTTGATAACCCTATATTAATGATTTTTGTCAATTAATCACTCATCAAAATTTCATTATAAAATGGTCTCTTACAGCTGGTTGAATAATATGGCGAATATAGTACCGCGCGACTTCAAAGTATTCTTTCCCAATATTTTAGACCTCACTAATATTTTTCCTACAGTCGAAATCGTTAAAACTTATATTATTGACTTTAAAGTTAAATGGGACCAATATAGGTTAAAATAATTTTGTAGTCTTCAAAATTGTAAAATCTGTAAAGTTCATTTAGTACTAAATTGGTCATATTTCCCAGTCCAGGTTTGCCACCAGGTTCAAGGAAAATAGAACAACAATCCTTATATATTAGTCAAAAAAAGCAAAAAGAGTATTAAAACACGGCCATCTCTACAGACGGCCGTGATTAAAACCTCAGATAAATACGTCTTTTATTTATCTGAGATCAAAACAAATACATGTGTTGGTCACGTGGGCTTAGTTCACAGTGTCATTCATGCGTAAAATTGTAAAAATATACTTAATACTAAGTAGTGGAAAAAGCTGGATTAAGTCGGATTTTCTCCCTTCCAAGTTATGCAACAAAAAATAATGACACGTTTTTATTTCCAGAAAAAATGAATAACTAGGTTCGAGATTTTAATATGAGAAAAGGTCAGGAAGTAAAATTTCCCTAATCTGACTCTAGATAGCGTGTCGATCTCTTTTAAATATTAAAACTTGTTCATATGGTCAACAACTGTCAACATAACCTCTGAAAATTTATTATATGGAAAATGTGATACTACCCCATAACTCCAAGCATTAAAGTAAAAGTGAAGAAGTAACTTTTGATAGTTGACACTACTGGAGGGGTATCAACATAATAGTCATTTTAGTCCTTTGAAGTAATTTAGACAATGAAAACGTAATTTAGCCTTCCAGGGAAGTGACTTAATTCTATTTTTAAGTAATAATAACTTCTAGGACATTATATGAAGTAATATTTACCTTTAAGTTAAACACATATGCTAGGTAAGTGAGGAAGTAAAACTAACGTAAATTTTACCTAAAATTGGAACTATTTGTGACCATGAGGTTAAAGTTTTAACTAAAATCTGACTACCAGGACAAAACAAAACATAGGTTACATTTATGTTAAAAATTTATAAAATTTCCCTGTTTCTATCCAGACAAAAGTCAGCGACTCCGAAGTTAATAACCTGGTCTAAAATTACGTAATATTTTCTTATACATTGACCTCAATATGCACTTTAACTTTATAGTTGAATTTTAAGGAACAATTACGTTAATATTTCTTGAAAATTACACTAAAGTCAATGTGACTATCGAGCATTTCTTAAGAAAATATTACCTAAATATTGCTTAATTAATTACTGTTAAGTCCATATGCCTTTAAAGTTGAAAGTAATGGTTGCAATTACGTTATATCAACTATCTTAGGTCATTGTGGCTTTAAACTGGTAAAATAAACTAATTGTGCTGCTTGGGTATACTTTTTTTACACCTATTAAACAAATAAATTAGACTGAAATTTGATAACGTTAATTGGTACCTAAGAAGTGCATACAATGAAAAACGTAAACAAGCAATATGGTAGTACACTTACTTGTGAGTGTCACGCGAGTTGATTGTCAGACGCAGCAAGTGTTGAAATAATTCTTAAAATCAAGAAACTATAATAATATACTGTATCTTTAAACTTTTAAACTATTTGCATTCACTATTTTTAATAACATATATTCATGTTTTACACGTTGTGCATGTCCTTCATCTTACAATTATTACATAATTTTCGGGAGTTATCTATTCGCAGAAATATGAAGAAACGACCCAAAGCGGCCGTTGTAAATGCCCACAAGTGCTTTATTAAATCAAATGAATGATAGAAGTTCTTCTCATATTACAAGGGGTTTTAAAGGTTATGTCTTGTAATGTCTCCTCGATATTCGTTCAAAATACCAGTCTTGTTCTCCTTCCAGTTCCCACAGAAAAAATAGGGGTAAAAGCTGAGAAAAGGTAAACCTTTGTTAAAATCTAAATTGAAAGATCTAACGTTAGCTACTAGAAGAGGCCCTGGGTGTTACTAATCCTATACTGTGAGGAGAGGCAGTCAATAAATATGAAAAAGCTAGAATAAAAATGTAATTATATAACTTCAGAAACACAATTTCACAACACACACACAGTTAACATAAGTTTAATATAATACCAACGAAAATTTATACAATTTAAGTTATAGTTAAGCAAAAGTTAAAGTTAAGGCGCCTTATGGCGAATGATTGATAA
Organism: Stenurella melanura; assembly: GCA_963583905.1. Lineage (NCBI taxonomy): Eukaryota > Metazoa > Arthropoda > Insecta > Coleoptera > Cerambycidae > Stenurella > Stenurella melanura. The sequence goes on from OY757311.1 coordinate 117,464,390, forward strand.
TGTACAATCTGTGTTACAAAAGAAAATATTTATCTTGGCTTAATTATTTATAATATTAATACATAAGGGCTCACTAGGTGGTACAACATAATAGTAAATTTTTAAAACAATAAAACTTATTTTTGTGTGGTGATAATGCTAATACCAGGTGCTCCAGAATCTTAGGGTGCCTTGCGTTGAACCTTCCAGGAAAATAGTTGTTGTATGTTTTATCTCCGTATGCAATTTTGTAGTAGGTAAAAAGAACAATGACTTTCTTCACTATTTAATCTTAATTCCAAATCCATCCAAGTTATAGACAAATTAATCCAAATCCAGTTTCTATTATATTGCAAGCAAGGGTAGCCCGGAGAACGTTTTTTACATTCCTACGAACAAGGACCAACTTTTGATCAAAATTTCACATAAGGCTTATTTAATCCTAGCTAAAAAGTCCCCTAGTAGCTCGGCTACCTCTTGGAAGAAAAATGTAACCTTGTTAACATGCTTCTGCATATCAAGCAAATGTAACAAGAGAATAAAAAGTTAATATCATGTTTAATTTGTAACTTGCTTCAATATATACACAAGAAAGTAAAAATGTTAAAACGAAACTAGATATTATGTTGTATTAGATAGACCATAGAGTTATCGTTGAAACTAACACTGCGTGGTGGCAAACTTATTTTTTGTGTTCCTATTATCGTAATTGCCTAAAATTGTAACAGTTATCTAATCATGACATCAACCTTTACATAACACAGTTTTGTTGAAATATTTTATGTATAACTAGGTTACCATTTTTCATGGCACACAGTAAATTAATGGTTACTCAAGTAATTAATGCTTCATATGACCTAGTATGCAATTAGTTAATATAAATAGTCAGCTAATACTCATGATTAATGTTTTTTCTTAGAAGGCAAATAGATATATCATTATTATACTCTTCAAATATGAAAACGAGGAATATATTGCATTTCATCGGCACTGAGATCCCCTCAAGGAATTTTATGCATATTTCCAGGTCTATTAACGGACTGTGTCTAAGTTCATAAAAACTCTACCAATTTAAACTTGGTGATAGACCGCAGACAAATAACATCACACAAATTAGAGAGCATATTGCGCCTCTTACCATAAACCACAAATTACTATACTATGAGTTATCCATCTTTTGGCAATACATCTAGCTTCTACTCTTTAATGTATACAACTATGCAAACTATTCCTGGAGGAGGCTGAATCGGGAGATTATTGAAATTGATTCAGTTTTAAGCATTTCCCGATGCTCATCACCAACTTACTTTAGTATGATCTTAACATTTTAAAGCTACTGCTATCTCCAGTATATCTTTTTTAGTTTCTAATACAAATGTATTTCTATTGGGCATCCCGCTGTGGGTGTGGCCTATTTATTCTTGCCCAGGGGGAAAATCTTGAAAAGAGAAGATTCTATTTAAATAAAAATTGTGCCAATTTTGGGTGGATCTGAATGTTTATTATGATCAAAAAGATAATGCTCTATCAAGTAGTTTAAATACTATATAAATGATTATTTAATCCATTAACGTCCACAACAGATGGAACGGAAAAGATACCTGAACGAGTATAACTCGATCTACTATCTACTCGACGTTGATCTTTCGACTGAAACCATTTAAAATTCCGAAAATATGTATTAAGTCATGTTTCTGAATTTTAAAACAAGAATACCGGTTTCTCAAGATTCTTTAAGTGATTTTTTTTTCTCGTTCCACCTATTGACTTGGCCTCAAATCTTAAAAAAGTTCTCAAAATGATCACACATGGTAACTATGCCATTTGGACATTTCTTTACCAAGATGGCGACCTCCAGAATGGCCAGCAAGATCCAAAATTTCTCAAGAAATTTGAAAACCAGCAATTTTATTGAAATTTCTTCATTTTTTAAAATCAGTGTCTTTTATTTTCATTTTTTCATATTAAGAATTTAGGTGAAAATTATACGCTATAAATTTTATTTTGACCCTAGAACCCTCAATATAAGCTTGTATAAACTCATATCTAAAGGACAATATCTCGGAAAAAACAGTTACCACGCCAAGAAATAACCTCATTGGTGAGCTCGCAGAGAAAAATTGGGAGCACAGTATAGTTAAATTGAAAGGATAGGTGAAAACCAACATCGCCGCATTGATTGTTACCCTGAAACCCCAGAACCTTACAACTGAAGACACAAATGTGTATCTGGCTTTATGTCAGTGGTTTACGTCAGTGTTTGCTTCTTCTTTTTTGCCCTATGTTATGCCTATCCTTTCAACTTAACCACAATATGAGGAATGTCCGAAACACGGTTCCACCAATTACTTCTAGATCCACATAGTGGAGTGACAGTATTGTTTCTCTGCGAACTTGCCCATGAAGTTTTCTCTTGGCGTATGAGTTTTTGCCGAGATGTTATCCTTTATATATGAGTTTACATTGAGCACCCTATAGGGTCAAAATTAAATATATGGCATATAATATTGATCCAAGATTCTCAGTATGAAAAAGTGAAAGCAAATGCCATTATTTTAAGAAAAGTGAAGAGATTTCGATAAAGTTGCTGGTGTTTACGCTTATTGAGTAAATTTGGACTCTTTCCGCCATTTTGGGGGCCTCCATCATGGAAAAAATCTAAATGGCACAACTTTTAGATGTGATTATTTTGAGTACCTTTTTCGAAGGTCTAAGGCGAAGTGAATAGGCGCGACATGAAAAAAAAATCACTTAAAAAAAAAATAAAAAAACTAATCTTTTTGTTTCAAAATTGAAAAATTGTAAAAATGTTTAAATATGCACCGAAATTAGTAGATGGTCTCAATCGAATGAGCAACCTCGATATAATAGTGGGAAAGGAGCTTCCCAAATTTGATTCATGACTTTTGACTGAGTTATACTCCTTTAAAAGCCTTGTCGGTTCCTTTCCAACTCAAATATGGAACAGCAAATAGATTTCAATGTTTACTTCGTTCTGATCACATATTTTTAATCAAATTTTTATCAAGCTAACCATTATGCTCTTCGCCGATCTACTCCAATTTTTATATAATTGTTGCACATTCTATAGAATACTCTTCGCCGTTTTTATTTTGGCAAATAATATTAGTTTTAGACATTTCATGTTTAATTACAAAAGATTTTTTTATTTAAATAATTGATAACTTTTTATTTATTTTGTTTAAAAGCAATGGGGCTCTTCCTCTAGCTAATACTAACTTGCTGTCCAGATTTCAATACAATCGAACTTTTCGTTCTTAAGTTATCGTGTTTACAAGAAACGTGATGGACGGACAGACAAACAGACAGATAGACAGACGGACGGACAGACAGGCGGACGGACGGACAGACAGAAAAGTTGTTCAGAATTCGATTACCAATACAGTGATATGAATTTTTTTTCTCTACAAGTGATATTACCGGCTTTAGGAACGTGTCAATTGAATGTAATATACTCTTTGTTTTGTATTTGCGAATAGTATAATAAGGTAGAAAACATGAATCTTTTTAAGGCTATCGATAATATGTGAGAATTTGCGAACTTACGAAATAAATACTAAATATATTAAAGAAAATTGAAGATATGAAATGAAGGCAACTCTTTTATTTAAAACGTTTTTTCCAGAATTAGCAGTATTCGAGAAAATGAATATAGTAGTAAGTATCAATTATATCCAGTTTTCTTTTGCAATTTCCTTTTAAGTACTCGTCGAAAATATACACCATCAGACCTTAAAATAACTGACAGTAAATATTTTATATAGTAAAACCAAGAATCTACCCAATGGTAAGTTGGAGTCCGAGCAGTGGTTTTTCCTCATTTTCCAGCTGCGGCCGGTGAATAAATAGGATTTGTGCAGTGGACGTTGTTGCCCTTACGTGCGCCCATTAGTGGCTACAAATGGCAAAGCTCTCACTACACGATTCACACATTGCCAAAGAAGCTCCGGATAATCCGCATTATCTCTCAAAAACTCCAACATATTATATATCTTCGCATCCATTAACAGTTTCACGTCCCTGCATTTATGCAATTTAGCTTAATTTATGAAACCTCGCTACGGTTTTTTGAGTCTCATCATTTAGCTAATGACATTGTATTAGGTTTAGCTCCAATATATTTAAAAAAATAATGACATGCTATAATATTATTAACTAATCATTGATTCTATCATATGTCTTAATAAGAATATTTTAATTTAAGACGAAATCTAAAGTAAATCCATAGAGAAATTTTCATTCATGTAACATAATACATTATAGCACAGGAAGATTTTGTTTTCACATTGGAGAAAAATAATGTAACGTTGAGCTTATGCAAATACACTTAAATAAGTGTATTTAACAACATTCTAATTCTTCTACTTTCCTGTTCCTTGTTCGTTTTTCCTACTAAGAAAGGCTTAACTTTCTTTGCCAAAAATGACATAGTAAGTAATCAATTTTAAGTATAGTGATAATTCAGAAAAATATGTATTCCACAGGGGTCAATACTGGGACCACTCAATTACAATTTATCAGCTAAAGTTTCCATCCACATTGAACACTTTTCACATATCGCTTTTTTGGGAAAGGTATGAAAAGTATGATTCGCTGATATGAATAAGGATATCCACGAGTTGGCTGATATATCAAAGAAGCATAATTTATTAATAGGTTCGTTAAAATTATTCGCTCTGTCACTTGACAACATCCAATCATCCGCCATCAGGATTAAACCATGGGAGTGTAGTTCAAAATTTATACTAGGTATACTCAAGAATTTGATTGTTATTATTAGAGATATAAGATTCTTTGACTTCACCTACCATACGCGGAAATAAGCATATGGTAACCTAAAATGTTGTATTCTCATAGACCTCTCTTAATCGTAAAATTAAGAACAGTATTAAGTAGAGGTGTTTTAGAATCTCATGAGCTGTAACCTTCGTATGCGCAGAGACATAATCCCTCCCATCGACTCAGTTACACTTCTTAAAAATATTATATTTATTGTTTACAATTTATCCTGTTGTTTATGTATACAGCAAGGCAGCCGCCAGTGTCTTTAAAAAAATACTTATAACATAGAATAAACTTTGCCTTTTGAGCATTTCGCGGCTCATAAGATCGCGTACACTCTTTCTTAGGGCAGTTCTAGCTAAACTATGCTGTTCTTGTGTTTTAAACAATTAGTAAGTAGATGTTTGTTTTTGTAAGTCTCCCAAGCGAATTTTTAATGTTTAAAACTTGTGAATATTCACCACCGGAGAGAGTTATGCAACGAATTCTTGTAATAAGTTGATACATTTTGACATTCTTTGTTGGAACATAAATATTCCTCCATTCTCTCTTATCACTCTTTGTCTTACTTCTGCATATTTATTCATCAGCACCGATTTCAGAGCATCCCAATAAAGTAATTGGCGTCCGCTGAACGTTGTCGTGATGATGTGGTCCACGATATGAAACCAGACACAATTATCTTCTGGTTCAGCATTCAAGAAGCGTGTCCATCGGTCCTCCCATCTCCACTGTCATCTTGGAGCTTTCCACGTTTCAGCCCTGTATACCTGGCTGTATTACGACCCGTGGCTTGATTACGGGGCTGGAATTATTTCTGTAGAGCGCGAATATTAGAATCCCGAACGAGATTTATAGGCGGTGTCGCGCTATAAGCCATCGCAATCTTGGATAATGGGGCTCGCTTCTGCTACTACAGAACTAACATGGCGGACGAGAATTAATTAATTGGCTCACAAAATAAAGACCATAAATTCTCATAGCGTCACAAATTATGGGCGAGATAGGGAATGTCGCGAAATAAAATAACCATATCTGCCAGCGTGCTTGCTCTGCCTCCGTGTAGTCGAAATGTTGAAAACGCTCCGGTTAGACTGTGTCTCTGGTTTCAAGCTTGATATAAATTGTGGCAAAATAAAAAAATGTAATACTAACTTAAACTCGGTGTAATATTTATTTCCTTATTACACCTATTTGATGAATTAGGTTTATTAGGTTTTAGGTATTTTAGGTATATTCTTTGTACACAAATTCATTTCATAACAAACATCAAAACATTACTCGCGAACATTGACGCGCGTTTCGCCAACAATGTAGACATCATCTGGAGATAATTTTCAATCAATCACAGGAAGTAGTATTCAAGTGCATTAGTGTTTTATAAATCTACTTCACAGACAGCGCCACACCGAAGGTTTCTACTTCTTGAAGATTTCATAATGCACTGCACTCAAATATTGAAAATGTCTGAGTGTCTGTATGTATATGTGTACACGTATATATGTATGTACGTGTGTCATCGTAGACCATTTATAGCAAAAATTAAAATTGAAGGTCAATTTTTTGGATTTCCGCTGATATCTTGAAAACAGTGCATCGTAGCTAAAACATTAATCTATTCAAAATTAAAACTGACAAAATTTTCTACAAGATTGTTATTATTCATTATTCTTTCATACCCAATAGCTTTCCAGATATCCGCTGACAAAAATCGCAGATTTTCTAAAAACGCTTTTTTGCCTCTCGCTTCTCGACAAACTTTGCATTCTAGCACATTAGCCTTTAGTTTCACGGTAATGTCTTCACAATAGAGCATTAGTTGTAAAGCATTAATTAATGAATTATTATTAACACTCTTACTTTTCATCAACTTCCAGATGTTGTATTGCCTTGAAATTTAGCATGTGTGTATGGTTCAGGTGACAGTATAATTTAATATTTTTACCGAAAAATCCAAGGTGGGTAGTCAATTGATATTTAATATCCGATTCAACTGAAAATTGGTATCTGGGGATTCTCGAGGTCACAGATTACAAATCTGTGAATTTAATGCTATACAGCTAATGCTCTATTGTGAATATATTACTGTGAAATTAAAGGCTGAGGCGCTAGAAGGCAACGTTTGGCAAGAAGCCAGAGGCAAAAAACCCGTTTTCGAAAATTTGTGATTTACGCCAGCGGATATCTCGAAAGCTATTGGGAATAGAAGAATAATGAATAATAACAATCTGGTTGGAAATTTTTCTAGCTTTAGTTTTTAATAAATTAACGTTTTAGCTACGAGCACTGTTTTCGAGATATCAGCGAAAGGCCAAAAATAGTGACTTTCAATGTGCCCCTCTGCACGCCGCTCACCTCGTAGATTCGGGGACTTTTAGTACGTTTACCTCTTAACTACTTGAAACATAGCCCTGAAGTCATAAATTCGTTAACTGGACTATATGTAATTACTGATGTTTTTGTTGTGGGAAGGCTCCCAAATACTTTTGAAGTTGATTTATTGTGAAACTCAGGTGATAATTCTCGAAGTGTGAAAAGTGTGCCAAAAAACTGATTACATAATTTATTTACGTTATTAGAGTATGTTTAAATTTAGTATTGAATATTGCCAAAATCCATACAGAAGGTGATAGTTTTAGGTAAATGCAAAAAAAAAAAAAATTGAGCCCGTTCCAGAATTTTTTTTCGCATGTAGAGGCCTTTATTAGTGAAACATTCCTACTAAATTTGGCTCGACTTGCTGAAGCAGATTGAAAAATACGACCGACCGAAATTTTGGCAAAAAATGGAAAACACGCTGGGGCACTAGGGATATAATTTTAATAGTAAGACGTAATTTGGTTTTCCCCCGTTGTTTTCCATTTCGTCCTGGTATTTCTTTTTTATATTCTTGTTTCTATAGCAGGAAAACGTTCCAAGTGTTATTTGATGTTTTGTTGTATCCTTTGTGTACTTCCTGTTTCCTTGAATCTAGTTTTCTATATAGCATTCTATGGGTTTAAACAACACGCATCTTGTTGTTCATTATGCCTTAACCCTCTGCAATATCTCTTTATCCACGAGGATATGGTTTATGCGGGAGTTGGTGTTTGGGTTGCTCCATGTATCAGGACGGGTTTGGCACCCATTTCATGAGTTTCTTATTCTCCCATCAAAGAGCTGTGTGCCAAGCTTTCAGCGGTTTACATCTTTGCTTGATTATATGAGTGTTATGATTTTTCAATGATCTTATCTGTATGCGCTTAACTGTCTTTTTCTACGAGTTGAAATAACCTAACTTCATGTTAGTCATTTTTCTGTTCTTAGTTCTTCTAACTTTTTGGGTGATTTGTCTACATAGTCGTCCTACCTATTTGCGTCCAGATGTTGTGTCAGACTTCCCAGAAATCTGTGCTTTCCCTGTATTAGTGTATCCGTTTTGTTTGTTTTCATAGACCTATAGACCATTTGCTGTAAGAGACTTTCATTATTATCTCTACCTCGGTAGAGTAGAGTAATTTTACAGTAGCCTGAGAGAATATTTGAGACACTCGGTATATCGATTTGCTAATGTTACAGCTTTATCGTTTACTTTGTAGACATTTTTCCGTTATGCCATTTTCTTAGAATTTATATAGGCCCTAGTGATTTCCTCTTCTTGGGCTGACTTTCTATACTTAAATTTTTAGTCGCTACACTTAGAAATTAATTATTTATTTACACTCTCCAAATCAAATTCCAGTTTTAGTTCAAGTCACAATAGAGCTAATGTGTACGTATATATTGTTTTATAAACACATGTCACCCACTTGATGCTAAAAACCCAGCATTCAACTTTCTTTACCGACAACCTTGAAGAGTATGAGCCCTTTTAATTTCACACGTCTGCTCTCTTCGCTAATAAAAGCCATAGGTTACGCTGATCAAAATGTTTGCCATATTGTAAGGCCACCATATTGTATTTGCCGTATTAAATCTTCAGAATATTTTTCATCAGGTTTAGGTACCAAGGAATGTTTGTAGCAAATTTAAGGTTTCAATGTAATCGGGGAGTGCCAAAACTGTGCCCGACATTTGTTATCAACACTAAGGACGTGAGGGATTTTATACTATAGATTGTCTAGGTATATCATACACAGATGCCTATCGTCATACAGAGCTTATTCAAGTTTAAAAATGAATTATTATTTGTTTGCTTATAATTGTATTGAAACATAGTCTTTATAGGATTTTGCAAACAGCAGAAAAAATAACTATCTATAACTAAAAGAAAAACTTAGTGTAAAAATATTAATGAAATCTTTGCATTCTTTTGAGAACCTGAATTCTGGTTATGCTAGCAAATTAAAATCCTGAAATGAATTTGTCTAATGTCTTATTTAACAATTCTCATTCTAATACTAGCACCCACACGGTCCCCTACGGCCATGCAGATTAAACCAGTATGTACATAACCCCCTACGATCATGAAGATTCAATTAAAAATGAGAACAAATGCCTATAATGAATTTATTTATCTACCTTGTCTTAATAATTTTTCATTCTAATGGATTACATTTTCATGAAACATCTTTATGAGTGGTTTTATGTCTTTCTGATGAGCTCCAGAATAAGGGCGAAAAACGTTTCAAAGGCTAAGCATTTCCAAGGAACAGAATGATAGTTTTTATAAAAATGTAATCCATTAGAATGAAATTTTTTTAAGACAAGGTAGATAAATAAATTCATTATAGGCATTTGTTCTCATTTTTAACTGAATCTTCATGATCGTAGGGGTTATGTAGATACTAGTTTAATCTGCATGGCCGTATGGGACTGTATGGATGCTAGTGTTAGAATGAGAATTGTCAAATAAGAAATTAGACAAATTTATTTCAGGATTTTAATTTGCTAGCATAACCAGAATTCAGGTTATCGAAAGAATGCAAAGATTTCATTAATATTTTTACACAAAGTTTTTCTTTTAGTTATAGATAGTTATTTTTTCTGCTGTTTGCAAAATCCAAAGAATATGTTTCAATAAGCTTATTCAATATCTAAGTTTAAACTATCTGTGTTAGATCTTTTAATGAATTCCGAAATGTAATATAATGATTTTATAGTGATTTTTGTGATTTGTAATTTACTGCATTTCATTTTTCCATATTCATCAGACTTATTATCCTACTGTGCATAGTAATGGTATCCTAACATTTATTATGCGCTGATGCCATAGGACAGATGGAGACTATTAGCGCCCTCATTCAGGAAATGTTGCTAATTAATTTCTGCATTGGAAACATCAAGCGTTATTAACATTATCGCTAACCATTACAATCAAAACCAAAAAATCTACTTTGCTTTGAAAACGATATAAGTTTTGCGTTTAATTCGAAAGCGGATACTTTTCCGATATCAACAAATTACTCACTGTATTGTACAGATATATACCTGCAATTTGTTATAATATTTCTACCGAACGTGGTCACGGTGCCCAGTAAGCATTACCATACAATATGTAATCGTGGGCGTAGGTGGAAGTAAGGTGCTGCTGGCCCAAATGATAAAGTGCTAATTCCCCACATCTGAGCGTTCCACCTGTGCCTCAAGGCTCTCTGCTGAGTGCGTACAGTTTCCCACCCACCAGAGCAGGTGCCGGTGAACATGCTCGCGTTATGACTTATGCTAATCGGACTACACATGCAAATGTGATCGTAAATCGTTGTGCGGTGTTTATGGCTCTCTATAGGAGGCACGATTAAGATTTCTTGAGGCCAGTATCCGGTTTGTTGCCGGAACCTTCCCGCTGATCGACGAGAGGCGTACGATAAGTTTGCTAAATATAACGGCGGTGGTTATATTTTCATATGCCACGTGATAAACTTTAATGATGAATTTATATAGGGTGTTTTTGCTAAAAGTTTTGCATAATTTCACATATGCGATTTACAAAGTCATATATATGCACTAGAGAGGTAGCGGTAGATAGTAAGAATGAAGTATTTAATATAATTTAATATTCAATATTCAATACTTAGCTAATGTATATAAGACAAGCATCAAAGAGCACCACCACTCGGCAAGCCGTTACCTCCCGTAAGAGTCTAACTCATCCAGCGTCGAGAGAACTATGACAATCGACTGTACAAAAAGATTCAGACTCACAATTAGTATTGATTGTAAAATGTATGCGGAACTTTTTGAAAATTATTCACTTTTAATTTTGCGCACTGAAATTATCGTAATGCTTGAAATCCTTGTCAGGATGCTTAAAGAAGCTATTTATATGAGTTTGATGGTTTTCCTGCTTTTATAAACGTACTTACGGCATCGAACCCAAATATACTTTTTTTCCGTCGACTCGCATTCGAGCGACTACTATGGCGATGCCCGCCTGAGCCTGGAATAAAAGTATTTTGGGTTCGTCGGTATCGACTCTCCGACTTTGAATTTTTTTACTCATTTTACGTACGATCTAGTGGTTTGGTCAAGGATTATGCTCTCCCATTTTGAGGATAATTAAATGAGGATTTTGGCTTTTATTGGAAAAACCGCCCCATTGATTTGTTCCTAAATTTTGAAGTTTAAAATAGCTACTCGCTACACCTTGACTGAGGATTTTGCTCTGTAGTACTTTCGAAAAACCAAATTCGTGGAACTTTCGAAAAATTTGTCTCGAGGAGCGGTTTTCCGCCCTGTGCAAGTTTCTTTATTGTACTTCTGACAAACTAAATTTTTGGTACTTTCAAAAAATTGTATACGTTGTATTTTCGAAAAATTTGTTGGACGGAGCGGTATTCCGCCCTGTGCACTTTCCTTCGTAATAGTTTCGAAAAACCAAATTCGTGGTACTTTCGAAAAATGAGATTCGTGGTACTTTCGAAAAGTTTGTTAAAGTCAATTTTTTGAATACTTTTGAAAATTCGAACGACGGAGCCCAAAGGTGATTGACCGTCGTCCTCGAGATGAAAAATTTCAATTTTTTGGTCATTTTTAGTGAAATAATTTTTTACGCAGATTTCAATGAATGATCATGCCAAAGGTGGTTATGTATTATGGATATGAATCTGAACTATTTACAGCAACTTCAGGTGTACCTCAAGGTTCCAGTCTCGGGCCACTACTGTTTCTGTTGTTTATTAATGATCTCACAAACAACGTACAGTGCGACAAACTGTTGTTTGCTGATGATATGAAGATCTATGCGGAAATACGCAGCGTGGATGATTGTGAAAATATTCTAGCACAACTAAAAATAGTAGAAAACTGGTGTATCCAAAACAATCTCCACTTGAATGCGTCAAAATGTAAAGTTATTTCTTATTCAAGAAAATCTAATCCATTCGTATTTGACTACTCCCTGAATTCCCAAGTACTTGAACGTTCTGCAACAATAAAAGACTTGGGAGTAATATTTGATCAGAAATTTACTTTCTCGAACCATGTGGCGCAAGTAACATCATCCGCTTTGAAAATGCTAGGTTTTATTATTAGAAACTCTTATTCGTTTTCTAATGAACTTGCTTTAAAAACACTATACTATTCCTACGTAAGATCCAAGCTAGAATACTGCTCGATAGTCTGGTACCCGTACTATGCCTGTCATAAAAACGCCATCGAAAATGTACAGCGAAGATTTCTGAAGTTCTTATCATTAAAAATTGACGGTTTTTACCCAGAAAGAGGCTACCAACACTCCTTATTACTTGATAAATTTAATCTTACTTCGTTGGAATTGCGGCGTGCAATAAATAGTTTGAAGATGTTATACAATCTGTTTCACAACAAATTAGACAGTTCACTGCTCCTAGGTATGTTTTCTTTCCAAGTTCCTCGAATAAACTCACGACAAACTCATACGTTTTACTGTAAAACGCCTAGAACTAATGCTCTTCTTAGATCCCCAGTACATGTTATGTGCAATAATTTCAATAAAATATCAAATGTATGTGATATAAATTGTAGCAAATTTTCAGAAATTATGAATGCTTTTAACTCAACTTTCACAACTATCAATAGTTGAGTAGTACTATACCTATATATAGGTATGTATATATATGTATATGTGTATATATATGTACATGTGTAATGTATATGTATGTGTGTGTATGTGTGCGCATAAATCGTATATACTTATGATGCATATATGATACATATAATACTTTGTTTTTTTTCCTTCTTTCCTCTTTTTTAATTACTTTTCATTATTTGCCATCGCTGTTTAAAATATTGTAATATTGTTACTTAACCATATAATATATTTTATTAGTATTAGTTTTATTTATTTTTTTTTTTTAGTTATAAGCTTGTACTGTTGTTCATGTTTGTCCTGTAATTGGATTTTTTATCTGTTGGGCAATAAATCTATTATTATTATTATTATTATAAGTCCTTTGAATGTTTCAAAGGTGATTTTTTCATGGGATTTTTGTCTGAATTTAATTTCGTAGTAAATTGGATATTTTTCAAAGGGATCGTTTTACTGGGTTCAATAACAATGTCAACAATTATGACTATTCTAAATAAGAATATAAAAGAATATAAAATTAGACAAACCGTAAACTCATTTAGATGGTCCCAAGTGAGTCATTATTAGCTTTCGTACCACTACTTAAGAAATCGTATGATTCCGACGGGAAAGTTAACTGTTAATTATATTTTAACAATGTGCATTAATTATTCGATTGCGCCGTTACAATAGACTGTAAGTTATGAATCGTGTTTTACATATTAGTTCTCTTGTAATGGTACAATTATGTTTAGCTAGAAGGGAATCACGGGCGTACACTTCCTACCGCATAATCGCCCATGGCAAATGTGAATATCATGTCATCGGCAACAACTACTTCGTGGTTGGATAGCCTGAATATGGATGGACTAATCTTACAACTGACATGTATCGGTTATGTTAATGAAAACTTGCGCTAAGCGGCATATTCTAGTGTTGCTGTCAGTTATTGTTCTCTTTTGACGACAATTAAGTTTATTATAAAACGTAATAAAGCCAAGGACAGTATCGAGGTGAGAAATAATTTCAATTATAAATTATGCTTGACAGATGCAACGAATATGCTTAGATCTAAACTAAAGAATAATTGGGATTACGTGAGAAACGAGTCAGCTTTCATAAAACCCACCAGATATTCATTAATTTATTTATAAAGTCTTGGCGTAGAAGAGCAATATACCCAATAAATACAAAATAATACCGCAAATATAACTATGGTTGTTAGTCAACCTCTAATAAAGGACAAAATGTCCGCTTCAACAACGTTTAAATATAGTATACAGAAGAAACATATCAACGTTCACAATTTATGTTTAATATTCTTTGAAAAGAAATTAAGATATTTGGTATCCAATCGAAGTTTAAATATTGTATACCAAACACGAATTAATTATTAATGTTTACGAAACAAGTTAATTAACCTTTGACAAAAAATGGTTATAATATAGAATAAAAATAAGAATTATAAACGTCTTTAAGATACGTTTTTTCAATATTAATTGAAAATGGTTATTTAACGTACTTTAACTTTGAAATATAGTATACTGTACCTACTTTAGGGTGCGCTTTTTCAATAACAATTGAAAATAATGGTTTAACGTACTTATTTAACTTTAAAATATAGTATAATATATATACTTACTGTGTATACTGTATATTGTGTATATACATTATATAAATTATAAGTGCGATCCAAATGCAAATATTTGAACCTAAAATGGGTATAGGTTAAAATAAATAAAACGTTACAATGTAGAACATAAAAGTATAAAAAAACATTTATTATTAACAAGTACTTACAATAAAATGTTAAAAAGGGATTGAAATTTTTCTTCGAAGATGATGCCTTGAAATAATATTAGGCATTTTATTAGTCTCCTGCATTAATTATTGGACAACCGGTAGGTACCTTAAACAAAAGCTGTGTTAAAATAAATGTTTTTAAAAAATGTAATTGCATTAGGTTTATATTTTTACTGATTTAGCTATTTTACGTTGCTACCTCACAGGGTTATTCAAATTAATAAAAATAATGATTGACGTTTCACCAACTTATTATTTTCAATACGGTCCTGGTAATAATGTAATTTTTTTATATAATATTGGGTAGAAATCTTCTTTGGGTGTTTCAAATGAAGGGTGGTTCACTCCATTTTCTGTCGCATCTTTAGCTAACTTGTCAACTATTTCGTTGTTTTTAATACCTGCGTGGCCCTTTATCCAAACTATATAAATAATTTTAGATTGTCTTATTGATTGAATGAATAGAATCTCTGCTATTATATGGTTGCTGTTTGTTGACGGCGTTGTTGATTTTAGTTTACATATGGCACTTCTGCATTCCGAAAAAATTACAAAATTGTGTTTCTCCGTTTTCAAACAGGTAAGTATTGCATCTTTTATAGCTAGAAGTTCCGCAGTATAAACGGATGCAATTTTAGGTAGCTTATATTTTAACTGAATATTTTCTCTGGGATACCATACCGCGCTTCCTACTGCTTCGTTAATTTTTGAGCCGTCAGTAAATATTTGCTCATGATTATTCCACTTGGCTTTTACATGCTCGTCAAATAAGTGTGAAAAGGAACTTATTCCGCTTTATTGGTTATTAAGTTACGGTTGGTCAAAACTAGAGACAACTTAGGTAGGATTGACTGATTGGTTGATACTATTTTAATGTAAATATAACAACATATTTAGTTGTACTATAGATTTAATCATCTCCAGATAATGCCAATATGGTTGTCGAAACGCGAATCGAGTGTAGTGTTGAATTGTTTTGGTATCTATAGAACTACTTCCAGTGCAGCGTCAAATCAAAGTTCCAGGTCCTCTAGGAGCATATTAATGTACAGTAATATAGTATGTACTGTACGACAAAAACGTCTAATTAATTACGATGTAGTATAATTAAAAATTAATATGCATCAGTATATATTATACATCTTAACTATGATGTTTTGATTAAAGCAAGCAAAGGAACAAGTCGAGAACGCAGTGTATGATAAACCCATATGATTAGAAGTCAGCAGAGCGTGTTTGTAAACCTCTAAATCACTCCGGTTCCGTAATTAAATCCTTTCGCCCATTCATAATAATATAAATTAAAAGATCAAAGATTTTACCATTCTCGACGTGTATAAATGCACACTCCTCTCTTCTAAATGGCGAACTTTCAGGCGGAATCGTTTCTGTTGATATAAAGCCCAATGCATCAGAGTAAGTCAAGGTTTGCTTCATTTCATTTATTTATGAATATCATGAAGCGTACCAGCCAATATTTCCATCTCGTATTTTCGGCCATTACCCCAAACCTGCAAAATGGAATATTTAAACGCGGTTTCTGAGGATTTTAAAATTTCAGATCCTCTTTGCCCTACAGTTTCTATATTTGCCGAGGGTAAGTGAAAGAACGATCGAGTTTTCAGTATGAAACCACCCCTGGGACGTCTAACCTACTTATCTGTGCTCACATTTAGCACACACGGTTGTACTTAGTCGAAGCATTTCGAACTGGTTTGGGAGTAAGGTATTTCTTATAACGTCTATATCAAATATTATTGATCTCAGTATTACTTCGAGTCAAAAATAATAGGACACATTTCATTAAAAAGTAAAATAAAATACTGCAATGGTTTTACATTATTGCGTGTTACATGGCGTTTCTTTTAATTATGAAACAAGTCAATATGTTTTCTACTTTTTTGACCGATTCGAATAATTTAATGCAGAGTGATTAAAGTTTATCTGAAGGTGAGATTAATTTTGCTTTATATTGAAATATATGTCCTGCGATTCGTTTTTATCTTTATTGTATTCAGTGATTTTCTATCTATCTATCTATACTTATAATCTATGGCTGTGGCTGCAAAGCCATTCGCACAACACCGATGTTTCAGAGAGGAGTCTATAAGGTCGGTAAGTACCTAATGTTAAAAAGATTTTACACTAAACCTACCACAATTTGTCTGCTAGCTTATTTCTGATATTTAATTATTCATTCATACATCATTTATATTTATGAATTACAATTTTTTCATTTTTTCCATTTTTAATTTTTTCTTTTTCTTTTTATTAAAATCGTATGTTTAAAAGTTTTTTTTATGTTTTCAATATTTCTTTTGTCTTTTTTTTACTTTTTTGTTTCTTGTTTTTTTTTGTTGAGGTTATTTATATATATTTTTTTTTGTCTATTTTCTGTTTTTTTTATTTTTTTTGTTATATGTATTTTTAACATTTCTTTTGTTATTTTTTACTTTTTTGTCTCTGTTTTTTTTGTTGAGGTTTTTTTTTAACAGTGATTTTCAAATCAATGAATTGCAATAAAGATTTCTTTCCTTCAAAAAACTTAATTACATATTCTTCTTTAGCAGTTCATGAAAAATCTTGATACGCCAAAGCCGAACATACAAACACATTTAAGCAGGACACTCTGGGATGTCCTACTTAAATAGGAAACAAAGATGCAACATCTTCATTTCGTGCCAGATTTTATAATTTTTTGTTGTATTAAAATGTAGAATAGAAAAAATGTGTCTCTTAGTGATACTATACTTATCTAAACTGCAAGACATAACCTCCTGGAATAACGTTTTTAACGTCCAGAATAATTAATATGTAGTTCATGTAATAACTTCCACATCCACATAGTGGACTGGAAGTACGATAGTAATCGTGGAAAATTTCTATTTGTTTTTTTCTTGATAAAAAATTCTGCCTGTCTATCGCTCGATCTGTCTTTCTGTCTGTATGTAACTTTTTTGTCCGCACGTTTTCTCTGAAAAGGTTTAAGATATTGACTTGAAATTATATGCACGCATGTATTATAAGGAGATCTGTAACTGGATTGTTTTCTGAACATATCCGGTGAAGGGTTGGGGGTAAATAGGGGTAAATAAGGAACAATTAGTAAAGCAAACTGGTAAGAATATAGAAACTTGAGATTCGGAAAATAACATATTGAGTTCAACAAAGAAGAATACTTTATGGCTTTTATATTAAATAATTCTATGATATTTTCAACTAATATTATTTAGAACTCGTAATAAAGTAAGAATCCGAACCGGCTTAAAATAACATCGCATAGTTCGATAAATAAATTAATACCAAGAACTAAGCGTAGAAACATTAATGTATTAGTTATAGATAGTGTAGAACTATCTCGATAGGATTTATACACCCACTGCAATTTAAAAAAAATGATGAATAAAACAAATTATTACAAATAAATCCATTTTACGTGCAAAAGAAGTTTGGACTGGGTGCATAATATGAGCACTGTGCACAGAAGAAAGTTCATAGTCCAGCTAATTCAAATCAATGGAAAAATATAGTATTTTCGATTGTCTATGACTTCTTCTTGAAGGGATGAGATTAAGTTGTAGTATTTTCCATCTGTGTAATCAAAATCCAAATTGGCATGAAAGATTTTTTTCAGTACTTGCAGGCACCACAATGCCATTGAATTTATAAATCGCACCTTCAGTGATGAGACAAGGTCGAAGGATTTGGTATTCCCCAGATGTCATTTCTGTATATATTTAAAACATGTTTATACTAGAAGCCAAGGCATCAATTTTTTTTATAATATTCTGCATTCCCCACCACAACCATTCCATTATGAAAGGGGTTGATAAAATAAAATGCAATCAAGTTGTATTTCTTTAAAGAGATTTGGATGGAAAATCTGCATGTGGATGTAGCGATTCCTTAGGAAGCGGTTTTTTAATTCATCGTGTATTCTTTTCAACAACTTTTAAAACTAGGAATTTTGATACGCAATTAAAAGAAATTAACTTTTAGGTTGTTAATTACAACAAAACAACAAAATCAAAAAATAACAAATTGTTATGTTAATAATAATGAATAATAGTATATAACTGCTCCAATAACCTCAAAAACGATATGCCGCCTCAATATACCTTTTACCAAAGACCGATCGACCGACGTCCGACCATGCGGCAGACCGATAGTTTGACTTAATCGACCGACCACCATCCAACCGTCCGACATATCAACCGTTCGATCGACCGACATATCGACGGACAGACTGACCAATCTACCGTTCGTCCGACCGATCATCCAACTTTACCGTTGCGCCACAGGCAGGAACTGTATATATTTCAACGGCTGGAGATAAAGGTAGAGGTGTTTTAAAACCTCATGAGCCGTGACCTTCATATGCGCAGAGACATAATCCGTCCTGTTGACTCAGTTACACTTTTTAAAAATAGTATATTTATTGATTACAATTTATCCCGAGCTCTTGTTTATGTATACAGCAAGGCAGCCTCCAGTGACTTCAAAAACATACTTATAACTCAGATTAAACTTTGCCTTTTGCGCATTTCGCGGCTCATGAGATTCTGAAACACCTCTAGCGATAATGGGAACTACTCGCATACGTTATATCAGCGGTCATTATATGGGTTTTTAATTTTTGTCAATAATTGGGTGATTGGCAGATGTCAT
Organism: Stenurella melanura; assembly: GCA_963583905.1. Lineage (NCBI taxonomy): Eukaryota > Metazoa > Arthropoda > Insecta > Coleoptera > Cerambycidae > Stenurella > Stenurella melanura. Next base: position 117,483,609 of record OY757311.1, read on the forward strand.
AAAAAATTTGAGACTTTGGCTTCTAGTATATACACCAAATTCAAAGTTTCTAGACTCTTACTCTTTACCCCTATTTACTGGCTTTGGAAGCTTCAAGAAATAATCTCAAAATATAATCTTGTTCCCGATCTTGTTATAATATATACGTGTACAAATTAAAGTTAATATCTGAATTCTATTTTGATAATTTGTTTAATAATGGATGGTGGGGTGACAGATGTCATAAGAAAAATTGAGAACTTGACTTCTAGTATATACAAATCCCAAGTTTTTATACTTTTACTAGTTTGCTTCATTTCTTTATCCTTATCTACTTGTATTTAATCCCAACCCAGCTTATTTTAATACTCAAATTTAAAATTTCCACGTTTCATGACATTCTAAAATCATTTGATTTGATTCATTGATTAACCAGAAAGCGGCAGGCATTGCTACCACTATCCAATCTGGATACTTTTATATACCGCCGGACCAGCTACGTACACCGGATTGGATATGGGACATGCTGGTTGCTAGCAGTGAAAGCCACATGACGTATGGTGTAGGAATAAAGGATGGAAATTTTAGGTGTTTGCGAAGATTCCATCTATTATCATCTTGATTTTTCTTCTTCTAAGTCTTCTGCTTCTGAATCTAAGTGTGTATATCCTTGATATTTCTTGATTGTATTCCTTCTTTTAAGTTCTTCGTTCTGTAGTAGGGAGATGTTTCAGGGGTCATTATTTGCTTTTTTGTTGGGTCCTTTAGCGAGCTTTCATTTTAGATTCACCACGTGTGTGGTAAGGTTTTTCCCATGATGTTTTTATCCTCATGTACTTGGTATATGTTATTGTATCTCTGCGACCTTCATCCTGTATAGTTGTTCATATCTATTGTGCGTTGGGTGATTTCTTCCGCATCAGTGTTTTCCTCGTCAACTCATTGTTGATTAGGTAAGTTCCTCTCTTGTTAATTGTTTTCCATTTTCTCCTGAGATTTATTTTCTATATTTTTCTTTCTACAATAGGAAAATGTTCCAGGTGTTATTTGGTGTTTTGTTGTATTCTTTATGTATTTTCAGTTTCTTTATTTCTATTATTCCATATAGTATTTTATTGGCTGTGTTGCTATTTATTTTTCTTTTTGCCATATTTTTTACTCTCTCACTTATTTTTCTATCCACCAGGATATAGTCTGTTTAGGAGCTAGTATTTGCATTGCTCCATCTGGTCAGACAGGTTTGGCTCTTGCTCCGTCTGTTTCTTCATTGTTGACCAGTTATTTCCTCCTGCTCTTTTTCTTCAATAATCTTCTTAAATTTGGCTCTCACTCCATGAGTTTCCTATTGTCCCTTCGAAAAGATCTGTGTGCCAAGTTTTTAGCGGGCTTCTATTTTCATTTAAATATGTCTATGGTAAGGTTTTCCTATGATATTCTTGTCTGTATCCGCTTGATTGTCTTCTCCTACACGTTGAAGTCGATTAACATTATGATAGACATTATTCTGTACTTATTTTTTCTTGGGAGATCTGCCTGAAAGGTCGTCCTGCCCAAGATATGTATTAGGTCACTGTGAGTGGCCTTCATTATTAATAATTGTTCCACAGTAAATAATTTATTCGTTTTTTTCTAAAGTGATTTTCAGTCAATCTTAGACATGCAATTAAATGACAGAGTAAACAGATGGTTCCATTTAGATAGATGTCCAGCCCATTATGCACGACTGTTTTCCGGGAAGATGGTTCGGTCGTGGTCGAAACTGCCACCGCCCTTGGCCGGCGCGCTTTCCGGATATGACTCCTATGAACTATTTTGTATGTGGTACCTTGAGAAAGAAGGTTTATGCGGAGCCGGTCAACGACGAAGCTGCCCTCCAGGATTGTTCAAGCAGCCCAGGAGATCACGCCATCAGTGTGGTGCATGCCGTGCAGCTGCTCAGTCTGTCGTCTGTAGGTGTGAGCTTTGCATTGAAAATAGTGGCTATCATTTCGAGCAGATCTTGTGAATTTTCAAAACTTTACCTAAATGTGTAGCGTCTTTCTGTCTTTATAGTCCAGTCGATAAAGTAAAAAATACACCAGAAGTTCGCAAATAATATTATCTGAGATTTTCCTTCACGAACTGTTAGTGGGACGATTAAATATTGCAAAACCACAAAAATCAGTTCTGAGGGTGCCCCCCCCCCCCCCCCTTCGATGAAAGAAGCCTTATTTTACTGAGAGCTCGTTAACCGTTGAAGATACAAAAAAATTGCTCACTATAAAAAAAGCTTGAATAATTGCCTTAAAAAAAGTCCTCTTGTAATTTTCTTGTATATGCCATGGTTTTCGAGGAAATTGATATTGACAAAAATGGCAAAATTTGCATTTTTAATGAGCACGAATTTTCGTTTATTTGAAATTCTTTGCGCGGGGCAATAGAAAAAATGGAATTCCTCCAAAACCAAAAAAGCTAGGAAGAAAAATAAAAATGGGTTTTAAAGACGATATAAAATACTCTCTTGTGTTGCCATTCTTGATGGCTATTTATATTTATTGGTATATGAAAATAACAATATAATACAGTTATCTCTTGATTTTTGTACATCTAACTATTCACAGATTCATAAAAAATAACTGACTTTAATATAAGTTATAAATGCATTATCTTTTACTTCAAGGTAGTACTTCAATGGAGAAGAGTTAGGAATAAAAATATTCACATCTACAAATTTACCAGCACGTTGAAGTTAGCCAAAAAAAATCCAAAAAAGGCTGCATATTCAATTTTTGGATGATAATTTTTTGTGCAATTTCTTTAACTATTAAATGATTAGAAACAATAATTATATGATATATAAACACAAAAAAAAAACAAATTTTGAGCTAAATTTTCTAAATGTTTGGGTCTTTTTTTATATTTAGAAAACAACAAAAAATTGGCCAAAATTTGGCTAACTTTAACATGCTGGTAAATTTGTAAATGTGAATATTTTTATTCCTAACTTTTTCTGCATTGAAATACTACCTTGAACTAAAAGATAATGCATTTATAACTTATATTCAGTTATTTTTAATCGGCCTGTGAATAGTTAAAAGCGCAAAAAATCAAGAGGTAACTATATAATATTGTTATTTTTATATACTAATAGATGTCAATAGCCATCAAAAATGGAAACACAAGAGAGTATTTTATATCCCCTTTAAAACCTATTTTGATTTTTTTACTAGCTTGTTTGGTTTTCGAGCAATTCAACTTTTTCTATAGGCCGCGCGCAAAAAATTTCAAATAAACGAAAATTTGTACGCATTAAAAATACAAATGTTGCAATTTTTTTCGATATCGATTTTGTCGAAACTCGTGGCATATACAATAAAATTACAATAGGACTTTTGTTCAGGAAACTAGTCCAGCTTTCCCTTTTATGGGCAATTTTTTTATATCTTCAATGGTTAAAGAGTTATCAGTAAAATAAGGCTTCTTACACCGAAGGGGTGATTTTTTGAGGGGTTCCGCGGCACCCCCAGAACTGATTTTTGTGGTTTTGTGATGTATAATCCCTGCACTAACAGTTACTGAAGGAAAATCTCAGATAACATTTTTTGTTATGGAAATCTTTATAATCATTGGACTATTATTCTTTTTACTCTAGCTGGAGGGGATCATTTTTGGAAAAAAATTATAGATGAAAAAGTATCATTTTAGCTCTGGGTCATTTTGTATACTTGATAGGTTTTTGCTAAGAGTTTAAATAATTATTAATATTCTTGGATAGTAATATAATTATTTGCTTTGTTTCTATTTTAGATAACTTTTGTATTGCAGCGAATTTGTATTAACATTTAATTATATTTAATAAATATGTACTACATTAAAATAATTGCACCTAAATATATTTTACCTACAAACTACTCAAAGATTCAAACTCCACGCGCGCTGATTAACTAATCGGCCTAGAACGATATGTATACATAAAATGAATAGGAAGATGATGCTTACATAGTCGAAACTTTGAATAATTGAGGGAGCCCGGCATTCATCTGGGAACTAATTCATCAGTTGATTAATATGAAGAGGCTTCGAATCAATTATGCATTTACACATCTTGGCTGTACGGTTCAGTTTAGTTCTGTACAGAAATAATTCCTGAAATTATTCCTGCTGAATATGCCCCTAATGATTGCCAGACGGAAGCGATGTTCATTTGCAAATGACTTCATCTCCAAGAGCTGCGCTTAGAGCCCATCAATTCAAGCAATCTTCATATTAAAGTTGCCCGTTCGTCCCCCTTCGACACAATATGAACTTGAGAGTATAATTTTGACAGACATCGAGGGTTTAAGTTAGTATAAAAAAGCTTGTGGGATCCTTCCGGAAAATTAAACAGCCGTTCTATTCTGTAATCTGCATACGCCGGTCAGTCCTATGGTAATCGGGCCCCGTTCCTTTGCCAGCTTTTGTGAAACATGGTGCCAATTCATGTTGGAAAGACGATATTTTTAATTAGCCGGTGGCATTAAATCAGGAGCTGCATTGCTGTCAGGGGGCTTTTTCCTGCCCGAATTGCCATTGTGGCCTATGAAATTTGCATCAAATTATAAAATAACTAAGCTTGGTGTTGTTTTGTATAATTTTCTCGTTCCATTAAAACTTTATTAATGCTTTAGTGTACTGCGTCCTTTGTATTTATGGTTATATTTTTCAGTGTTTATAAGACTACTAGGCTAACATGAATTGCATTAGTACAGGTGTATTATGGAAAAACCTTGCCAAAATATAAATTTGAAATTTATTGTACTCTAAATGGTTACTATATATTTTATGCACGATCGAGCACTTTGTTTACTTACTAGATTTGATTCTAGATCTCCGGCAAAATTGGAGGCTGAGCGCTAACATTGCCGTCGACTGGTAAACCTCCCGTGCCGTTCTTGATATTCAATATACTACTTGCATACATTATTACAAGAAATATTTGAACAAAACTGAAAAATATTCTGTTTGTAGATGAACCTAGTATCGTTTGGTCTGATGGACACGACAAGGATTTTATATAATTTAGTCCGGATACGATCAACTCTACTCACAAGGGGGATTCAAGATACCCTTCAGACTCCCCAAGATGAAAATAGACAAAATTATACTTACTGTGATTGCTACAGTCTGCTCTCTCCGTCGAAATCTTATGTCGGGTAGGGCACTTTTAATGAACATATATTATAATTAGCACTTTCTCAGGAACACTTCTTAATAATTAAGACCATCGATGGATTCTATGAGTATTCGGACAAGTACACAGACTTGGCGGGATCAAATGTGACCCGCGGAAAGTAATTGTCCGACTCACGCCACAGAATAGTTCATCTGCCACAAATCTTATAATTAGTGGATCAATAAGAAAACGAATTCAAAATATATTTTCATTTATTGAAATAATTCATAAAATGTAAAAAACATAAATATTCAATACTTAGCTAATGTGTATAAGGCAAACATCAAAGAGCATCTCCCCTCGGCAAGCCGTTACACCCCACCCCGTAGGTGTGTAACTCATGCATCGTCGAGAGAACTATGACAATCGACTGTACAAAAAGATTCAGACTCCCAATTAGTAATATTTGTAAAATGTATGCGGAACTTTTTGAAAATTATTCACTTTGAATTTTGCACTAAGATTATCGAAATGATCGTCAGGATGCTTAACAGAAGCTATCTATATGAGTTCGATGGTTTTCCTGCTTTTATTAACGTACCAACGGCATCGAACCCAAATATACTTTTTTCCATCGACTCGCCTTCGAGCGATTAGTATATCGCTGTCCGCCTGAGCCGGGACAAAAAGCAACTTTGGTTCGTCGGAATCTACCCTTCGACTTTGAATTCTTTGACTTTGACCGTCCCGTCGATTTTTTCCTAAATTTTGACGTTTATAATAGCTATTCTCTACATTCTGACTAAGGATTTCGACCTGTGAACCACAAAATTTGTGGTACTTTCGAAAAACCAAATTCCTGGTACTTTCGAGGAGAGGTTTTCTGCTTTATTTACATCTTGTTATCGTATTTTTATAAAAATAAATTTTTGAGATTTTCAAAAAATTAAATTCGTTGTACTTCCGAAAAATTTGTTGTGCGGAGCAGTTTTCCGTCTTATGCGATTTTATTCGTTGCACTTTCGAAAAACCAAATTCGTGGTACTTTCGAAAAGTCAAGTTCGTTGTACTTTCGAAAAATCTGTTGGATGGAGCAGTTTTCCGCCCTGTGTGATTGTATTTGTTGCACTTTCGAAAAACCAAATTCGTGGTACCAGTAAAACACTTAATGACCGCTTAATGACCGCTTAATGACCGCAGTGCTTATGACGTTTTTCGCAAGCTCAAATATTTTTTTTTAAATTTTTTAACTTTGTTTTTAACTTCTATTTATTAGTCTAATAATTGCCTCCTTAGTGATGGGTAAGTAATTACTTACCGATCACTAATTACTTACTGATCACTAATTTGTAAACATCAGTTATAAATATCTTAATCAACCCAGTAAATGTGTCAAAGCATGCAAAAATATATATTAAGGCCACTAAAGCATATCATATATCGATACCTCATTGCTAATAGGACGTAACCCACAAAAGTGAAATTTCACAGAAGGCCTAAAAACTGATTATTTCATAACGTACTAGATATTAACTGCTATAATTATTTCTTTAAAATAATTCAAAATATGACGTATTAAAATACCATAAGTATAAATTTGAAGTAAATGGCTTACTACACATTATCAAATTGTGGGAAATCACCTGAGGAATCCATAGACATCAAAAACTCAATTTTCAGAATATTGTGAGATTCTATCTATTAGCAATAAGGTATCGATGTTTAATATTTAGCACAAATATAATACCAAACGCCTGTAAAGTAGCCATTGCTACTCCAGACTTTACAGCAAATGATTCACAAGGAATAATCACCTACAAACCAATAAGGCTCATCAACAATTTCGCAGAGATATTCGAAAAATATATTAATCAAAAATTGGTAACGTTTTTAGAACAAGAAAATTGTTTGTATTACCAACAGTTTGGTTTCATATAAAAAAATGTACAGATGACGGCATTTCAATTAATTAATCAATGAAATAATAACAATATTGCTTGCGATATTTTTGGATCTCGCTAAAGCGTCTGACACCGGGGTTAAGGGAAATACAGTGAAATTGTTTACAAATTACTTGTCTGATCGAAAACAGAAAGTTAAGATAAACCAAAGCTATAGTGACCTATAAGTAATTTCACCTGGCGTTCCCCAATGGACTTGTACTAGAGCCTATCCACTTTCTCAAATATATTAATGAACTTGCAGCTAGTATTAGGAATAGTATATTTGTATTTATGTCTATGACACTGCCATAGTTTTTCATGCCCAAACCTAGAACAACGTATATGAGAAAATAGAAATAGGCCTCGCGATGTGCTATCGTTAAGCGATGTACTTTCCAAATTTTTTTAAAACTTTTTACCACATACTTTTTATTGTAAAACCGCATTTATTTCTACGCAAATAACATTTAAAAACTATGAAAAAGTAAAAATACTTCATTAATTGTCGGTGCCGTGCTCGTGCCCCTCTTAGAGGTGGCATAGTAATGTAGTTAAACAGAAAATTGTTTGAACTCTAAAATAGTCTAAACAAAATTCTGATATCGAATGACATAGGTCCATCATCGAAGAGCTGCCCTTTGGGGTCGTCTGCTAGGGGTTCACGGAGAGGTAGAGGGCGACATACCTTACCAAGTTTTAACTACTGACTCCTGACTATCTTTCTATATAAGATTATGGCAACTTTTTATGTGAAGAGAAAAATTTGCAACCGGAAGCAAGGATTTCAGATAAAGTTGTTGGCTTATTTTGCTGAAACGTTTGAATTTCTCTACTATGGAAGCACTCTATTCATTTACTTTTATTTCATGAATAGTAAAATATTTTAAATCGACTTCAAAAATGTTTAAAAAAGATGAAGTTCTCAATTTGACTAGCACATATGTCTGTTTTTTATGTTTGTTTAATAATTACACTCGACTGACTTCAGCAATTTCTATATCTTTCAAATTGTAGAGTATGGCCTGACGTTATAGCATTTTCAAGCTGTGTCTGGTGATCAGCGAAAATCTAAAACATATTTTAGGCGGATGCGCTAGTGCTAACGGCATTTTTTTTAAAACCGTAGAGCTACAGCCAGATATTAGGATTCTCTGACGAGTTTGATATTAACACTAAATGTTCAAAACGATGGATATTTTCTTTTACTTCACAGAAGCTACTTATCAGATTACTAGAAGGGGGTGAACAGAATAGGAAAGAAAAAAACCCATCACTAAAAGTTTATTACCAAATATCGATGTTGAGGTCGGTCTAAAAATGATCAAAGTATAAAATCGAAAACATTTTTAAAAAAATCTTATGAAACTCAATTATTATTATCTGTTTAATTACATGATCATTGAGACCATTGTTTTACGGTGACGTTAATCTGATATAATTTTAAACATTTTTTTTGTGAAATAATTTATACTTCTCTATTTACTGCGGTGCTAAATAATTAATTAATATTAACGATCTCCTAATTCCGTATTCCAACCAGAAAAAAAATGGTGTCTGTAAATTTATTTATATTGACTAGAAATCACTGTAGCATGTGTTGGTTTCTTAAGAACCACTGTGTCTGATATGTAAATAAGTATTTAATTTGAATTGGAAAAAGTCTAGTTAAAATGAATCAGTTGTGTTTTGTATCTCACACCGCATTAAGATAAAAAATTAAATAATTGTTTGTAATTGTATAATAATCATTACAAAATTAAAGATACTCTCGTGTTAAAAATTAGTTTTTATGTTGTCATGGGCTATGATTTTTAGTGGTATACAGAGTGATCCTAAATGAGTATAAGAGAAGACAAAAAGCTGATGTAAACGTCTTACCGAAAAGGCCTATTATTCAAGTTGCAATATGTTGAATTTAGTAAAAATGTTATTATTTTCAAGAATCCCGAAAACACCTCAAGATATTTTTCTGGAATTTGGTTTCGATTATTACATGAGACATCTTTTGGTTAGGTTTATATTTATCTTGAGGCTCCACTGGCGTACATATGCAGGATACTTAACACCTTTATAACATTTTCAGTTTGTGTCCAATTTAAAGTTTTTTTCAATAGATCCTATTAATTGAGGTCTACATATGATTAACTGCGCTATCAATATACATATTAAAAACGCTAACAAATCATATTACACATCTTTTTATCCAAAGAATCTAGAAGTAAAAGTTATTTTGAATTTCTTAAAAGACGTAGAGCCAAAAGTTAATCAAAACTAAAAAATATTCTTTGGCATATTCACTGAAAATTGCAATACTTTTTAAATCTGATCAAACTTTGAAGTCGTCGTTGCCAGGCAACGACAAAAAATAACTGTTAGGAAATATTCATTTTTTTTTATTGGTACCCTATTTTGCTTATTTAAAGTACGCCTCAGAGTGTACTTTTAAAAACGCGCGTGTTTTAAAGGTTACCATGGCAACAACTACAACCCGAGTCAAAATATCAACTTTTAAATTATTAATCTGACAGGAATTTTTGCGGTATTAATCGCAAATCTGCTTTTCTATTTAAGTAATCAATATTAGAGCTAATTTTAAAGCAATACACAATCAGTATCCTGATGTCACATCACGAATTCAACCATTTTACATTCTTAATTCTTATTTCCATTTTTTGTAGTAATAATTTCAAAGTGTACCAATAAAAAAAAATTGCGTAAAGTATTCGTGGATAACTGGTCTTTAAAACACTTGCTCTATTTCGAGCACTCCGGCTGCGCCATCGTGCTCGAAAAATCGCGCGTGTTTTAAAGACCTTATTATCCACTTATACTTTAATATACTATTTTGTACTGTAAGGAAATATTATTTCCTTAAAATTGTTATTTGTGTACTATTAAACTTTTATTTTTTGGCATTGGATTTCTCCATTAGCCAGATACATATTATGTATTTACTGCTTTACTCATACGTTCGTTCATAACTAACCTAACACGGCGACCCAACCATACGATATACACAGGATGATAGTTCACAAGGACACTCTCTCGTCCAAAATTAAACTTCTATATGTTAAATTTGACAATTCAATATTGATACGTTTCCATAGTTACGCAACAAACATTAGTAAGGATTTCATGGCAATTTATGAATATAATGAATCATGTTTTTTTTTCAAAATTAAACAAGAAAGACGTTAAAAAATTTTGTTCGTTTTTTAAACGATTTTCGGAAAAATAGTATGTAAACAGTTTGACGGATCCGAAAAATTCTTGATTCAGTCGAAAGACATTTTCAATACGTGTCGTTTGGCGCTAGGCACAACTCATTTTGTCAACCTGTTCATTATTTGTTATAGCCAAAATACATTTTTTAATTAACAAATCGATTACTCCGAAACTAATGACGTTAGGACATCGCTTTGTTCAAAATATATGCCTTTTATACCAAAGAATATACCATATTTTTTTTGGCCCGATATCTTTAATACTCTTTGATTGTTTAAACAATTGACATAATTTGTTAATAGACAAACAACTTTTTTTCGAAAGTTTGACCGAATTCAAACCAACTTTAAATGGTTAATATTGATGTCGGGCATAATCCCCATAGAAGTCTGCAAGAATACAACTTTTTGCTATTGTTTATTTAAAGTTTAAACTAATTTTGCAAATTAACAAATGGAATATCTTGGCTCTGGACAAGCGAATCAAAATGGGGTTTTGTGCATATGAAAGTACTTGGAAAAGGGAAAACTTTGAGATCAGAAAGAATGTGATCGGATAACCGGAACCGGAAATAAAAGTGATAATGTGTGAGAGGCTCTAATTTGTTTATTAACAACTTTTTGAACACGAGGCTTGGTGCAAATGAAAACTAACAAGTTTTTCCATCAACGGTAAAATGTTCTACAAAAAATATTCAATCCCTGAAGAGTTATACGCGTTTGCGACCCTTAAAAAAATCTCTCCCGCAACGTGAAAATAATAAGATTTGTCGCGCAATTAGGTGACCGGTTCGATTCTCGGCGTGGGCAAATTTTTGTTGTTGTCAAATTCACTTTGCAATAAAATATTTCCTATAATAAAATAATTTTTAAATTGCAAAAAACGCTATAAATAATTATTTATTCTTGAGAACTTCATTAAATCCGTAACTCTTGAGCTGATGCTCAGCACCTGCTTTGTAACCTCTACGTTTCTTATAGTCGAAATCATGGAACTCTAATAGTTATTAGCGTTAATAGTTATTAATTGTAAATATTTGTAATTAAAATATTAAAATAATAATGCCATTAAAATAGTTAAATCTTTTGATTATTCTTCGTTTACAAATAACAAAATGTGTGTTTTTTTCATAAGACGTGAACTTTTTTTCATTATATGAAAAAAAATGAAAAATTGTTTCCTTTTTATTTTTGGTATTTCTTCGACAGCCACCCCCCTCAAATGAAGTAAAAAAAGCCTTCTCTTTCACAAAAAGTAGTAAAAAAAAACAAAAAACTACCGACAAACCCTCGTTGGACAACAACAATCATATGTTTGTTGCAAGATAGCGATTTATTTAATGAAAATTGCAAAAAAGAATTACTTACTTTTTTAAAAATTTCTCAGAAAGTAAAAACATTTATTATCATAAAAAAATACTTGGTTACATGAAAAATAAGTAAATTTGACGGAAAAAAAATGGCCCACACCGAGGATCGAACCCGCCACCCCATTGCGAGTCAGATCTTACTATTTTCACGTTGCGGGAGAGATTTTCTTAAGGGTCAAAAATGCGTATAAGTCTTCAGGCATTGAACATATTTTTAGAATTTTTTGTGGTTGGTGAAAAAACTTCCAAAAAGTTGTTAATAAACAAATTAGAGCCTCTCACGCAATATCACTTTCATTTCCGGTTCCGGTTATACGATCAAGTTCTTTCTGGTATCAAAATTTTCTTTTTTCCAAGCACTTTCATATGCCCAAAACCCCATTCTGTTACGCTTACCCGGAGCCGCTATACTCCATTTGTTAATTGGCAAATTTAATTTAAACTCTAAATAAACAAAAGCAAAAAATTGCATTTGTGCAGACTTCTTTGGGGGTTGTGCCCGACATCAATATTTATCGTTTAAAGTTGGTTTGAAGTCGATCAAACTTTCTAAAAAAAGTTTACTTATTTGCTAATTAACAAATTATGCCAATTGTTTAATTTTTTATTTTTAAATCAAAAAGTATTAAAGATATCGGGCCATAAAAAATATGGTATATTCTTTGGTATACACGGTATGCTTTTTGAAAAAAACAATAACCTGACCTCATTATCTTCAGAGTAATCAATTTGTTAATTATGAAATTTATTTTGGCTATAACAAATGAACGGGTTGACAAAATTAGTTGTGCCTAGCGCCAAGTGACGCATATTGAAAATATCTTTCAATTTAATCAAGATTTTTCTGATCCGTCAAATCGTTTTCATTTTATTAAATAAAAACGAAAAAAAAATAGTTTAAACAATTATTTGACCACGAAGCTCGCATTTTAGGAAAATGTCTCATAAGAAAATCTTTTTCAGCGGAATTTTTCATATAATCCGTGGCTCAAACTCAAATGGTATAGAAAATTTTTGGGAAATATCCTAGGCATACTCGCCTTAGGATGAAGTCACCTTTCATGTAAATGGTTCTGTAAATTCGTCATAATTGTAATCACATCTGACATGCTTTGACGTGACTTATTGGGTATGTAAAAAAACTGTTTTTCTGAATATTTTGAGGAAGGAAAAGTCATTTTAACTTCAGTATTTTTTTACTACTGAATGTTTTAAATTGGTGCAACCTTTTTCGATGATTCTGTAGATTCCTGCACCACTTTCAAAATAGTAATACGTACAGTTCCTTGTAGTATTAGTGTACTAACTGGTAGAAAGGTTTAGTTAATCTGGTCCATCGCGTACAGGCCTGCATTTGTCACTACGATGTGTGTCTTGGATGTCTGATTAGCTGCGCGCATAAGTTCCAGAAATCCCTATTTGTCACATTTAACTTAAATAGTCTTTTTAAAGTTGGAAGATTGATATTTTTTAAAGTACATGAAATATTATATCATGTATGTTGGAGATTTCTAAACATTTTCTGGGGAGATTCAATTAAAAAACGATTTAAAAAACTCACAAAATAAATTCTGAAATAATGCTATATTCGAATAATTCAAATCCGATCAGTATACTAATAATTGCAGTTCATATTATTATTTTGGTAATAATAAATTACGTTCCATAAATGTATACGTCCTTTAGGTCTAGCCAAGTTGTGTAAGTTATGGGATATGAAACATAATATAGACACTGTCTGCAACTAGTCAGGTTCTGGGAAAGGTAGTCAATATGTGATGTCGATAGCTTTTATGATCGGAATAAGGCATCCAGGGGAGCATAACGTTGATATATCGATAAGTCATTTTACATGAGCCACATATCATTTTATAGACACATTGATATATTATTAACTACTGGAAGAATTATTGGACATATGGATGATATAAGTCTTCAATTTCAAATCATAATTAGAGTCGACATTGGCGAAATAAATTGACTGAAAATTAACAATATTAGGATCAGTTACTTATATTTATTTTTTATATGTTTATATCTATTTATCAAATATCTAACATGACTAATCATGAAATAATAATTAAGAAAACGTTTCCGATCACGACAAAATAAATTTAAAGCAATTGGTAAACTTAAACTTAAAGTCAGTGGCATCAGAGTTATGAAACTAAAGGTTGTGAGGACGTATTAGTTGAACTACTGCAGATATTACTTCCACATCCACGTAGTGGATTGGAAGCATAGTAATCGTAAAAAAAATTTCAAAAATTCTTTTTGTTGAAATAGGTTTAGAATTTCATGAAACGTCTGTATATCTGTCGGTCTGTCTGTAACTTATTTTGTTTTTTTAACATATCCCTTGAAGGGTTGGTGGGTAAAGAGGGGGTAAATAATGGAAAATTAGTAAAGTAAACTGGTACCAGTACAGGAACTTGGGATTTGTTGTACATATTAGAAACGAAGGCCTCAGATTTTTTTTATGGCATTTTTCAACCCCTCCACTAAATTGAGATATTCACTTGAAATTTGGTATACATATAAATTGCAACTACATCTGGAAGTAGATTATATTTTGAGATGATTCCGTTGAAGGGTTGGGGGTTAAATAACGGTAAATAGGGGAAAATAAGTAAAGGAAGCTGCTAAAAGTACAGAAACCTGGGATTTGGTGTATATACTGGAAACAAGGGCTTCAATTTTTTATAATATTTTCAACTCCTCCACCACACGCCGGCTCCATTATTAAAAGCGTTGATAAAACAAAATCGAGATAATTGCTTGAAAGGTACATGTATGTATTATAATGACATCTGTAATTAAATTATATTTTGAGATGATTACGTTGAAGGATTGGGGGTTAATTGGGGATAAATTTTGGAACATAAGCAAAGCAAGCTGGTAAGAGCACGGAAACTAGATATTTGTTGTATATACTAGAGCGAAGGTCTTAGATTTTTTTATAACATTTTTCATTAACATTATTAAAGGGATTGACAAAATAAATTGAGACATGCACTTGAAGTTTGGTACACGTATGTATTTTAATGATATCTGTGTGAGATGATTCCGTTGAAGGAGGGGGTGGGTAAGTTGAGGGAGGAAAATAAACTGAATAAGCTAATAAGAGTCCTGATGCTTCATATGCTAAAAAACAACTCCTCAATTTTTTTTTATAACATCGGCCGCAAATATTGTTAAAATTCCAATTATTGCCACATAATAGAGTGCATATATAGTTAAGATGCTTTCCTTTAAAGAGAGTTGGATGGAAGTTCTGAATATGGAAGTAGTAGAAGTAGAAAGAACTTTCTTTTTCCAGTGATTTTGCATAGTTGGTCTTCTCATAACTATCAAGTTGAAAACAATGTCGGTTAGTTAATAAAGATTAATCTAATAATCTAATAATATTATCTCCAGCAAACATATTTTGTTTGGGATATTTTGGGATCTTTCTGAAGTAAAAAAAAATTAAACTAAAAATCTAGCGAAAAATAATTCTGTTTGTTTGTTATTTCTCCGGGAAGGAAGGAAAAAACACCAAGAGATAAAAGACACTTCTTCTCCAAAAAATGAGCCTAAATGTTTTCAGAATTTTTATGGAAGATTTAAGCAGATCTTCGCAGATGTTCACAGTTTCAATCGCTTCTGGATCAAATATTCAGTCGGGCTTGTCATCTAAGAGAGTTTTAATCAGGGGACCCAAGAGAACATTTTCCCGAAATTTCAGAACAATTCACTGAAACCCATTTTACTAAGAAAAACTGCGGTGTCCTTTGTTATTGCAAGATTACCGCAAAATTCATAATTGATTATAAGCCCTTTTCTTTATAACTTCTCTATAACTGTTCCAATCGTTCGATTTGAACTTTCCAAAACTCATTTTACTCAGGAATGCATGTCCTTTTATTTATATTATGCTTCAATAATAAATACTATTTTTACATGGCAAAAACGGGCGAATTTTTGCAAATTTTGAATTCCGTATTCAAAGTTGCATAACTATACGAATTCTTCAGTTAGATTGCTCAAAATTATTTTGCTTACACTTCAGTGGTTATCAAATAGACTCCCCGTGTCCGTTTTATCAAGTGCAAAATTTTGCAAAACGACGTTTTGCAAAAAATAATTAATTTGCTTGTAACTTTAACCAAATGTACTTTTCCGTCATGATTTTTGCGCGGGAAACTACATAATTTGATTAGTACTACCTACTCTTATTGAAATAAATAAAAATTTCCAATAAGTTAACATTATTTATTTATGAAAAATAAAATTTGCAAGTAACAACCATTGCAAAACTTTTTTAAATATGCAAATTTTAATAAGATTTAAACGGCATTAGATTCGTAGGAAAAAGACACATTGATTTCACCTTTTGTGGACCCTTCTTGGGCCATTTTAAGCCGAGATATCGAAGATTTTAGTTTTGGCACTGTTCGACTATCGTAATTAACATTTTCCAAAAATTCGAAATGGATGCTAAATGTAAGACTCTACTATCTGAAGTTACATTTTTAAATTTTTTCGTACGTATTATACTGAAAAAAAATTCACAGATTTCGCAATCCTTGCACTCATCGGGACATTGGAAATGATAACACCATACATAAACCATAAAGTTTTTCAACCTTTACAACCAACTCGGCTTCGCTTCGTCCGGAAATAGCACAATCCACTACACCGCTGTATTTCCACCTTAAATGAAAACTGGTAACTTGGCCCCTGTGATATATGCAACCCATATTACATTTGCGAATATCAACCGTTGCTATGCCGGTCTTAGTGGACCGCGACACATTACTCTGAAATAAAGAGATATTATTATTGTCACTCAATTTGTACAACAGACAACCTATATCTGTTAGTTGCAATTCTATTACATCATTTATTTACAAGCAGGCACCTATTTGTCGCAAGCTGTACACTTTTGTGTTCTACCGTCAGCATCGCTGTACAACTTTTAGGTAATCTCCCGACATGGTAGGTAATGTAATTGGCAAGCGCAGCAGCCTAATCGATAGTAGCGCGGTCTTTTCGGCAGCCGTGTACAAATTTTTGCTTGAATAATATAAAGTCATACATTTTCAGTCTGTGACGTCAGACGCGGATGTTATGTAATAAATTTGAGTAAAGGCAGGTCAAATTTTAATTCGCTACTTATTGATTAATCAGTAAATATTAAATCCAATCGCAAAATAAATCATCTGCCAAGGATATCTTCGAACAAAAATAATTTAATGTCATTGTAAGTGTTGGCCAGTTTATTAGCATTTTCTAGCTCGAGCAGTGTATATGTAGATGAGCGTACAAATATCGGATGCGCAGTGGATTCATAAAAAATAATATCGACTACAACAAATCTCAAGAGTAAGTGAGCCTACTGGTCTTCTCTCTACTGTGCCGCGACACCGCTGCCTCTTGACCTCGAACAAAAACTGGTAACTCTACCCCATATACGAAAACATAAACATTTCCAATGTTAAAATTATTATTAACTTCTACGATTGCTCGCACATGTTCACCAATTCTTACGAGCAGTCGCAGTCGCAGTGTAGAACGTCCGAAGAAATATGAAAATGTAACTTCAGATAGCAAAGAGTCTGATATATAGTTCCCATTTCGAATTTTTCGAAAATATTAATTACAGTCTCAACAGTGCCAAAACTAAAATCGTTAATATCTCGGCATAAAATGACGCAGAAAGTGTCCACAATGAGTGAAATCAACGTATTATTTTTCGACGAATCTAATGCCGTTTGAATGTCATTAAAATTTGCGTAATTAAAAAAGTTATTGCAATTTTTGTTACTTGCAAATTTTATTTCTCATAAGTAAATAACGTTAATTTATTGAAAAAAATAGAAAAAATAGAGAATAGGTACTACTAACCAAACCATGTATTTTGCTGCAATAATCATGATAAAAAAGTGCCTTGACCAAAGTTTATAAGCAAATTACATTTCTTTTGCAATAGGTCATATTTGCAAAATTTTGCACTTATGATAAAACGGATACCGGGAGTCAATTTGGTAACCATTGAAGTGTACGCAAAAAAAAAATTAAGGAATCTACCTGACGAATTCGTATAGCTATGCAACTTTGAAGACGGAACTCAAAATATGCAAAAATTCGTCAATTTTTGCTATGTAAAGATAGTATTTATTTCAAGCATAATGGAACCAATTTCCTTTGAAAGTACCTGTATTCCCGAATAAAATTAGCTTTGGAGTTCAAATCGGGCGATTAAAACTAAAGTTATAAAAAAGGCTTATAAACAATTATGAATTTTGCTGTAATTTTGCAATAACAAATTTAGCAGCGAGTGAATTACATCAAAAGTATTTTTCCCTTAAAGTGGCTAATTTTTTACTATTTTTAGAAAAAATAGAGCAATAACACTTTTTATTTATTGGTTGGCCTAAAATCACTGGTCTATTATATACGCATACAAGAAGTGAAGCCTTGTAACGAATGTCAAAATTCCTTTTTTTTTGTATTTTTTGTTGCCAAATTGACGGGACAAATTTATACCAGAAGAATATTTTTCTATTTTGTCGTAACAAGCCACCTAGCTCCCGGACTATTAGATTTGGTCACAAAACGGATGTAATAATATTCCAATTGTTTTAAAAAAATGCAGCTTCTCTAATTTTTGAGAAATGTCCACTGAATAAATAATCCAAATTTACAAACTAATGTCCAGTACCCCAATAGGAATTCGACAGCATTCCTAATCAGTATATTAATTAGATTTCGTTCGCATTAAATTTGTAAAGAATTCACTTTTGTCCGAGGAATTCTACAGGTACAGAAATCCCAATTAATTCACTATTATTAAAATTTCGATGTGATATCAACCAATTAAAATATTTAACCAATATTAAGCTAACGGTCAAGTTGGTAGTCTCCGAAATTTAAATAATAACAATATATCGAATCATTCCATTCATTCTAATTAGCCGCAAGTATCAAAAAACCGCTCACACCTTATCAATATTATTTTTTAAATGTGGTGGTCAGTGTCCGGCCACTTAAAAAAATAAGTCACGTTCATACATTATAAACGCATAACTATCATTAAAAAGGGATGGATTACATCCTAAAATAAAATGTAAATTAGTTTATTGTTTAATATAATAATATAGCGATTCTGTGGACAATGACGGAATGGAAATAATGGGTTTAAATGTGCCGCCAAGAATAATATTGTCTAGCAAGAACACATGAAACGAATTTAATATTATTTAAATACACAAAAATCTGTTTTTCTTGGAAAACAACAGGTAAGGTATCTACCCAAAATTTATATGATGTTTATATATATTTCATATTATATACAGGGTGTTTCATGAGTGGCTGATTATACACAAGTGAGGAGTAAGGTAACCTTAGACAGTTTCAAATTATTATATCCCTAGTACCCTTCTTTTTGATATAAAGCGTGTTTTCTACGTTTTGCCAAAATTTCGATCGGCCGTAAGTTTCGCTTGATTTCAATAATTTAAATGACCACCATTTCTTTGATGGTGAAACGCATTTAAATTTTGTGCGAGATGCATTACCACAATTATTACGAGAGATGAATTCTATTAGAGGACTTCATGACCAATACGATGTAGCAGTCCCTTACTACTTGCGGGCGGTGGGGCAACATTTGAATGACCATTACTTTAATAGGTGGATCGGTCGTAACGGTCCAGTATTTAGGCCTGCAAGGCCCCCAGACCTGACTCAGGTGGACCATATCTTATGGGGTGACCTACAGCAAAAAGTTTATGCTACTGAAGTATAGAACACGAATGCATTGAAACAAATAATAACCCTCATATGATTAGAAGTGGTATAAGCAATTTATAGATACGAGCAAGAAAATGTGTTGAGGTTGGAAGAAGACATTTTGAAAATATGTTTTAGTAAATTTTATTGTTTACTTAATTTTGTGTAATTGTTTTAGATAAAGTCATTTTTAATGATTAAACAACTATATACTAGGTGCGTTATTTCCTCGGTTACTTCACCTCTGCATAATTGCTAGTCTTGTATTTTTTGTTTTAAATTCAATTTGTAATGTTTGCTGACATTTTTCCTTTTACCTTTTTACTGCTTTGGCAAACGATAAAATATCGTTGTGACAAATTTCAATGGAAAGTAAAATTCAACTTTTTATTGCAAAATTAAAGTCGCCTATATGATTACTGATGTTGCTGTAGCCGCAAGGCTCACAAATATTTTTGAAATTAATTTATTATGAAAATTAGTAGTTAATTCTCGAAGCATTAAAAGTGTGCCACAAAAACTAATTACATTGTTTAAATAAGTTATTAGAATATTTCTAAATTCTGTATTGAAAATTTCCAAAATCCATAAATAGAATGATAGTTTTAAGCAAATGCCTAAATTGGTGAAGCCACTAAAAAAATACGGTCAATCGAAATTTTGTCAAAAAATAGAAAACACGCTGTATATCAGAAACGAAGGGCGCTAGAGATATAACAAAGGCCATTTAGAAATTGTCTCAGATTCCTCCACAATAACGTATGCGCAGTCACTCACGAAACACCCAGTATACAGTGTTAGGTTTTTCTCCTTCGTGATGGAATTTATACTTCCCCCGCGTACCGAAGGGAAGTATTGTATTCGAGAAAAAATCAACATATATTTTCTCGGATTTTCACGTTTCAGATAGTGTAGAGTCCTTGTTGTCTGCAATTAAGATGGTATTATTCACACGTCTCAACTTAGAACCCACCGTATCACGGTTCCACTATAGATGTTGGAAGATTCATGGGAGAACGCAGGCCTGTTTTGACTCCTGCAATAGCACACTCACATTTAAGAAACAAATAAAAATCTGCTTGCAATCTGTAAAAACAAATAATTAAAATGTTATTATACTTCATTTGTCCTCAAAATTTGGAAAGGGATCACTTTAGGATGTACGTTTATTATAACTTGTTGATTCACCAATCTGCCTTAAATTACGAAACACACTGTATATGTAATTTCAACACTGCCTGATGTGTATAGATGT
Source organism: Stenurella melanura (assembly GCA_963583905.1). Lineage (NCBI taxonomy): Eukaryota > Metazoa > Arthropoda > Insecta > Coleoptera > Cerambycidae > Stenurella > Stenurella melanura. The sequence continues at coordinate 117,504,287 of OY757311.1, forward strand.
CAAGTGGTTACACATAATCTTTTACCACAAGTAAAAATAAGTACAATTCACCTCTGTTTATTAATCGGATTTACATGTCCTCTTTACTGGGTAACGACATTTTTATTGGAATATTTCATGATTTCGAGGAACTCCGAAATTATTCACCCAATCAATATAAAAATGGGTTTGGTTATATCAACGGTGGGTTATTACCATAACAGCCGCCTGTTTATACCTTTCCAAGTGTTAGTTTGAGGCACGTCTAGCATATTAAGAGTGGTTGGAGCGATGACACTGTTTATGATGCTATTACTGAATAATGCTAGTGTGGGACCGGGCGATATAATGGTGCAATTAATAACCTAACCATACCTGTCATTTACTGGTAGATGAATGAAGTTGATAACGGAAAAAAGCCGCGACTGCAATGTAACTCAAACGGTATAAAAATATTTCTATTAATGCTTTTAACAAATAAGCAGATGAGGGTGGGCATACTTTACAATGTAAGAATCAATAAACATTATTTTAATTTATTTCTGCAAAAAATTATTAAGTGATGAACATAATGTTCACGTTTAAAAGTGAATAATTTTTTGTTTGCTTATACTTGTAATGAAACATATTCTTTATAGGATTTTGCAAATAGCAGAAAAAACTATCTATAAGAACTAAAATAAAAACTATTTGTAAAATTATTGATTTACAATCTTTGCATTCTTTTAATAACTGGTGTTAGAATAAGGATTGTCCAATAAGGAAGACAAATTCATTTTAGGATTTTAATTACTAGCATAACCAAAATTCAGGTTATCGAAAAAATGCAAATATTGAAAATTGATAATTTTACAAACAGTTTTTATTTTAGTTCTCAATAATAGTTTTTTCTGCTGTTTGCAAAATACTAAGAATACGTTTCATTATAATGTTCACCTCATGGTGGGAAGCAAAGTCGCTTAGTTTCCGAGAAAAAAAAACTGGCGTCGAACCAAACCAGACTTGGTGCGATTCTTTAATTAGGTGATCGTGTACATGAAAGCACTTTTCACGACATTTTCTGGTGGTCAGGAAATTTTTTATTTCGAAAAAACGGTAAAAAAAATATTTTTCCATGAAACATGTTTTTCAACGTCCCCACCGTTAAAATAATTGTGCTATGGAACTGATTTTTTTTTTAAATTGAAGTAGACACAATAACGCTTCTAACTATGTACAATGTGATTATAAAATATATATTTTTTTATTGTTAAAATAATAGCAAACTTAAAGTTGTTATTTTCGTGAATGTATTTTTCAACAATCGAGAAAAATTTTTATTTATGAAAATATGTATATACATGCTGTGAACAAATTGAAGCCAATATATGAGAAAAGTTTTTAGAATCATAATTTTTGATGTGCATGTTATAGTATGTAGTTAGCGATTTTTTTAAAACGGGCTAAAACATATTCTTGCGCACCCGGCTCTCATTATAGTGCTTACCGCCTGCAGACTACGGTTGTTGGGTTCATGTGTACTAATCGGGCTTTTATTAACAGCTCCAAAATAGGTACGAACCTAAGGTAGAAACCTACCTTTTGTTGTTTTAAGGTAAAAAATATTTAAAAGCAGGTAAATATAAATCATTGTTATAAAGTAAGTACCTACCTAATAAGTAGGTTATTACACATTTTTGATTGAATTAAACCAAGACGCAGGAATAAAACAACTTTATATTTTTGCAACTATTTTTCTATTGACAAATGAGTACTAAGTTACGTAGGCCCTGCGTTAAAGGCATTCTATTTCGTCTGTACATTCATCGAAACCTTTAAATAACAGTATTTCAAGTACGACATTTACACTCGTTACAACATTTTCTTCCTTCTTCCTTCTTTAACACAATCATATTTTCGATTTTCACAATTTTTATCTGAACAATAAATACCTAATGAAAATATTGTCCAAACATCGTCACTTAAATTCCGTCCTGAACCATGTGCATTTATAAGTGTAGTTGGCATATTGCTTCTGTACAATATTCTAAGTTGATACATAAACCTGCAATAGTTAACTAAATGTATTAGATATGAAATCTATTATTTAAATATATATGTTTACCTTAAGAAGGGGTGGTAAAAGATGCCTTCAGTTGAAGGAAGCACCGTTTGTTGTTGTTTCTAATTTGATCCTTAGGTCGTTTAATATCTGAATTTGTTTATTTTTGTTTTTGTACAGTACTAGAATCAATTTTGTAAAGATTTTTAAAGCTTCGTCTTTAGACAGCAATGGCAGTTCCGATAATTTTTGAAAAACAACAATATTCTTTAAGAACATCAAACGCAGATTTTTTAAATATTTTTAAAAAACCATTAGTGTTGTCGCAACCTGTAAAACAATGAAGACAAGAACAAACTGTAGTTCATAAACTTTGCACTACCTTCTATATTGACAAAAATTGTCTGCTAGTGCCGTGTCCAAGTTGCATAAATAAATTAGTTCCATTTAAGTCAGAGTCCGAAAAAAGGAGAGTAAGTAAAATTAATACATCTATATTATTATTATTATTATTATTATTATTATTATTATTATTATTATTATTATTATATCAACTGACTTCACCAATATTTGTTTGCTAAATTTAGTTTCGTACATTGCATGCAAAACCATCCTGGTATCTTCCTGTTTGCTAAATAGATTTTTGGTCATTTCTGAATGACGTTTATATAGTGAAACTACTTCTGTTAATTTAAATCCTCCATCTATTAATATTTCGTTTTCGATTAAGTACTGTGCAGCACCTGTTGCAAATCGGCGCGGCGGCACTGTATGATTGCAAAAAACGTTCATGTTTTCAAAACTTGTCTACCTATACGACAGTCTATATGACATTTTAATTAAATTTCGTCATTTAAAATATTATCCTTTCTGGCACAATATTTCCGCGATGTCGTCTTTTTTCAGCACTAGATATTAGTGACAACAAACCTTGTATCCTAGGCCTTGGTACCTACCACATATTTGTCATCATCCCGCGCAATTTTCTTACAAATAATGCACTCCATTATTTCAGAAAACTAAATTGTGAATATTCTACAGAATCGTATTTATTTAAAAGTATTTATACGTATACTCTAAATCCTGCGCAAACTACTAATATACGATTCAAATGTATTGACCCCTCATTTTAACCGCGAATATCTGAAAAATGGCGGACCAGAGAAAATTTGAAAAAATATGTGTTCATTATGTGTCTATTGTAAATTATTCACTGAAGTTTGAATAATGTACATTGGACGGTTTAGAGGTTCTGCTAAGTTATATTGAAAAATGCCCTACTTTTTAAGGAAATTTTGACCATACCAGTTTTAAATTCATTATATCTTCAAAAATATGCGTACTATATGAATAATATTTTAGATACCGATAAAGCATGGCATTTTTTGTACGAAGAAATTCTTTCATAATTTTTAATTCTAAAATTTGGCAGTTATTGTCAAAACGTGACCTCATGTTTATTCGGCGATTTATCAAAGTATTTAAAAGATTTTTAATAAAATAGTTAATCATATAAAATGTAAGGATTTTCAGAAAAAAGAATTGGTATATATCAAATATTAATTTAGTTATCAAATGCAATAGATAATATTGCAGAACGCGGGCAATAATATTATCTATTGCACTTGATAACTAAATTAATATTTGATACATACCAATTCTTTTTTCTGAGAATGCTTACATTTTATATAATTAACTATTTTATCAAAATTTTTGTAAATGCCTTGATAAATAACCGAATAAACATGATGTCCTGTTTTTTAGAATAACTGCAAAATTTTATAATAAAAAATTATGAAAAAATTTCCTCGTACAAAAAATACCATGCCATATCGGCATCTAAAATATTATTTATATAGTAGGCACATTTTCAAATATATAATGGATTTAGACATTTTTCAATATACCTTAGTAGCACTTCAAAACTGTCCAATGCACATTATTCAAATTTCAGTGAATGATTTACAGTAGACACATAATTTTTTCAATTTTTTCCGTTCCTCCATTTTTGAGATATTCGCGGTTAAGGTGTTAAGGTATTAGTTAGACGCATCTTATCTTACCTTCCATACGCGGTGTACGTACCTAGATTGTGAGCCGCAATAATACATATGACTAATTTAGCGCGCTTTTAAAAAAATCGCTGTTGCCAAACGATACACATTGGGAAAAAAATAATTATATCAAAAATTTTATAATGTTTGGGCTAAATTTGCTTCACTGCATGTGTATAAAAATTTTCAAAAATAAAAAAGTTTATCGATTGGTGAAAATTGTAATACGTAAAATTCAAATATCCAGTTTTCCTAATTTTTAAGGAAATGAAAATGCGAACTGTGTAAAAACCATTAGCACAGTTAATAGCACTATTGTGTGTACTTTAATTGAAGAAAAAAACAACGTCGATAGCTACATTAATTTTGAAGATATGATGGTGGAAACAAAAAAAAAAAACACATTTTATTTAAAATACAATATTTTCCCTTTTTTTTAATTTAAAAAGGTCCAGACCACGAAAAAATGTCGTGAAATACGATTTCATATGCCCAGTGACATGCTTAACAAAACCTACCATCTTCGACCTGGTTCTACGCCAGAAAAAAAAAAAAACAGCGCGATAGAGTCTCGAATTCGCTCCTCTAAAAGTATGCTCACCCTTAAATGCTAATTTGTTAAATCTATTAATAGAAATGTTTTTACACCACTGCACAGAGAAGCAGAATGGAGAAAATTCGCTCCAAGGCTCAATTTTTGAAAGATCGACATGAATTTTTTTTTTAACACTCGGAAAGGAATCTGGAATAGTTGGTCACTGGGGTTTTTCTGATATTTATTACTTGCATGGAAGGGTTAAGGTCATTCAAGCTCAAGTCGTTTTTTAAATGGGAACCCCTATTTCTTTTTGCGAATTCGGAGTCTCTGACAAAAAATAGACTATTTTTGTTCGACACATTTTTTCTGAAATTGTAATTTTTTTTAGCTATCCGGCGAGAAAATTTCAAAATTCTAGAACTTTGCAATTTTTTTACACGAAAAAGAAGAAGTCTGGATAAAATTGCAAGAGGAAAAAAGAGTTTGAAATTATCTCGGGAATGTTCTCAATTTTTTTTGGAATTGGCCAATGCCCTTTTTAATGCACTTGAAAACTCAACAATGCTCTTTTCTGAAAAGGGCATTGGACAATTCTGAAAAAAATTGAGAGTATTCCCAGCATGATTCCAATCTGTTTTTACGTCCTGCAGTTTTTGTCCACACTTTTCGATCTTTTTCGATAAAAAAAGCGCAAAATTCTAAAATTTGATTTTTCCTCACCGGATAACTAAAAAAAATGACAATTTCAAAAAAAATTTTTCGAACAAAAGTGGTCTATTTTTAGTAGACAATCCGAACTTATAATAAAAGATAGGGGTAAATGAACATAAAAAAGTCCATTTTTGAAACAAAAAATCAACGGGTTTCGCAGAGCACGTATAGACAAAAATAATTTTTTCAACAGTAGTAGTGTTACATTTTTACACAATGGCAATAAAAGAAATATGTTAGACATGTTTGAAATTCTAGAAATCAAGCAGGTCTTAACCCCTTAAGTGCTCTGGACGAGTATGCTCGTGAAATTTCTACAAACAACTGAACAAGATAAACCCGTGGCGGGTCTATCCGGAGTGAATTTACCGTTAGGTAACTAAAAATAAATTATTTAAATCACCTATTTATTTTTTTATGCTTTTATTAGCGCATCAGCCATTTAAAAAAACGAATTTGTTATTGAATGACCTTAACCCTTCCATGCAAATAAATAATTTAAAAAAAAACCGCAATGACTCACTATTCCAGACTCCTTTCCAAGTGTTTAAAAAAAAGCAAGTCAATATCTCAAAAATTGAGCCTTAGAGCGAATTTTGTCCACACTGTGCGTTGGAGTAAATCTTTCTGGATAGGAAGACTAGACATAAGAGTAACTCATCGCATTATGATTGATTCTTACTTCCCTCGCATACAGAAGGGAAGTATTGTATTCGAGAAAAAATCACCCTCCGAGATTTTTTCGGATTTTCACGTTTCAGATGATGTAGATTACGAAAATATAGGTTTATCAATTCCGTCAGTCTGTCTGTCTGTCTGTATGTCTGTCAATCTGCCTGTCTCTCTATCTGTCTTCTCTTTAGTGTGTCAAAACTTATTGAATTAGCCATTAAGGAACCACTCACGTCTTTTTTATATGGTTTATATGGTTAAATCACAACATGGCTTCACTAGTAATAAAAGCACCGAGACAGCATTATGTGTCTTCCATGATAAAATAATTAATGCACTAGATAACAAAAAGTTCGTGTTAGGGCTTTTTATAGATTTCTCTCGAGCTTTCGACTGTGTTGACCATCAGCTACTAAAAGCTAAACTTTGTAGATATGGAATAAGAGGCTCTCCTTTAAATTTACTGTCCTCATACCTAAAGGACAGGAGACAAATTGTACAAATGCCCAATGGTGTATCCAGTAATAGCCTAGAGGTAAAACAGGGAGTTCCACAGGGATCTATGCTTGGGCCCTTACTCTTTAAACTCTTTGCGAACGATTTAATTATATACCTAAATAAAATACCTAATGTTGCTACAATCTGTTATGCTGATGACACTAACATCCTTATAGTTGAGGATAATTTAGCTAGTTTAAAACTTACCACTGAAAAAGTATATAATGCAATATCTAACTGGACAGACAAAAATAAATTGTGCTTAAACAGAAACAAGACTACTTCAATAGTATTTAGCTTAAAGAGAAACCCTGAGAAATTGCATTTTTCTAACAATTTTCAAATATTTCCTACAGAATCCATTAAAATGTTAGGCATTACTGTAGATATGCATCTACAGTGGAATCAACATATAGAAATGCTATGTGGGAAACTAAGAAGCAATTGTTTTGGACTAAAATTTATGTCCAATCATTGCAGTGCGGAAATTCTACTAACTCTATATTATACCAATTTTCATTCAAGATTAAAATATGGCATAATTAATTGGGGAAATAGTTCTCAAGTAAATAGGGTTTTTATATTACAGAAATATGCAGTGCGCATAATTGCGGAATTAAAAAGTTTAGAGACTTGCAGAAACGCCTTCAAAAATCTAAAAATTTTGATTTTAGCGAGTACTTATATATTGGAGATCTGTACGTATGTTTTCAAAAACAAGACTATGTACTTAAACAATCAAATAAGACACCGGTATGAAACGCGGCAGAAAGAGCAAATGCATACTACTTCCTTTCGAACAGCAATGTACCAGAAAAGTTTTATATATAATGGCTGTAAATGTTTCAATTCCTTAACCGATGAAATTAGATCAACATCAAATATTAAGATTTTTAGAGTAAAACTCAAACATTTATTAGTAAATAAAGTGTGCTATACCCTGAATGAGTTTTTTGTTTAATACAGATATATAAGTAATTTATGTTTTCTTTTTTTAAGTGTCTTTAATTTTGCTTGTTGACTATTGTAATATTTATTATAGGTCTAGTGTTTATGTTTATATTTGCACTCTAGTATAAGGATTGACGTACTCTACATTTTGTTGTATATTTACATTTTAAATGTAATTTAAATTTAATAATACTTTATTTCCAAAGTATTATTATTATTATTATTATTGGTGCATTAATTAAAAAAACTACTTAACGGAGAACAGCCAAATTTGGTAAGTAGCTGTCACCACTGCCACCAAAGAAATGGTTAGGCTATCACTAGAAAATATACATGGTGGTCCGTCTAAAGGGAATAGATAATTGAAAAAATTTCTCTTCACTCAAATTTAAAATTTCCACGTTTCATGACATTCTAATCCTGTTTAAAAAAAAAAAAAATGAAAATTTTGGAAAGAAATTTTGAAATTTTGAAAATTTTAAATTTTTACTTCCCTCGCATACCGAAGGGAAGTATTGTACTCGAGAAAAAATCACCCTCCGAAATTTTTTCGGAATTTCACGTTTCAGATCAGGTAGATTACTAAAATATCGGTTTTTCAATTCTGCCAGTCTGTCTGTCTGACGGTCTGTTCGTATGTCTGTCTGTCTGTCCGTCTGTGTGTCTGTCGGTTTGTTGCATTAACTAAATTGACGGAGAACAATCAAATTTGGTAAGTAGCTGACGCCGCTGCCACCGAAGAAATGGTCAAGCTTTCACTGGAAAATCTACAGGGTAGACCGTCTAAAGGGAATAGATAATGGAAACAATTTATTCCCGCTCAAATTTAAAATTTCCATGTTTCGTGACATTCGAAACCTATTTCAGAAAAATTTTTTTTTCAAAAATTAAAATTAAAAAAAAATTAAATTTTGTTTAAAATGGATGATGAAACAATTTTTTTCTAGGTCAAATTTAAAATTTCCACGTTTCGTGATATTCTAAATATATTTCAAAAAAGAAATTTGTTTTGAAAAAAAATGTTACTACTACCATAGAATAGAAAAAAAATTTCTTCAATTTTAAAATGTCCACGTTTCATTATATTCTAAACCTATTAAAACGGAAAAGTGTTTGGAATATTTTAAAAAAATTGAAAAAATGTTTTCCCCACCACTATAGAATAGATGATGGAATAAACTTTTCAAGTTTTCTCTGTAATAATAGGGCGAACTACATGGCGATTATAATTCTCATGTCATCTCTTAATTAATAATTTTCTAGAGTTACCGTCTTGTATGAATAAAGAGGGAAGTTCTGTGTAAATACCTTTACCGATCTTTTTTGCCGGTCCTTGTGCACAAGCACACAAAAAAATTTAAACCCTAAAATCAGACTCTTATCTCTGCATGTATTTCAATTCGCGTTTCATATCAGAATTTATGTTTGACGACGAAGTTCAGATTAAATTACGATTTTAGTTCTAAAATGGGGGTTTTCAAAGGCTACTAGGACATGAAATTAGAAACAAGTTTTTTGCGTAGAATCATGTATAGAATCATAATACTGGAATGATTGAACTCATTTCAGTCCTTCTCATATCATATGATACTAAAGCTACCCTAAATCAGGGACTATAAGGGCTATTATGTGAAAAACTTGCACGAAATATATTCATGGACTCGAGAGACGATTTTTAGTTATCGTGCTTACAAAAAACATTACCGACGGATAGACGGACAGACAGACAGACAGACAGACAGATTTTTTTTTTCTCTACGACCAATATTATCGGTTTTAGAGATGTACCGATCGAATGCAATATACTTTTCGTTTTGTATTTGCAAAGTGTTTAAATAATGAGTAAATGTCTATCTATCTATCTATCTATCCAACTATATTCAAAGCGGTGGCTAGAGTAGCGTGACCATTCGCACAGTGCCATATTGAACGATAATTATCCATACATACATTCATAAATCTCTTAATGTGAAAAAATTTGGAGAAGTCTACTGTAGATCCAAACCTTAAGTGCAAGTGGTAAACGGTCTGCATATGTTGATAGCTTCCCTATTGATTATTAGAAGTTACCGTTAAAATTGTTAATATATCGATATTTTTAAACCATTTTTTTAAATAATTTTTTTACTAGGTACATTTTTTGCGTTTTTTTTTTAATTATTAAATTCATTTTTCTTTCGTTTTATCCTTTGTTTTTGTTTATCTTTTTGTATTTTCTTTCCTTTTCTTTGTTTTTCTCTTTTTTTTTCTAATTTAGCAGGAATTTCACAGTGACACACTTACACCAAGGTATTCGTCGTGGCGATTTTTGACAAAGACCACTGAATCACGGACATTGAGGGTTTACATTAGTAATGAGTAAATAAATGGTGACAAATAATCGCTAAAGGTCTGTCACCGATTTTTCCACATCTAGATTTACAGGCGTTGCCGGTATGTTAGAAGCTGTTTGCTATTACCTTTATATTTAATATATAATTTAATGTATTTCTCTTATAAGTACAAGTGTCTTTCTTCAGAAAAAATTAAATAACTGCCTAGTAAATTGTAATCTAAAAAGAAAGTATGCCTTGAAACGTAATTCGTGAGACACTATGTATATTCCAACAGCTCCTTCCAACTCCTCCATCCTCCAGCAATTTATAAGATAAATAAGGAAACAAAAACATGAAATACGTGAGTATAATGTTGACGTTTCCCGAAAAATTATTGATTTACCGGTAAACAAACCGGGGTACTTAATCAAACTGGCACGTAACACGTGCTTTCGTAGATATTCCTAAAATAGTCGAGACGAATCTGTCGCATCGTAAAAGACCCCGCTTAACACGTTTCCCCATATGTGTAAAAACCATGCAACTTCAGATATAAGGGGAGATTTTTACTCTAGAGTCCTCCGGTAGCATTTTTTAGCCGTAATAAAACTATTACATTAGTTTTTTTGCGAGGGTCATCCGGTCCCCCGGCGAACTGACCGTGATACATCAAGTAATATCAGTTGTCTGAGTGAAGAAGCTAGGAAGCCCAAAGCGACCATACATTTCAATTTAAACTGTCACCAACTCGCTCATTCTACGGTCACTAGATCGGTCTTTTATATACTTTCATATTTGTCTCTAAATTATATAATATTTTTCAATATGTGAGAAAGTTCGCAAAGAAAGAAATAAAGGGTATATTGCAACAAAAGAAACTGGAGGGTAAGAAAGTTCTTTTTGAGTTGAATTATGTTTTCTTATAGAACTGGGTCACCAGTCTTCTATGTTTCAGGTAGGAATATAAAGTTAATTAAGTAAAGAAACAGAGGAAAGGCAACAAAAATAGATAACGTAAGATATCCAGTTATAATTTGATTTACTCATTCACAGTAATTAGTGTTTAGATATTTTTATGCATTTTTTTTTATTAAACCAACTACCTAACTACAGTTTTTAATTGTGTTTGCAAATGAGGACCATCAAAAGACGTTAAGGATTAGGGAGTGTGGGATAGTAAGCAAAATGGTATATCTTGCAGCCCTTCTTGACAATGACGGCAACCGAAGTATCGAAATTTTGTGTGGTTCTACACAAACTATGGTTCCCCATAGTCAACAGACATAATAAACTATCACCGGACAACAAGATGGCCTAAATATAAGATCATTATTAGAATACATCTAACATGCACCTGTGTATCTTGGCACCTAGTGTCAGACCACCAGTTTAAACGCCTGCTAATTACCCAGGGCAAGATACTGCGCCTATTGACTAACTAGTAGATAGATATATCACAATCCAGGAATTGCATTATATCAAAAAGATGCCATTTATAAATGGCAACGTAAGGGAAGCTTCTCCAAAATACTGTTCTCAAAATTGACAAGACACATACACATAAATTATTACATGCTGAAAATTTACGACGCGTGACGCGTTAGGAATAATAACCAAACGGATATACGGACAACCCGCCCTTCTTTTTCACCATATTTTTCACCTTTCCTGTCGATAACTCTCTTGAAGATATACTTGATGAACATAAAATAATCTTGTGTAATTTTATACACCGAAGTTATTTATTTTTCGACTGAAAAATTGAAAGGTAAATTTTCTAGAAGCTTTAGGCACAAAAGCAAACAGAGACCAGCTGCGATCATTCTCGAGAAGTGCAATGCGTTCTACATATACGTGAGAATTTTTTGTATTGCATTGGGCCAACCCAAAAGCCGCTTCGGATCGTTTCGTCTCTGCGCCGCCAAATATACAAAACAAAAATGATTTAAAAGATTTAAAGATATTACTTGGAAGGGCGACTTCTAAGGAAACATACTGACCTCTTACTGTCTTCTAACTGCTTGTACATTAACGAGGTATATAATGAAGCTCTGCCAATTTGGTGTAGATTGTGTAGGGCATGTCGAGGAGGATGTAGACAAATAAAAGATTCCTACTCTTCTTACGAAAAGAGGTTCGGCTGAATTTCCAGGTTAAGAGTGGCTCGGTTCCTAGAGTCGGTAATTGGTTTTAGTTGGATCCATAGGCCGCCATCAAATATAATCGATTTAAAGGAAGGCTAACATATACATATCAAAATAGGCAACTTTTCAACTGAAGAAAATTTTCCGTGACATAAATAACATGAAACACACAAAGATTGTGCTGTCGATGATCTACTGATACCTAAGTAAGATAAGTAAATCTAGAGACGTTTGTCTTGGAAAACAGATCGCACCAACAGCTCCATTCTTAATGAAAGACGACCACCGAAAGGGCTCTTCAGCATCTTTTATTCTCCTGCATTCTATAAAGTTTTCACCACATCAACCGGATGGAGGAGACAATATAGAATAATTAATGGCTCAAGTATAAGTACCTAATAAGCAGTGAGCTGATGTCACTAATATACTGATGAGAAAAGCAATGCTTTCCCATGATCAAAAAGTTCAGTATGCATTATGAGTTTAGCCATACGACTTCTACATCTTCTTCTTCTTTGGCACATTCTCGACGACTCCTGGACATAGGCCTCCTCCATACTTTTCCAACGGCATCTATCTTGAGCTCTCAATATCCAATTTCTCCATCTTGTGTGGGGGCGCTCGACACTCCGTCTAAATTCTGTGGGTCACCACAGCATTATCACCTTCGTCCACTTCTGGCGACGTACTCTGCGACGTGCTCTGCCCAGCGCCATTTATTTCTATCGATGCGCTCTATGACGTCACGGACTCTTGTGTTGCCCCTAATTAGCTCATTTCTAACTCGGTCCCTCAAGCGGATGTCCAGCATTGCTCGTTCCATTGCTCGTTGACAAAGCCGGAGAAAGTTTGCTCTGTTTAGTGCAAGGTACAATCTCGAGGCTCTAGGACATAACCGATAATGTACAGGTGTCGAAGACTTTACGCTTCAGGATAATGGGGATGGCCGGTTTCCTGAGAATGTGACCAAGTTTTCCAAATGCTGCCCATGTCAGGCCTGGTAAGTTTTGCGGTCTGGTTGTCCCTATCGAGCTTGATATTGCGGCCGAGTTACACGTGTTTTTCAACCACTTCTAGCGTGTGGTTGTCGAGTATAATCTGAGTATTATCTGGGCTAATAACCTAGGCTATATGACTAGCATACATTATTACAATAATGTTTATTCTTACAAATTGCAAAGGCTTGAGATTCATTTATTCGCTAAATAAAAAGAAACATCCTAAAAACAATTATCATTGTCATAGATAACTGGAGTTAATAAAAGTGGTAAAATCTCCTTTAGATATATAGTCCATTCAAGACCAATTGATATATAGACGTGATATCGTTTAGTTTCGCTAATAAGGGCTATTTATAATTGGCTAATTATAACTGTGCAAATAATCGATTTTAATTATAGCATCTTAAATAGGTAACATTCTACTCTAAAAATAGCACCTACGATTTTTGGATTGATTTCAACTTTTACTAAATTCCAAAATTATTAAAAATTTCCATACGCATCTGTCAGTTGATCTGTACGGAAACACCCAAGTCGCGATTCTTTTTGGATTCACTTTTCTTGATATGTTCATCTACCATCAAAATAGAACCTTGAATGTCATAATGATTCGTGGGGTAGTTTAATTATTACAAATAATTAATTAATGACATTTCGATTTTACTCGAGCATTTCTGTCGTTTTCGACGTCCATTGAAAAAATAATTAAAAACAACATATGAAATAATTAATTTTTCGTTTACCTGATTCTAATCCAAAAACAGAACAATGCGCTGCTCCCATGTTACCATATTACTGTGGGTAATATGACTACCTTACATCTGAAGGGCACGATTATAATAATATAACAAGGACACCAGCAGTGCTTCCTGCAATATTTGGAGGTTACTTCTGACTCTCCAGATGCTTCGTTGCAACTCTCATGATACAACAAGAATGAGAAAAGATTTTTACCTAACTTCGATTTCTACTTTGGTTTTCGTTGTATCCTGACTTTTGTTCAAAAATGAATTATAATCTTAGATACTCTTAAAGTTGATTTCCTAGCTAGTTTCTGTGTAGCACCGGTATCCTGAACAGATGAGAAGAATTATAAGAAGTTCTTTAAAATCAATTGTAGATCAAAAACACAAAATCGCACGAAGGGAAAGCATAAACAAGTGATCTGTAAAATAAGATCTGAATTCCATCAGTATTTGCATTTAGGGAATAAAATTCAGTATGTATAAAGACACCTTAAATCCATGTAGTTGACTGTATGGTACACATGGTAAGTGGAACACATCTCCAGGAGGTGCAATCTCAACTGCGTATAATGGTAAAGTGATTGTAATAAATCACTTGAAAACAACGAAAAATCGTATTTTATGGTACTTCCTTATTTTTGTCAAATTTGGCCCTACTTTGAAATATTATTTATAAGGTTAAATTTGGGTACAGCACTGTAATCACCAGACCTCGGATTTAGCGGCCAGATATGACGTAAAACCAGGGTTGGCTTTAGATGATGATGTGTAGGCGCATAAAAAGTTGCATGCATATATGAAACGATATCTTACCTTGAAATACTTTGTAGTGAATTATGTAGTATCCAAAGGTAATAACGCCACTTTATAACACTCACTACAAGAATAACAGTATATTACTAATATCTGCTCTAAATGTTTTGGAGTTAAACTTCGGCGCTTTTCGGTAAAAATCCATTTATATTGCTAGAAGGACCTCTTGACGTCGATAGATGTAACTGGGCCGTACTTAGAATATCGAAACTTTCGCAGTCACCACATTCATGCCGGGTGTAGCACTCTACTTCTTTGACTTGTAAAAAGTCTGTTACACCTGTCATCGTAACAAATCCGAGATTCTTTGTTAACACAGTTGTGAATTTTTTTTGTGTCGCAGCAATATCTCCCTGTAATTGAAAAATATATTGTCGAAGATCGAACACAACGTTTCTTGCATCAACTATAATAATGGCTGATGTTGGCTGGTGTTGAAGGTCCCGTATGGCTGGAGTAATTCGTGAGAAACATCCGTGTATGGTCTCTAGATTTTCTTAAACAGCTGGATCCAGAAATGCCTGGTGCGCCTGTGAAATGGCAACTGCGTCATTTGGATTTAACTGCTGTATTACGTATTTCACATTTTCAAAATGACAGTAATACTACGATACGGCCTGTAGTTAAGATCCCAATCGTGTGATAATGGACGCTGGAGGTATGGAATATTTGGTAGAATATCGTCAAATAACTGTACACGACCTGGTGCTTTAAGAAAAACTTTCTTTACACTAGATATTAATTCAAGATTAGTGTAGCATATCCTAATAGTTTCAGCAGTCCTACACACAGCCCATGTGCTAAACATGTTAAATGCAGTATATTTCGATATGTTTCTTTCTAAATTCTTCCAGTAGCTTTCATATAATTATCTCCATCAGTAAGGAATAATAAGAACTTCTCCGTATTTTCTGCATATTTGTCACCGACCAACACACGTGACGTTATCTCTGCTACTGTTTCAGGTAATTTTCTCTCCTCCCGCACCGGCCGGATTGGGTAGTGTAAAGTGCAGCTGTACTACAAGTTAAATGAATCTATTACGCCTTACGTTTTTATTTCATAGGTATAGTGCATCACCGACTAAACGGATTACCATGGTAAAATTAATAAAATTCAATTAATACGTTGCATCCTTTCTGTGTTTGTAGTTTGGGAATGCCTTAGTAGGTGTTTACAATATAACAGTATTCTACGTACTTATTTGTAAAAGACAACCCTGGACTCTGGCCGCTACATCCGAGGTATGGTAATCACATAATAGTTAATGTACAAGAGGGTCATTCATTCATGCTTAAATTTATTGAAGTTATGATTTTCTCTTTGGTAATTAGTGGCTACTAAATTTTAATTTTCTCCGTCAATAAGCAAGTTTTGCATATATTTTTTCTATTTAACTTTGTTTTCAATCTCTGATATTGCTATTCCTTCACTATTGATAAACTATTTATAACAAAAATCTGTTATATTTTTTTTACCTTCGCCAACGATTTTCATTTTAATTTTAGACTTCTCGACGGACGCAGAGATATGCGAACAGACAGGAAGACATACATTTTGAAATTTATTCAGAATTCGATGACTTATACAATAATATAACACAATTTCTCTATTCACGGTTTTAGAATTCACTGCTTTGTACCAACTACTAATAATGATTCATTACTCTACTTTCTTGTATTATTTATCATATATCCAAGACTGTGTGTTATAATTTGATTTTCACATTTGTTATTTTTCTTTGGTAAATGAATATGCTTTAAATCTTAATTAAAATTTAATTGATTCTTAACAAATAATAAATTTAATTACTGAATCTGCAAACAGCATGCTGACGGTTTAAAGAAAGCCACTCACTTTTTTATTTTATTCACTTGAAAAGAACGTCACTGTTAAGAAGGAATAGCTCTACGATAAGCTTTGTCTTTATACTTTGATCGTCATGCTACCTATATCTGGTGTAATATATAAGACAAGAATAACACCGTTTTTAATGTTAGACAAAGAAGTGACATCATCGCAAATCCACACCGAGAGATTTACATTATAGTAAAGAGAGAATCTGTCGTGTGATTCTTTGGCTAACTTGATTATAAAAAAGTTCTGTTCTTGTCTTACCTATTATAAACACACACTCATGGCCAGCAAGATATATTTTATAGTAAGTGATGATGATTTTATTTCCGAATATAATATGATTCCTATCACGTCATTAGTTCCGGAGAGGAAAATTACTGGTCGAAACATAGCACAGTGGTCAATTTTCAAGTCTTAGGTGGACAAAATTCTATAAATTTCCATTTGAATAGAAAATATTCGTTAGAAAAGCGGAAAAATATTGAAAATATTTTAGACACTAAAAGAGTGGCTTTTGATGAGGGGGTTTAAAAAATGCAGTTAGTTCTAAAATTTTGAAACATTGTAGGTACGATAATATTGTACCTGTCAATAAAACAAAAATTCTAAGGATCAAGGGGGGTGGTTTTTAAGGGGGTTGAAAATGAAATATTATTTTAAAATTACGTAATTTTTTTAATGAGATTTGTGATCTACGAAACAGATGTAAGGTAAATATAGTGAAATAAATGTAAGCTATTAAGGGATGGCTTTTTGATGTGGTGCAGCGGACAATGTTATATTTCTAGGAGGGCGAAATAATTTCAATTATCCTTTTTCTGTTTTTGATGGAAACTGGTTAACTTTATAATTTTAGATTATTCTTGAATTAATATTCAGATATGTTGTAACTTAACTTGCATTTAAAGTTAATTGCTCTATAAACAAACACATCAGTGGTAATAAAAATGAAAGTAAGCAAGCAAAAAAATTTGTCGCTATCGCTATCACCATAAACAATTTTCTTGGCAGGCCAGGTGTTTCAGAAGTTGATGGTTGATTAGGCGTGTCCTCTATCAACTCTTTCATTTCACTAAAATTAAATTTCCCCATCCAACCAGGAATCATTAGTTTTCAAAACTCGACCTTAATCCTACAACTTTTTCGACATCTTTCAAAAATTTTTATACCGAATTTCTTAAAATTTTGTCCATTATCTCCTGTTATAAAGTTCCTCTACAATG
The DNA here is from genome assembly GCA_963583905.1 of Stenurella melanura. NCBI lineage: Eukaryota > Metazoa > Arthropoda > Insecta > Coleoptera > Cerambycidae > Stenurella > Stenurella melanura. The sequence continues at coordinate 117,521,830 of OY757311.1, forward strand.
TTGTACGTCAAAATGATTAAGGACATGCAAGTACATCCTATTATTTTTTCCCTTTTGTCAGATTCAATTGATCATACCTAAATTGAGACTCCATGGTATAGCAAGTAAGTAGAACGTAAAAGCACGATTACAGAAGCAGCTCTTTTTTTCTTAAAATGATAAGGTAATTATAGTTCTTAAAACGACAACACATGAATCAAGATGAATAAAACTATGCAACTGTAAGAATTAGTAGATATTCAGAAAATTACAATTCTCGTTTGGTTAAAAATGACACACCTATAAAAAATACTAAAAGCTAAATGTTAGTGATTTTGTTTTAGAATAAAAAACTACATACCTTTTTGTATATTCTCCATGACACAGAATAACTTCAACACAATACCACATTTAAAACACCTTTACTGAACAATGTCTAATCGTAAACTGCATTTTAGTTGACCTGAACCTGTCCTCAATCCCTTATAAAAAGGTCATCATAAAAATATGAGGGCAGATATATGTAATGTAAAATTCTCATAACTATTTAGTTTAGGGTATTTATCACTAAGATATGTTAATAATTTTTTTACTGGAATGGGTTGAAAATTTGGGTTATGTCCCCCTAGATTAATAAAATTGACCGCTATGCGCCCACATGATGATATTCGTGAATACGAACCTGAAAACACAGAAACAATGAAGTTAATAAATTGAGAATTATATATTCATGCGCAAATAATATTGAACCGTTTAACTTTTTCCCCATTTTTTTATAAATAGTAATTACCATTCATCTTCCGAGCCTCACGTGCCCCAGATGCATCATGGCAAAAACTCCCGAAGTAAAAAAGTATCCCACCCACATTTGTTAGCATTTTGTCAAGTCAGAGAGCCGAAATTCCCTACTATTTTATTTTTTAAGTAAACATTAATCATGATACTTTTGTCGAGAGCAGGGAAACCCAAGCTCTTTTTAATTTAAATTATTCCAAAAATATTTCCAGGGGTTATTTATCTTCCGGTATGCGCATAATAATTTACAATAACCATTAATCTTAGAGGTTAATTAATCAAGACTCACCAAGTACAAATTATAAAATTGTTGTAATTAAAAGTAATTTATATGTTTGCTCCTCGCTCCGGTTATGCACCACGAGCGGGCACAACTTTAATTAGTTTGTGCTCTGCGGTGTTTCGCAGGAGAAGCAAACCACCTTGGTGGCTCGATCATTGTCACTCAAATACTTAAAAACATATTGCTCTTATATAAATCTTTGTATGTATAATAAATTGTTAAAGTCTACTGCTGCAAGAGAACGTTACAGGGTGAACTAGAAACACGAAGAACTTTTCGACATCAGAACTGCCAAAAATCCTAACATCACTTAGTCATTCGTAAAAACTGATAAAAAATACAAAAAACCAGTTTCGAATTTGAAGTAAAATATTTATTTTTAATTTTCATTATTTGCAATGTTAACATATTTTACATATACTAAGGACTACACGGAGAAAAAATATTGTTTAGCTTAAACAAATTATTTTCAAGCGGAATGAATAAAAGTGTCATATATTCATGAAATAAATACTTTCATTGATTACATCAACATAAATATCTCTTTTAGTCAACAAAGCGTCAACTGATTTAATAAATTATTTTGTTAGACAAATAAATATGGCACTGGTCTTCTTTTAAAATAAATTAGAAAATTATTCAACTCAACAATACTTTTATCAAGTCGTGTGGGTGGGATCTAAATGCAGCAGGTATATTTTGTTGAGAAGTTCACATTAATTTGTTGATTTAAATAATGTCTACTATTATATTTGAAAAATAGTTGCTTATTACAACTAAATAATTTACTTTTATTCGTTTTTTATTTTATTTGAACGTAGTTTTTGGATGTAGTTTTTGGATGAAGCTAAAAAAATGGAAATTTCATAGACACAACTTCATAAATAGTGTCACGTCTCCATCATGAACTAATTTAAAAAACAAATAAAAAACTCTTCAAAAGATATACATGCCTTTAAAAATTAAACGTCGTAGAAAAAACACATCGTTTTCTCTCAAAATTTTGTCAAAATATAAGTATAATTTTTGCAAAGTTATATTCTTAATGCATTATATTCTTAATGATGCATTGCGCGCAGCTGCTGTTGTTCAGCTAATCTTGCTCACTGATTCACCTAGTGGCGCATGTGACTTAGTACAAGAATCTCAAAATTTTGGAGTAAATGTATGATATTCTTTTTATGGTCATGTTAAAATTTGTCTTAATAATTACATACGTATACGTATGTCAAAATAAAATAATAAAATGTAATAACGTTATAATGGGTGTGTTACGTTTAAATATTTTTCAAGTGACAGTTTATATCAAATTTCATATTTCTTAAGGTTGAAGTAAAAGTTTATTAATTAATTTTGAAACAACCGTGATAGAAGTACATATTACTTCTGATGATGAACAAATTTTACTAGAGGTAGGAAATGAAGAGGATGATGATAAATTAAAAGAAATTACTTAAAATTGTAAAATCGTAATTCATAATAATTTAGAAGATATGAAAATTGTCACACCGATTTTAAATAGGCAAATACAGAAAAATTAAAACTTGTGTAAAATTTGATTTTTTCACCTCTTTAACTTCATTTTACTCAAATACTATAGAACTACAAAAAAAATTTAGGCATATATTTTTTTCAATTTTCCTTTCTTCATAAAATATTTATTTATTATTTTTAGCCGATTTTGTCTTTGGTAACTATAACTAATATTTTAAACCCTACCCGTACAGACTTTCTCACTACATGTTCTAAGAGCACTTAGCAATTATCATGATGATGAGAACCAAAGTACTAAAAAAAAATTGATCAAAATCATTACAGCTGCTTTAGAGAAAAATAGATATTTTCCAATTGTTTACAGGTTTTGAAACTGTTACTCCTTCATATTTACACTAGGACTGATTTTGAAATTTCTCTCTGAGGTGTGACAGTTCTGAGCACGCATGCAATATTTGAGTAAAATACATCCATTAGGTGGGGCTCAAAGTATGACCACAGATGAGAGATGACAGATGACAGATTGCAGGGGACAAACAAGAGATAATCATTTTTTATTAAAAAGACTTCTTTGGGTACAGAGAGCTTGAAACCATGTAACTCTACTCGAAACGCAAAATCGAATTTTTACATGGAAACAATACTTTTCCAATATATTTCTTACGTGGGAAATTAAACTTTTTCTTCTCATTATTTACATTTTGTGGTTCGTGCATTATTTTAGTTGGCGTCTGTTTATCAGATAGCATAGTCTCACCAAACATTTCTTCCATCGGCTGCTTGTGACATCAGCCCAACGTATTAAGGGGCAACTTCTTTATCACATGTAATTTAGCTTTCCCTGACCTATCAACCATTCTATTATGTCTTCTCTCGAATTGATGTAGCCCCAAAATGAGGGGAAAAAGATGCTGGTAAGTCGCTTCTGGGTACGAGTTTCTTGCAGATTCAAGCTTTTACTGCGATAGGCGGTCCACTGAATTCATAGCAGACATATCCAAATCTACATTTCTACAGCATTAACACGTTGACTTGCCTCCCTAACAGTTCACGTCTAAGGAGCGCAAAGAATGGCGAAGAAAACTAGCGCGTTAGCAAGCCTGATCTTTTTGCGTTCCATGATATTTCTGTTATGCCAAATTTTGCTCTTGTCATTTTTATTCTTAGCTGAATCTCATATTAAGAATTAACAGTATAATTTTCAAGACCTACAAGCTGCACTATCCTATTTCTTACGTCACAGTTACCTATTTTTAAAGTATCTGGGTGGTTATTTGCACTTATACTAATATACACTTAAACTATAATCAGAGCTCATTACCTGAAGCTTTTGCAGCAGATGTATGAGCTCATCCTCCCTTAATGCAACTATCATTTGTGGTATTGCCTGTAAATATCAAGGTAGATGTCGTCGTTCTGCCCATAGGTACTCTAGCCTTATGGTCCTCAAGCACAAGTTGCATCACGTCTTCACTATAGATATTAAAGAGGACTGGTGACAACATAGCCCTATCCTATCTACCCTTTCAGCTGAACATTTGTCGGCGTTAGTATCGAAGTCTTTCTCCAAGGAGGAGTTTTCTTCACATAGGTCACGAATAATAAAAAGATGTTGATGCGTCCCCATTTCCAACAATGCGGCCCAGAGTTTATCCTACTCTATATTGTTAAACTCCACGAAACAATGGTACATAGACACGTAATATTATTTTGTCTTCTCAGTAAATTATGGCTCATGCCATTTTGGCTCATTAGCATCGCGTCTTTTAATAATAAAACCTGCTTGCTTGTTAGGTATTTGTCAAGACACATAATACTGAGGTGTGTACTGAAATTTAACTGGCGTGCGATATTAATGTTAACAATTTGTAGTTATAATGGAAATTGTTCCCATCTTGTGTACTAGTACGAAGATTGAGGTTCTCCAACTTGTCTCTCACACCTTTTGGCATCTTCTCTCCATTCCATTTGCATCAACTGATTTAAGGCATCTCGACCAGGAACATAAACATTTTTAATTAAAATATGTACCTATATTTTCTATAAAAAGATACTGTTTACAACTACACCTTTTAGACATTTTCATTTCTGATTTCTTCTCGTCCTACCTGAATTTTGTTTCGATTTTGATAGCAAATGCCTAAAATGGTGTAAGTTATGAGATCATGGATAAAAAACGAATTTTTTCCAATTTTTTTATTATTGACAACTCTATAGCAGTGTGATAAAAAGCACTTAAGATAAACTACAGCAGTTCTAAAAAAACTGGTAATAATTTGTGGAGAATAAATGGCAGCTTGTAGAAAATTACATTTTTTTCTGAAACTCATGGTCTTTACTACATTATTTCAATCGTTGCATTTGATTGAAATTAGCATCTAAATTTTGTTTTAAAAGATTTCTATCAAGTTCACCAATTCTTCTTACCACGTAAAATGTATTTTTCTTACTTGCAACATATAAGTAAATATATATATACCATATTTCTGTATTATTTCACTTCAAGCCCGCACTTATATCAAATATTTATATGTTTTGCAAGTCAGTCTCTTAGTTTCTCGGTTACCAATTAAACATTCTAGTAATAAATCACTGTTCCTTCAGGAGACATCAAAAAGGAACCAACTAATATTTGAAACAATAATTTAGTAGCCCAAAATTATTTATGAATTTGTTTTTCAGTTTGAAATTTTCATTAGACGTGAGCTTCTAATTTATGTTTTTATATCCTGTCACACAAACTGTCACAAGTTCAAATAAACTTTACAAATGAACCTTTTAAAGTAAGGCAACCTCTAGGTAGCTGCCTGACCCCACAGTTATTCCTCTTTAATATTTCAACACAAGGAAATATGCCAACTTGATGGTTTCAGCATTTTGACTAATAGTGTAGGCCCGAGACAAATCTTTAACAGTTTTTACAGAGATGGTATTCCTCTATAAAAATAGAAAGCAAGAAGATATTTTTCTATTTATTTTAGTATAAATAGCATAGGACTTTGTGCAATAATACTACCATCTGAAAAAAAAATCTTTTTAAGCAGATAATTTTGTTCTGGAGGAACATACCAAGACCACAGCATGTAAGTCTGATTTTGCTGAAATTCAGGATTTATAATAGTATACCGGGTGGTTCAACCAATGGAGTCGCTCTTGTAAATTTTGAAAGGATGAATGGATTATGTTTAAAATTTGTGTAGAGACATGAAAAATAATTCAAATTATATGATACAAAGAACCAAAATGACCGACTTTCGGTTTCGGTACAATTTAGCTGAAAATATATTCTTTTAATGGGACAGCCTATACATTTGCATACTTTGATTCTTCAGGCCAAAATACATGTGATACGACCCACCCTGTTACTTTGATTTTCAAAACCTGTTTTTATTATTATTATTTTTATTCATAGATGCTCGCGACTTGCTCAAAATTAATTAAAGAAATAATATTTTACAGGTGTTTGCAGAACAGTTTTTAATAATTCGTGGCCTTTTATGATTAAAACTAAAAATTAAGAACAATTTTTATCTGAACAAATTAGAATAATATCTGAGGGTTGTATCATAAGTATTCAGCAAAATCCAATCCAAATATGCAATATCCCATATAAAAATTTGGTTTTCATGTAAACTGCATCGAAAACGGAAGTTGGCCATAGTGGTTCTTTACATCACATAATTGATTTTTTTTTCATGTTATTACACCTAATTTGGCAATAATCTGTTGACTCTTTCAAAAGTAATAAGTGTCCTTATTGGCTGAGCCACCATACAGGGTGGGGCAACAGTGCAGTAAAAAAATACAAGATATTGTCGCGTTTGTTCGCTTTTTGGAAACACCCTGTATGAATCCGTGGGTTCCAAATAATTTCAACAAGAGTTAAACACCACTAACACTTTATTTGATAATTTACTGACTACGCAATACTTGAAAATACACTTTGTTTACTTTAACCTCACTTTTTCCCGAACGTGTCTCTTCTCAAATAAACTTAATAAACTTCTTCTTCCGCGCTGGTAATCGCGCCTTATATACTCCGAATTTGACTCTCTAGATCCATCTAGAAACAATCAAGATTCTTCTCCAACAACATTCCAGAAAAAGTCCATTTCATTCTGACAGCTTCCAGTCACAATTAGTAGGCATAGGCGTATCATCTCCAGTTCCAAGGGGGTGTTGGGAGTGGAGTTCGATGCGTGCTTTTGTTTTCAATATACGGGCGTTCGAAGTCACCAGAAAGTGAAAATAAAATTTCCTTAACTTTTCCCGAGGTTATATATCGAAAACAAAACGATATACAGAGCTGCGGTTTACGCCATTCGATTTATCTCCCCTTCCTACAACACACCTTTGAATTTTTTTAGATTTTTGCCGGCACTTTAATTTTCTTGTAAAATTTCTAAGGTAGCGGACCTAAAGAATTCAGAGGTATGTAGGAAGGCGTAAGAAATCGAATGGCGTAAACCGTATCTTTGTATCTCGTTTCGTTTTCGAGATATGACCTCGGGAAGCGATAAGAAATTTCGATTTTCACCTTCCGGTGAATTCGAGCGCCCATATTTCGAAAACTAAAGCACCCACCGACCTCTGATTAACGCTAGTCGATTTCTCATGTCTTTCTACGCACTACTGATTTTTTTCAGATTTCTGTTAGCTTTAATTTGGTAGAAATGGCCCTCGAAGCTGGGCCGTGTCGCACATCATCAGATTGAATATTTAATTTGCAATCGATCTAGTAAATAGGTTAAAAACTAATTCTTATTTGATTTACCTCTTCTAATTTACTATTATAAATTAGCTATTCTTTAGTGAATCAACATTGTTAATTTTAAGTAACCCTGTATCTTTCCATTATATAAAATAAAATGGCATACTTTCATATGTGCCTTTCACCGTCCATACAAACACCAAAGCCTAAATCAATTTTCATTAATTTTACAACTCAATTTCGAACCCAATAATAATCCTGATTATATCATTAAAATAGCAGGAGATGATTGATTGACATAATGGCGAGATGGACTAAATAAAATTTTATTATCGGCTTAAAGGAGCGTTAGTGAAACACCTACATCGGCAGGGGTGCCAACACCCCGGCATTCCGACCCTTCGTCGGACCTAAATCCAGCTGTGAACCGCGTCACATTCCATATACAGATTTATATTTTATAAGGGCGGATTACCAGATATTTGCAATTGACGGATTTCATTTACTTATTACGGCCAGCAAATTGATTTTGTACACTGTTTAAACTTGCATGTCATTTCACGACGAATATAACTTCTACATTATTAAGCGAAAAAATGGTCCGTTAAATTGAACGAATTCATTTCTATCTCACAAAGGACCCTTCACTGTAAAATGACACATTAAATTTATATGGATTAAAACAAGTCCTTTTTTAAATATGCTATATTTTATGCAACAAGCGGACCCTTTTTAATGATTCATGGACAAAGGTTTATTAAAATCTCTCATTCTGCTTGGTAGAGTTAGGTAAAATTTAAGTCAAACACATTTTCAGTAAGTGAAAATTTGTACATTTGAGATTATGATACAAACCATTTTCTTAACAAAAATAACAGATCAAGAATGTGTTGGGCACCCACAATGCGGTTCCGTCATAGAAACTCCAATTTCTTTCATCTTGACATTTTGTTATAAAAATGGTTTTTCATTTTTTTTATAGGAAGATTCTAAATTCTAGTGGTCGTTAGAGTTTTCATTGAAGTACCTTTTTGAAAGGTATTATCGGTAAAAATTCAAATTTTTCAAACATAGGTTGGGGAATTTAAGGGGTTGAGACAATACAAATGAATTTGAAACCAATATGTCGAATACGAAACCGTGAAATATAAATCTGTCTATGAAACCCCAACCTCATTTTCAAAAATCTGTTTAATAAGACTCCACTCGATGGGGTACCCGAAAAAGATATTTTATCAAAAATTTTATTTTATGCTTTTTTAGCGGTTATAGCAGTCCATCAAAATACACAGTTTCAATCATGTAGCCATAATACTTTCTTAGAAAAACACTTTTGACATTCAGATGACGGACATGATGAATCTATAAGGGTTCCGAAGAAACCCTTATAGACTCATCAACGTAATAACCGATGATATTGCCAGCAGTGGTATACTGTCAGTTCAGCATCTCTCAGTTCAGCGCCTATCTTTAATTTTGTCATTTCCGTGCTTAAAATTTTTGCTGCCCCAATATTCATGGCCTCCGTACAGCGTTACTTATCCCATCAACTTATACTCTACATAAATTGGCAAAACAGTCGAACAGTTTTAATCGAGGACTGAGAAATATTCCCTCCCCCTTATCTGTGGCGGGAAATCGATTGTGATAGACCCGGGGGCCAAAGAATTATGCTTTCACCCCCTATTGACCAAAAACTGCCCCCAAATGGATGTTTCCTAGGTGTAGCCGGTCTGGGCCTCTGTTAGGTAGGAAATTTTTTATATAAGTGTATTTTCAGACTTCGATGACATTTACCGCATGCGATAAATCGTATCGCTGCCGCATACTGCTTTCATACATAGCGATAATTATCGATTCACGTCCCAAGCGATCAAAGCATCAGGGTACAGTGTTGTCGTTCAGTGCATGTTCAATTGCTGCTGGGTGTGGATGATGGATAGAAAACGACTTGTGTTAATAGTCATGCTGATACAACGACAAAAATGCGGAAGTGGTTACGTGAAAGATGTAATTGGGTTGATCCCATAGTACAGATCAGGTATTTGGAAGGGGCGTTTTATACTTTATTTGAGAAATTGATTAGAGAGAAATTCCGAATGAGTTAGGCAACTTTCGATTTCTTAATTGGCCAGTTTCATGTTTTTGGTCCCATAAAGATTTTCTCACTTCAATAGCTTCAGTCAAAGTGATAATTTCATAATTAAATTTCTGTATTGCCTATGTCTTTGTCGCCATATTGCACTGAAAACTAGGATTTAAGTATGTACACTACACAGGGAAACAACCGGCAACTAGGCGGGAATTGTGCATGTCCGATATCGCACACCGTCCGAAAGAGCTCACTTGCTTGCATGGGCCATCAAATGTCGTGCGATAAAAGTGTCGCTGGAAACGGCACGATATCTGAAGGAAGATCGGACAGCAACGCGATATCACTGAGACACTCCCACTTTTCTTACCGCAACGCACACGTCTGAAATCGTCTCCTTTGAAACTAAATACTCTGCCATCATCCAGTATCGCTGCAATAAATCGGATACGGTAAATCGGATCGCAGTCGGACCATCTGAAAATACTCTAAGTTATATAGTCGAGAGGATGATAATGGGGAAAGTTAGTGACATGAGAGGGGCGGACACTCTCCCCATGAGCCACATATCGATCTAGTCCGATTTATCTCGGATTTATCGAAATGATAGGGCCGGGACGTGATCGAAAGGGATAAGTCGGACTGAGTACTCATCCACCCATCCCTCAGGCACCAGGAAACCATTACTCTGAACAGAATATTCCAATTCTCTCGCAAATTTCCGAGAGAGGTTGGGAAGCGGTCAAGAAGGCGAATTGGGGGCAGACTCGTCTACCCACCTCTCCCACCCATCAAGTGGGTGGAAACTATTCCCTAAAGAGGAAAAACCTCAGGATCGAGAGGGGTATGTAGACAAATCTGATCCTAATCATCCTTCTTGACCGCCTCCCAACTCTCGAATAAGTACGATAGAACTCGAGCGAGTCCAGTATTCTCTTCAGTGGTAACTTCCTGGTATTTGAGGGGGAGTGGATAAAGAAATTCTGGAGAAATTGGCATAGGTCGATATTTGCCTCATGGGGGTAGTTTCCTCCACTTTTATATCACCAATCTTCCCCTTGATTGTCCTACCAACTACCAAGTTGTATATAAAAAATTCCACCCTAACACCCGCCTTCACTTGCTATACTATGTAAACCGCATTTGGGGGTTATTTTTGGCCAATAATGAGTGTAGGTATAACCGATTCCTAACCCCAAAACACGGGTGGAAATGTTTTTTTTCCGCCCTGAATCAGCACTGTTCGACTGATCCGCTAATTTGCCTGGAGTATTGCTGCTAATACAGTGCGACTTTATTTCTCATACTACCTATTAACTGATTAAAGTAATTTTTTTTACACAAACTAAATATTTCCTTAAAAATGAATGACAACAGATTATAATAATAATTACTAATTAATTTTGCAATTATTTACACACTTACACTTATTAATTAACTAATTTACAATCTTTGTACATACAAATTACATTAATTTGAAACGCCAAGATGTCTTATGATCTATGTATTATTGACCTCCTTTTTCTACACGGCACGTCGGACAGCATGAAGTCATCTGTCACTCTTATACTGTGCTCTATTATAGAGGAGATATTTGCTAAGCTAAATGATACTGAATAATACGTAGTATTATTTCACTAACGTGTTACATCAATACCAGCAATCTGTAGTTATTTCAGATATTTGTCGCTGCCGTTTTAGATACTAACATGAAGAGTAAAGATTGTCCAATTATAGAACACGATTTCCGTCTCCAATATTTCTTGGAATAATCCGTGAAGTATTCTCACTACATTTTCGCCAACTAATTTAAGTGCTTCTCTCACGATAATGACGACTGTTTTGCAAGTTTTTAGTTTTATGAGTTAATTGCAATACTGTATAACTTCTAGTAAGCAATAAAATAATTATTTGTAACACAGAAACTGCCAATATCAAATGTATAATATTTACTCGTTCATATAGGAAGTATATGGGGGAGGTGTGCAGTTCCTGCAAAACGTCAAGATTTAGTTTTGTGGTAATTTACCTGCTTTCAAGTCTCTTGAATCCAAGAAGGTCTATTTTTATCAGTCTTTATTTTAATGCAGTAGGGAACACCCCATGACCTCCTACATGCTCCTAGTTGTATGGGAAGTGTCAGACTCTCATTGACGAAAACTCGTCTTCATAGATGCGCAGCAGAACTACCTTTCGGTATTACTTCACCTCGCCTTTTCCTTTTCTATTTCAGACTTCTTTCTTCTCACTCTTTTCTGTCTAATATATCTGCAATCATATGTTTTTATGCCTTTCCGCTTGATTTGGCTATCTAGCATGTATCTGATTATAATTTCCGTTGTTAGCTGTTCTTCAACGTTAATTGTACCCCTCTTTTATTATATTTCATCTCCTCTATTTTAAAACTGTATGCTCCGGTGTCCCGTCCTTCGCAATTGGTGCATTTCTCATTCTATTCTCTTTAGTCGTACCAGGCTTTCTCCATATTTACACCTTACCCAAGGAACATCTTTTATTGTTAGTTTCTTTGTTCATTGTGCTAACACAGTTTCTTGAGTTCATTCATCCTACTATGTTGTCAATGTAGTCTCTCACATCCTTGCCTCTAGTGCTGTATTTAGCAGCTTTTACTCTGGTTCTCACCTTCTTTATACTATTTCTAATGTTCTTCTATACACTGTGGTTTAGATTTTCGCACTAATTTATTTTTAATTATGACAATCCTTTCACCTAACATAGGCTTCATCAAACTGTGAGTTGATAATTCACTCAGTTATCAACGATAGTCATGGTTAAAAATTATTGTGAAAATCTAAATCACAGTGTGTTCGTTCATTTAATATTAATATGGATTTTCATCAAGTAAAGGCCGAATCAATCAACTATTCTTCGATACCTTGCTGTTCTATCGTAGTAGGTCCCAGTATCAGGTGAATAATTTCTACCCTTTCATATACAAAATATATTGGAGAAGTATTAAATCCTGCAAAATTTCGATAATGGTGCATTTGGTGAATATTTCTACGTCTTGAAACCCCCAATCCAAAAAAAGTCTCTCGTCATTCTGTACTGCAATCGCACCTAGAGCGATCAAATTTTACATAAATATTCAGTACGGACACACGCAGAGGATGCAACGAATCAATTTTGAAATTTCTCTAGGTGGTAGCTCAAATGTGAGAGAGGGTGCCTCTCAAGCACCAGTAAGTAAAATGCATAATATGATTTTTTAAATGATTTTAATAATTTTTACTTAACACTTAAAGAGTAGACTAGTTTCTTCTAGAAAGTGTAGAGGTGACATTTTTTTGTATTTATGCAGAAGCAAAACGATGAAATATATATATAATTCAGTATTTAACGTGAATGAATGGTAATAAATTTAACTTAAAGTGTTTTAAGATTTCGTAAGAAATCAACCTATTATAACTTCTTTTTAAATAAATTAACACTAACCAGATATACCAGATATACCAGATATACTACAAATTGTACATGTACAAAATTATGTATATCATTCTATACATGCATGTCACTATAAATGAACATCTAATTTTATTCTTGTTAACAAATTTTTACAAATGGATTTTATTTTTGACAAGATTTATTTGTTTTTTAGGTGTTTTTAAAATTCAATTTTGTACGAATTTAACCAAAACAAAAATAAATTAATATTCATGTGATTAAACGTTACAAAATAGTTTCTTGTTTCCGCGCAAGAATATAAATATTAGTAACGTTTTGATACTTGTTATAACACCCCAGTTGTTTAATTTGAGAAAGCCATAACTGCCATACTATAAGACAATTTTTATGATGTATATTTAATTTAAGCTAAAATTCAAGATACTTGACTATAATGAACAAGTTCGAAAAAATCTCTATCATTAAGTATGTCCCAAATATATTATGCAAGAAAATATTTATAATATTTATGGAATTAGTAATCGTAAAATTTCAAACCAAATACATATGAGAATGTTTCTTTATATCAAGTGTTAAAGTTGGTCTAAAACATTTATTAACTGTTATATCAAAATAACCGACAATACATTTATTTTCAAATTTCCTCAATTTTTTCTTGATTGTCTCCATATCTGGTCCTAATTATATAACACTTATGAGTCATATTCTAAACTTTGTAATATACAGGAACACAGGGTATTAGTGTTAGGGATATAATTCTCGTAACTGTAACAGTCAAGGATCTGCCACGCTATGTAAAAAAATTTATTTCGACGTAGGTTCTAAAACTAACTGATCATATTAATCAAATACTTTTAAATCACTAGGATTTCTTATTAGATAGACGCTTCACGTCAATATTGCCTCTGGTCTAAAACTACTGTATTTTTTTTATCGTGAGGTCTAATCTGGAGTCAATTATATATGTGTCATAAGACACATATTGAGCAATATTACAACTCTTGGTTGCATTTTGGCCTCCTTCACTAAATGACGTCATTCCGTTCTTCCTCTGTCCTTCATTTTCAGTTTCTGACTCTTATCTCTTCGAAGTCCTTCGTCACATCGTCGACTCATCTCTTTCTAAGTCTTCCCCTAGCTCTCCTACCTTGCCTTTCTGCGGTATTCTTTCATCCAAGTTCCTGGTTTGCCCTAAACATATCGTAACCATCGTAGTCGCTGCAACTTTTAATATCTAACAATATCCACACATAGTATACCTATCTCGAAATCTATCCATCCTCTTCATACTTGATACTCTTATATTGGGCTACATATGTTGCTGAGGGTCCTTCATTAAAAGGCCCTTAATTGCTTAATTCTTCGTTAAAGTCCATACAAGGGGAAACCGCTAGCCAGAATTTGTACACCAAAGTGCATTGCAATGCGAATAATGCACATAGTTCCCTGCAATGCACTGCTGAAGCATTTATATGCATTGACACGCACCGCAATTGACTATCAAGCATTGCAATGCATCAGTGAACCATTGTAGTGCACTGAAATGTACCAATGCTTTAAAATGCTGAAATTAGTAGTAGTAGAAGCTTTATTTATAATTTTGCTATTTTACAATGGGTGTACATGTCAGATTACTTATATAATAATTAAATAAAGAGAACAGAGTTGGTTTAGTTGAACATACCTAAACTGTATCATAATAAAATGAGACATATAAATATAACAAACTAAGATAAACATTTAAATATCACAAACAGTCATGTAACATTGGATATAACAAACAAGAATGAAACATGTAGATGTAAATAAGATAAAAGAATACAAATATATCTAAGATAGAATACAGGTACTTGTAGGTATTACATAGTAAATACAAGTAATGTTATTGTCAAATTGTATCGTTAAGATACTCAGTATCAGTGTAGTAGCACTTGGTAACGAGAAGATTTTTTGAGACCTTTCAAATAAGAAATTATACAAATCCATTTTAGAATTTAATTTGCTAGCATAACTAGAATTCAGGTTATCGAAAGAATGCAAAGATTTTATTAATATTTTTATACATAGTTTTTCTTTTAGTTCCCATCGATAGTTATTTTTTCTGCTGTTTCCAAAATCCTATAAAGAATATGTTTCAAGGACTCTCAGGTGCGTTTCCCCTGAGTACCACACTATATGTAAGATGGCTGTAGACCAAAGAATAGTACACATTTAATGCGTAACTTGTCGAAGGTAGGCCTTTTATTTTTAGTATGGCATAGTATGACCTGCTTATCATTTTGCTAACATCATTCATGTGATCAGACCTGGTGAGATTATTATCTAAGAGCAGTCCTAGAAATTTGGTTACTGGACGTTCAGCTAAATTGATATTGTTTACAGCAATTTCATTAATATTACATTTATGTTTGTTGTAAAAGTTCAGGCATACAGTTTTTTCTATATTTAGGATGAGGTTATTTTTTTTACACCAGTTCTCAACGTCCTCTACAACTATAATTATAGATGGTCTCAGTTCCTCAGAGGTCGGCGCTGAAACCGCCACGGTTGTATCATCTGCGAACATTCTGGTGCACGTAGATGATATGTAATTTGGAACAGAATAAACAGTAGAGGACCCAACACGGACCCCTGAGGCACTCCTCTCTGTAGATTATAGTAATCTGAATTATTACCTTGAACTTTTACACATATTTTTCTATCCTCGAGGTAAGATATTACCCACGATAATATGCCACCCCTTATGCCCAACCTACATAATTTTTCCTTTAGGAATGAGTGATATATACAATCAAAAGCTTTTGATAGATTGAGTAATGCAATGCTTTAATTTGCACTGTTCACATTGAACAATGCACTAATGTGATTGAATCAGATATTCAAGCTTGAGCATTTTTTTGCAATTCAATATATCCAACTATTTCGCTTAAGGGGAGAGGGGGGTATTTTTAGTTTGCGCCAACTTATAAATATATGTGATGTGCTTAGACATGTTTAATAATATGGCTACAAGTGCAATAGACGTAAGGCATCGTGAGGCACCCGAAGAATAAAATTTTCTGGTTTTCCAGGTGTTTTGAGCGCCCCACGTTTTTACGTTAATTAATATAATAATTGTTATTATTAACATCATTTTATTCCTTTTAGTGCATTTTAACAGTAAAAGTTTTTAAAATCGTGTTCTCTATTTTTTTTTAATTACACAGCCCTACAAAAAAGAAAAAATGAAAACTGAAATCAGACCCACCAATCTTTATCTATTTTGACCTCCTCTATTCGATGTCGCTATCAAAATTTCATTTTATCGTTGGGTTTTTTTATCTTAGATTTTATCTGAAATAGTATGCCATTTCTGGGTCTGAACTTTTTTTTGTGGGGCTGTGTTATTTATTTTCTTCTTTATAGTAAAAATCGACTAAAATTGTAGATAATCATATAAAATTGTGGATAATCATACGAAATTGTGCTAAACTAAAGCGCGGACAATTCTACATTAATTGATATAAATTATCATAAGTGTGGCTATTTCATATAGCTGATATTTGATTCTAGCGTCACTAAAAGCGTATATAAACAATTTGAAAAAAGAATTAAACATCTGGTAATACAACTCTAAAAGAAAGCAAACATGCGCAATCGGACTGATAGATACCAAAGAGGGCTATGTCATAGACCCATAAATTGCCCTGCAAAAATAAACTAGGTGACAATATATGAAGTGAAATGCAAGAAATCAAATCCAAAAAGGGAGGATACGCCAGCAGATGGGATGAAACAGATAAGGTTTGTTTAACTGCTAGTTTAGTTTATTAGTGTAGTTCTTTATTTAAACTGAAAGAAATTAAAAATTAAAATTGAAAAGGTATTAAACATAGGCAATGAAACAGAAAAATATGCGGAATTTGGAAAACGAAAATTAGCTCTAAAACTGATCACTTCAAGAACAAACTCGGGCCTCTTTCTCATAGCCCGCAGAAATAGGCACTTTTTACCGTGAGACAGAGCCCCTCCCTGCACTTCCACCGTAAATGGATATTTACTTGTGGAACGGTTAACATAAATAAAAGCTTATTGAAGCAAGCTGAAATGCAGATTTCTGGGTAACATGAAATCATATACCTATGGACGCAAGCGGGTGGTAGGAGGTGCACACTGCTAGATCTAGAACCAGAAGAAACAGAAAACTTAGAAGAATAATAAATAAGGAGCGACCGGGCTGCGTGTTGGAACGAACCTCCAGACTGGATGCCCGGAATCGGTAGCAATGTCCACCTTACGCTGGCAAATCAATCAGTCAAAAGATGTAAGATTGTATTGTGAAGAGAACCATATACACATGACAACTTTCAAGTCAATACGACATCTGGAAGTAGGTGAAAAGTGAGTTGTAAAATTCCATTACAATGTTACCGGTCAAGCTAATAGAAGCGAATTAAAAAGGATACGTGTCAAGCCGTCAAGTTCAGTTGATTCTTTTAATAGGAAAATTAAATATTTCAACAATTACAATATACTTTTTCTTTAAATATTATTAACATACACGTGAAAATATTAATCAAAAATATTCTTGCAAATAATCTGAGTCAACCGAACTGTTTTAGCTTTGCAAGATAATGAAAAAATTACCTTTCGAAATGCAAATTAAATAAGAATGAACGACTATGGTTGAACATATTATGTTATAAATTTTTATGCAGGCATTACTATTCTAATAACACTTCTATATTAAAATAAACTAAGTAGAAAATTAAACAAAAAAAAGGTAATGTTAACAACGCTTACATACAAGCATTTTCGCGATTCGCTCTTATTAGATTTTTCTCTTTCTCTCTCCCCCAGCTTCTTTAATCCATAATCAGAACTAATACGAAATATCTTATCTGTCTTACGGCTTAGCCCTCGCCATATGTGTGTGGTTGTGCATTTGGATGGACAGCAACGATAAACAATAGTAATATGCCATTTTCTACTAGAGGCCGTTCGGCCTTTGGCCGAAATCTGGAATGAGGAGATATCCTGGCGGCTCTTCTAGGAGAGATTAAGTGCGAGTGCTCGCGGCAGATACAGATAACAGCGTACACTAATCCGAATAACAACATTAAATACGACTCCAATTTGCCGCACTGTGGATTTGGAATGATTCTCGTTCACCGCAAACCCCGACGACCACCTAAGAAATCCTTCACGAACTTGTGGAACCCTCATCGACTCTTGCTCTGACTCTACAGTTTGTCCTGCGGTAAAGAAACAAATTACCCCTTAATAAAATTAGTGCCTCTGCATAAAGCGATGTATCAGTCTGACGATATCAGCTGAAGTATAAATATAATTGTGGCACTCTATTTTAGTTCAGACGTTTACCAAAGCTTAATGTATTTATTGGTTTTGATTTGCATACAAGCATATTATTACTTTTTAGGAGGAAAACGCAAAGACATGGGTGTCTTCTCTCTACAATTGAGAGTCGACTATAAGAAAGGCACTCATGATTTAAAAAAAAAATACAAAGTCATTGTCAACTTAATTTTTTAAAAATCATTTCACGCTCAATAGGAAAACAAGAAATCGGGAAATTTGCAGTTGGCTCAGTACTTCCTGCAGTATCTTCTGTTTTAAATTCACTGACAGAAATCGGAACTAAATTTTTTCCAAATGTTCAAATCAATCTTGCTTGTACTAATTGCAACCAGAACTAAACTTCAAGTGAGTAGAAACAGGGGCTTCTTTAATATTTCATTTTCTCTGGATACATTTAAGATTATTCTTCAAACAGAATCATTCTGACAAACGACAAAAATTTACCAATGGCGGAGCCAGACGAACTTTCCCTAGGATCTGAGGATTTCTCCACTATCAGGGATGATTCTTGTAACTTGCGTAGATCCCCCAGAGACGAGTCAAGAAGAGTATAATAATAATAATAATAATAACTTTATTGCCGTATCATCTTACAAAGATATTGACAACGTCATTAATTAGGAATAAAAGATAGATAGCAATAATTAATAGATAAACCGATCAATAATAAACACTAGATGTAAAATCTTATGAATTAAAAGATTAAAATAAATAAATAAAACACAGAGGTAAAAAATTCACAGTACGTATCCAAAAGTGTAAAACCATAATGCAATAATGCAGTTTAAATTACTTATTGTAGTATTCTTGAATAGAATAAAAACAGTTGTCGAGAAGGTAGCCCCTTTCATATTTTTTAAATTTGCTTACCGTGTTTAAAAGAGTTAGGTAGGTGATTGTATATATCACTACAAAAGTAATAGGGACTTTTTTATGCTTAGACAAATTAATGTTTGAAACATAAATGTTAGTATTTGACCTAGTGTCATGATGATGTACCGAGTTATTTTGTGCTTGGTAGATGACTATGCAAGGGACTGGCAAAACATGGTGCATTTTGAAAATGGGCTTACAGGATTCAAGTGGACCAAGAGAGAAAATCTTGCGTCTTATTCTTTTTTGTATCACAAAAATGCGATTAAGTTCAGTTGTCTGGCCCCAGTAAAGTACCATACAGTTTAGTTGTGAATAAGCCAAGGCATAATAGACATTCATTAGGTTTTTAATATCTAAGATGTTTTTAAGATTAACAATAGCAAAGTAGGCACTATTTAATTTACTGACCACAAAACCGACATATTCCTCCCAAGATAAATGTAGAGACCCAAGAATTGGCAATTGTCTACTCTGTTTAGCAAAGTGTCATTGAGTTTTAATGTAAGTTCTGGAATTTTACATCTTTTAGAGAAAATCATACAATGCGTTTTTGATGGATTAAAAATAAGCTTGTTTTTATTGCACCAGGTTGCAAATTCAGAAAGCAATATCTGTGCGTCGTTGACGAGTTCATCTTCTGAGGAGGCTGATAATGCAATTGTGGTGTCATCCGCATATAAAAACAATTGCATATTAACTGTAATGCCTATATGTTTTTCCAGATCATTGACAAATAGCGTAAATAGAAGTGGAGATAGAGTGCTGCCCTGAGGTACACCATATTTCAGCTCTCTCCAATCTGATAATTCTTGGTCAATTCTAACTCTTGCTTTACGGTTACTTAGAAAAGACTTAATCCAGTCATTCGTGCCGCACCTAATGCCCATCGAGTATAACTTTTTCACCAGATATTCAGCATCCACACATTCAAAAGCACGTGTGAGATCAAAGAACAGGGCTAAAGTGTAATTAAGTTTGTCTAATGACTTATAGACAAATTCAACAAGTTGGAAGGCTGCTGTGTTTGTTGATATTTTGTATTTAGTTAAGAAGAATTCAAGTCGGTTTGTCATTAATTTTTTCAAGAATTTTTGAGAACGTCATTAAACCAGTTATAGATCTGTAGTTTTCTAGTAATTCAGGGTCTCCTTTTTTATAAACTGGTATGATTTCGCCCATTTTTAAGTTATTTGGAAAAATTCCTGTTTTCAATGAAATGTTATAAATAAAGCAGAATGGAAATTTGATATAATCCCAGATGAACTCGAGGGCATAAATCGGCATATCATCCAGACCACTAACGCGCAGATTTGTTTTTCAATTTTGACATAGCCAGGGATAACTCATCAATAATTACCGTGATTGTGCCTTCCGTGGTATCTTGTAGACTAGTGATGCATTTTACTCTCAAATCGTCGCCTGTCGGCTTATATAGAGATTATAGAGACACTTCTTTGAGTGAATAACCTTTGCTAGACTCTGTGGATTCAAATGTATCCTTGTTTATTGATCGTAAAAATGTATTAAGTACAAAGAATAAAAGTAACTGTATATAAAACAACGTAGATCAGAAAACAACACCCATGGCAAGTGAGTCACGCCTCGAGGATGTTGAATATAGGACTGATTGTGATTTGCACTTTAAATTTCGGTCTGATTTATTTTGCTTAAATTCCTTATTCGATTTTACCAATCGTTAGGATGATACACCTTTGATTGCATAAAGAGGTGTATATAAGTTCTATGACGCTTTCCAGGTCTTCAATGTACTAATGACAGAATCTAACAAAGGTTAAATGTCTAGTCTAGTGACCCCCATGGCGATGTCCGTTGAGCCCTTTTTATATGATTGGGTTTAAGAAATGTTGGTTTCAAAATTGAAAATTGGGTATTTTGGGATCTGTAAGCTGTGGTGGCTCGGCATTGGAGTTTCCCCCCAGCACAGGTTTGTAAAATATCTTAATTGCTGGTTTTGATTGCAAGAACTGCCCTGTGGACTTTGCTATTTTACTTACATCATTTTTGGTAGGCGCTAAATCCTAACTGAATCCTGTGTGCCAAAGTCAAATTTTACCGTAGTCAATACTTCCTACGGCAAATAATTTGTTAAGTAGTTTAGATCAACTGATTTTAACATTGGAAATGTTTATGTTCGTATGTGGGGGTCGAATTACCAGTTTTCGTTCAAGGTCAAAAGACAGCGATGTCACGGTCGAGTGAAACTGTCGTATATGCAACGGCTGATATATGCAAATGTAATATGGGTTGCATATATCACAGGGGGTCAAGTTACCAGTTTTCATTTAAGGTCGAAATACAGCGGTGTCGCAATCAAGAGTGGATCGTAGCGGTTTCCGGACGAGACGAAGCCGTATTGTGTTGACTACTAATTAGAGGTATGCACAACTGTCTAAAATAAATTTCATTTTTTTTACCGTTATAATACTTCCAAAAATGTGGAAGTACTTGTTGTTTGTTTTGATATCCTGAAATGGTATTGTTGCCTAGTGAATGAATCTCCGCTTGCTACAAACCGAACGGTGACAGCTTAGTTTATCTTGTATGAATATGGCTTGTCTCAAATGTGTGTTTTTCTTTGCAAATCTGTACTAAACATTTGAATATAATTTTTATATTAACCACTTTCCTTGTAATTTTAGATCTAAGAGCAAGTTGTTGCTAGGTCGCTTTTTGTATAAACTTGTTCTCCACCAACTTCATGGTTTCCTATGCGTCGTTATTAAAAGCGTCCAAGTTGCATTACAGTATGCATTACATGTTGGATTGCATGTTACAGCTGTAGTCTGTACTCAGCTTAATATGTTACTGAGGCGGCAACAGTGAACTAGATCGTTGTTAAGCAGAACAACATATCTAGCTGCTCCTATCTCTCCTGAGTTCGAGTCTAAGCTGCGGCAGATGGCAATGTCGTAGGAAATGGTTGTTGTGTATTTAAATGTGTAATGGTTTAGTAGTAGAATATCTACAACTAAATTCCGTCAGAATGTTAATATAAAGTATTTAAAAAAATCGAGTTAATCAAATAAGTATTCACAGTCGACTACGTCTCACTGCAAGTTCTACTCGTTTTAATATTGTAACCATACTATAATGACAACAACATCGGATTAGAATTTTAATGCATTCATCTATATATATGTATAGCACTTGTTTTGCACCTTTATGTGGTGCATTATATTATTTTGCAATTTTTAGTTTGCAGTTATTTAGTATATATTCTGAACAGTTTAAGAACTATGCAACTGTTTCCTTCGTGTACAAAATGATATGAAATAACTACTTAAATACTTTTCTGTACCCCTCTTACTTTCATCCTAATGTATATATAGACATTACTGTCGTCGGAATATCCATTTTCATATTTCAGAAGGGCTTTTACCCAGCGCCGGGTCATAGAGTTGTCACCCCAACTTAATGAGGCCAAGAAAGTGACGAGGTGCAAAGTTCGACAGAAAGTGTTATGTGTTCACATTACTCATTCTTTTAAGAGTTTATACACTACCCAGACAGAACACCGACGCACTCCTACATTAAGGTTATGTTCTGCACCTGACAAGACCCATCCATTGGGCTTTATACGCCGACTACGTGAGAAATAACCCTCTCATATTTCGCCTGGATCCCCCGAGTAATATTCACATCTTCTCTACTACCAGGGCAACGCTTTATGTCTTTCTTTTGCCGTTTGTTATCATTGATTATTACTTGTCGATATCGGGTTCTTATAGCCGATAAATACTTGATGGAAACGTAGGAATTTGAATCGGTTTTCCCGTAAAACGATGAACAGATGTGAAGGTTACGCAACTTAAAAAAATGTAATATATCACAAGTATATATTTGGAGAAGTTATCGTTTCGCTGGACATACAGAAATTTCAAAATATTCTCTTAATTAATTTTCATGGAAACAAACAGTATTACAGATTGAATTAAATTTTGCATACCACATTATCTATTTTTTCTACACCTATTTAATTGTATGACATTTATTAGCATTTTCTTGGTGAAAAATCGTACCTATAATCAGGGCCGGCGACCATAGTGGTGTTCGCAGGCTCGAGCACCACACATTAAACAAAGTGGTGGTGCTGAGCACCATACGCCTAGCAGCAACAATTAGATACGATTCTGGAAAAAATACAATCGTTCTCAACTAATATTAAACTTTTATTAGAAAGTAACCGTTTCTAAAATTTACCTCGCTTGCGTGAGCGTGTGGTGCTATTTAAAGTTGGTACAGTAGGATCATACAAAACGCACATGGGTGCTTTTGTTAATAGCCCTGTTTATTAGCTCTCCGGTAAATAACAGCTACCGGCATCCGTATATGAAGAAATTGTTAGGTCAGTGTTAATATCTGAAAGGCCATAAAAAAGATTTTTAATGGTACATAGTGCAGTCAATGAAGCATTCCAATTTAGAAAACTTTCTAACAGATCGAAATCCAGTGAAACCATTTTTACTAAATTTTTTACGCTCAAAATAGAAAGATCTATATTACTAGAAGACCTGCTTTTTATTTTTATGATTGCGCTTAAGAAATATGTGTTTATTAATTAAAAAAATGTGTAGTTTGATTAGGTTTTTTATGTTTTCCGGTAAAATTATTGTTGTAATATAAAATTTTCGATGTACTTCTACAACTTTATGAAACACCTCAGAAGATTTTTGACCATTTAACACCCCCCCAGATATGATATGGAAGGAGATGAAATCGATTAAGAAGACATCGAATAAACTTTATTAAGAAATGACAACAAATTTTGTAATTGATCTGTTTTCGTATTTTAATAAATTATTTTGCAATGTAAAATATGGTTACTTTTTTATTTATTAGTCGCTTAAAAGATAAAGTTTCATTTTTTTCAGTTTGCAACCTTGAGTTTCGTAATCGGCGACCCCGAAAACCCCCGAGTACTGAATTTGGTCTGAGTACCTTGATTTTTACAACTATTACAATTTTATGTCCTCCATATATCCGCCATATTGGATCCGCCATATTGGATTTTCAAGTTTCGTCAACAAATATGTAATCATGCAGCGACCCCAAAAACCCACGAGAACAGAATGTCATCTGAATACCTTGATTTTTACAACTTTTGTCATTTTAAGCCATCCCTAATCAATATAAGTTCGCCATATTCGATCCGCCGTTTTGAAAAAAAATATTTTGACATTGCATTCACTTTCAGTGACCTCGAAAACCCTTAAATACTTAAAGGGAACCTTCCAGTTCAATTTAGTCGCATTTTTACGTTTATACAAAAAAGAAGAAAATTTATGAAAATTGAGTATTTTACGAAACTTGTTTTCAATTTCCCTAATTCTCAGGGTAAAAGCAGGTACCTTAATAATATAGACCTTTGTATTTTTGGCATAAAAAATATAATAAAAAAGGTTTCATTCGATTTCAATCTGTTAGAAAGTTTTCTGAACTCAAGGCACTTTTTTTGCTCCATTGACTGCACTAATATGAAAGACAGTATTTTTTTATAAAAACTCTACTAAATGTTTTATTTTGCATTTTGTTCCCATTAAGTCATGGTACTAGTCAGAAGAATATATAACAATCATTGAAATTCTCCATTTTATGTAAAATAAAGTGAAATTAGATATCAACAAATATCTTGACGTAACTAACGTATTGTTCAATTTAAATTACATATTTTTGTTTTCCACGGTTAAAATTGATAGTAAATTAAACAAAAATTGTATAAGATAAATAACATATTTTGTCGACGACTATTAAATAATGTACTTATTATGTATGTGTTTTCTCAAGGATAATGCTATCCATTATTCCCTGCAGTGATTTCATTATTCACTGGTTGCAGTGAATAATGAGGACAGTCAGTTGTTTATAAGAAATGACATTAGTGACTTTTACTCAAAATTTAAAATGTCAAAATTGTAGCAACCAAAAGACAAGTGCTGTTTCTTTAAGTTTTCTAGGAAGCACTCAAGTGGTACATGCCGAGGAGGTACTTTAATGAACACTCAAAAAGTACATTAGTAAGTTTTTTTCAAAGCATCATCTATTATCAACACGCGGCAATCCACAACATTGTTCTTGAAACCATTTACCTACGTGCCTGCAAACTGTATTTTTTTAATAGTAAGCCATGCCAGTGTGTCAAAGCGTAATTCTGTAATTGATTTGAAACGTCAAAATTTGTGCGATTTCAACGCCAACGTTATTACAATAATTTTTCATATTAGGTACTCAAAAAAAGTAATATAATTAAATAAATGGATACTGACAGTGCAAACGAGATTTCTCTGACATCGCCAGAGATAAAGAAAGCTGCAGAAATCGCCTCATTAAACTTGTTACCCGAAAAATCTAAATAATTATATATAATGACACGATTTTTTCTTAAATAGAAGAAAAGAAATGAAGATGAATTAAATAAATATTATATAGTTAATAGTCGTGGACAAAGTGTAGTATTCTACTCGCATATAATGGCTATTATTCACTATAGTAATTTACGATACTCGCCTGCGGCTCGTGTCTTAAACTGCACCCTCATGAATAATAGCCATCATTATATGCTCGTTGAATAATGTACTATTGTAGATATATCATCAAGAAGCTTTTTTATGACTTTCCAAATTATGTAAAAATAGGCGGGGTATTTCATAAAAAAAAAGTAAAGTTCATATCTCCGAAATACGACTTTACTATTTTTCTGAAACAATTTTTGGAAAACACGTGATTTTCCATACCTTTTATTTTTTAACTTTTTTACGTAACTCCAAAACCAACGAAGCTAAAAGAGGTTCTAACGTTCCCTATACTTGTATGACTATAATAAATAACTAAAAAGTCTGCAAAGTTGATTTCTCCTCCGGTATTCTTCTCCTTCCCCATCTCTCAATATTTACTACTACAGTGAGCACCACATGTTAAATTGAAAAGATGCCGGCCCTGCCTATAATTCACTGTAGTGCATTATCGATTCATAATTCACTACATCCGGCCAATCACAAATACAAATTCATAATTCACTGTTTGACCGATCCAATGATATTTTAAATCGACTGCGATCAACTCTTGCTCCAGCTGACAATCAACTCGATGACAGTGACCACCAAGTGTATCGCCATATTGTTTACGTTTTCCACTTTTTACGAGTAGGCACCGATTAATGTTATCAGATTTCAGTCTAATTTATTTGTTTATTCGGTGTAGAAAAAGCATGGTACTACATTCGCGATTATGACCATTATTCACTCAGAAGATTTGCGGCATACGTCTTCGGCTCATGGCCATAGGCTCGAACATCATCGTGAATAATGGTTATCATAATCGCTCATATAATAATATACTATAATAAATGTTCAAATTCTATCGACTAGTTTTCAAGATATTCAAAATCTAAGTTGCAAAAGCGCTCTTCATATATTTAGATAAAAAAAATGAGATAGTACAACCACCAAAAGTTAGAAAAAACTCTATCAGTTCAAATGTTCAAACTGTGCCCACCAGCTTCCATGTAATACATTTGGTTTTGTTTGAAACGAGTTCTTGCATTTTGAAGCATTGGTGGAATTATTACAATATTTCAAGCTCCGTCTTTTTGGATCATCAGATAATCTTTAAAGTAACCGTCATCATTTTCAATAATATCAAGGAGTATGAGTGTGAACTTCGTACAAAACTCTTTAATTAGCATTCGACCAAAAGCGATAATTATGGTGATTTTCACTTGTCAGGAAAACGTATGTTAAAAATAAAATTCCTATCAGCAGCTATTTGTGCAACAATGTCTTTGCAAAACTCCTACAGCCAATCAAAATCATCCTCATTCATTTCGTGTACTAAGTGATTCTGTAAGAATCGAACACATAATGTTCCAGAATTCGGCGAATGCCGAATAGTCGCCCTACTGATATTAGAAACATTAGTGCTTAAAGTTGAGTTTGCAATAACTTGTTCAACTGCAACCTTCTTAAGCTGCAACCTCAACAGCGTTATTCTTTGCCGTAAGTTTACATTCAAAGTGTCGCTTCTTGTTAGCCACTGATCCAATTTGTTGGAACTTTTCCACTAACTCCAAAACTCATCTTCCATTTACATACTTATCAGGATGTTGTTCTTTGCTAATTATCTTGTACGGTTTCCACAATTCTTATTTCATAGAAGAAGGGTGATTATTTCAACCCTACTCGCAATTGTGAAAACTATCGTTGGGCATAAAATTTCTGAACAGAAATCTGAACTATGTGTTTCGTTTTGAATTCGTTCCTTAACAATTCATCAGGTATGCTCGGAAGACATATTCTGGTTCTTCTTATTTGTATAAACAAATAGATTTTTTGTAATTTGTTTCAATACAAAACATATTGGTGGAACTGAAAATTATTTATGGTGTAATATTCAGGAAAGAACACTTTTCGAATGAGATATCGCTTACCCTATCATATCATTTAAATTTCTCATAGATTATGGTTAGAAGGAGAAGGGATGCAGCTATTATCAGGTGAGTTCTATTGCAACAAAAACCGTGTCGAAAATGAAGTTGACGTATATAAGTGTTTATAAAAATAACAAAAGTATGTACTATCCTAGGCACCGACGTAGGAATGATCAATAATGTTAAAAATGTAATTAAAGATATTTTTAAGAAAAAAATAAAATGAAACTAAAAGCAATTTTTAAGAAACAGACGAGTTAGAAAGCTTGCTTAAAACCAACAAAAAAATTCCAGATAACTATGAGGACGCTTTTATTATAAGACATATCACAAAATCATCAATGATATAGGATCGAATCGAAATATTCTGTCTGCTTCATCAAAAGCATATAGGATACTTTGAGTCGTAATTTCAGGCAAAACATTTTTGTGAAGTTCCCGGAAATGTGCAGTTACTGAAAGCGGCTAGAATATCTATTTTGTTGAAAAAGTTCTATATACCTAATTACATTGAGTTTATATATAATATTAATAATAATTTATTCATTCATTTGCTATTAAAACAATAGATAGAACAACTTATGACCCCATTATTAATATAGAGTAAATATACAAAGTCAATAAAAACACGAACAAGTACTATGTAAACATCGCCAAGTAAGAGACATAAAACATACTATAAAAATGTGATAATATAGTGAACAAAAGAAATTTATAAATATTCATACACGTAGTTACAATATTAATGAATCACACAGATATTCGCCCACGCTATAATAACATATTTTAAGCAACATTTTTTTCACACTAAATTTAAACGATTTTGTGGTATTTTTCCCTCGAATTAATTGATGAAGCTTGTTATATAATTTGGGATCGATGTAATGAGATGACATTTCAAATGAAATTGTTCTGTGCTGGGGGAGCTTTATTAAAGAGCCACCGCGAACGTGGTATTTGAGGGAGTCATTATTTTTTACAAAATTTTTATGGGTTTGTCTCAATATGTTAGTGACTTTAAAACAAAAATACAGGGTACAGTTAAAATTTAATATTTTATAAAATAAGGTTTGCATGAGTCTTGAAATATTGGAAGCTATTTAATTGTGTTGCTAAATTATTAATGTGTTCTGAACAGCTTCATTGTTTATCAAGGTAAATCCCTAAGTCCTTTGTTTTGGAAAATATAATTGGTAGACCGTCCATTGTAAAATTTATATCGGTATATAGGTTGCTTTCTGTTGAAGAATTCATGCACAATGTCTCTGCAGAATCAGACGATTTTTTGTTACCCATTCTTTGAGTTGAATATTAAAAGTATCTATCTAAGGAACACACAGTTAAGTTAAAATCATCAGCATACATCATAATTATACATAATATTTTGGCACATGATTCGGTAAATCATTTGCAAATAGAAGGAAGAGCAGAGGTCTAAGCACAGATCCTTGGACGGCTCCTAAATCTATATAATAGTTTTCCGGCCTAGATTTGTTCAAATGCACAATAATTTTACGGTTAGACAAGAAGGATATTAGTAAATTTGATCAGTTTCCCCGTATGACTAGATTATTTAGTTTATATATCAATATGTCAGTTTTTAGCTACTCTAAAATCAAAATAAACGCCAGCCACAATTTTACCCTGATCTAACTCTGAATATATGTAACTTAAACCATCAATACAATACAATACGGTAGTTTTTTTACCAATACTCTGGTGGCAAGTTCCATCAAAATCGTATTGCTAGTTTCGGCGGTATACACACATACATTTTTCAAAAAACAATTTTTTCTACTCCCTACATAGAAAATACTATTTTCCTCCCTCATTTCAGGGAGCAAAGTAGTACTTTTCCTCCCTCGGGAGGAAAATACTTTGCCTCCCTAGGGAGGAAAATACTTTGGCCCCCTCTGGATGCAAACAAGTAAAAACTTCAAATAGCTGTAATAATAGTATATAGACTTCTTTTATTCATACACAAACTTCCTGAAAATGTATAATTATGCTTTTCTTTGAAACAGATTTTTTATTACTTATTTTTATTTATAAAAATTGGAAACAGTTTAAATCAAGGTTTAAAATAACATCAGTAACTAAATATTGTTAAAAATGGTAGAATTAGTTAAATTACTAATGGAGATTCCCCCTGAAGAAATATTGGCTCTGGGACGCTGATGAAGTATTTGTAGAAACAAAATTTTCAAAAACAAGACAACGCTTTTTGGTACTTGAAGTAGTACTTTCTCCCGTAATTATTTGGCTGGCTACCTCACATTTTTTAGAAATACAATCATCTAAGTACCCTTCTGCTACTGCGTTTGTTCGCCATCCTTCATGTCATTTCAGAGTGAGAATGTCACTTTTAGCATTGACTAATAACGTAGCTGAAGTACGGCGGAAACTGTATCTAGTATAGCCTTTTGAATTATCCAAATTTAAAAATATTGCTATTCTGTATGGAATTTTGGCAATTGTGTTTTTGCCAATTACCTGGTTTGTACATTTCCCTTTGGCATAAGTTACAAAAAATCTAGATTGATATGTTTTAGGGGACCTACAGTCCAGATGTTTTCTATACATATCCAAGGCAGATACTCCGTTTAAAATCTCATTTGTTATTGTAAATGTCCTTTTGATATTAGTTTTTGAGTCAGGTATTTGCACCATCAAAATATCCCCTTTATCACTGATATCCTCAAGTACCATATTAACTAATTCATCGCTACGGCATGCCCCAGCAATTCCAAATATAAGCACGACCTGAAAAAGGAAAATGCACCTATGACAACTGCCTAAAATGTCACAACAATAAGGATCAATCTTACCTTCATATGTAAATAAGTTTCATCTGGAGCTTCTGCAATAAACTTGTTGATATCCTTCCTTGAAAAAGTATTGGCTTTCTTGGCTTTATGTCCAGCAGATTTCCTTTTTAAAAAAGCTACTAATTTAGGAAACTTAATGTCGATATTGTTTTCAATTTGGAGTGTAGATCGCAACATGCTGTATTTGCTCCATAATGTTGAAGGCTTCAAATCGGCGCATTTTTTGAAAGAGTAAAATAGGAACACTTCTTCACATATTTTTCTTATTTGCCTAGTTCCATCCAACATTTAAATAGCTGGTACTCTTTTTCATATTTTTCACGAGACTTTAACGGTAATAAATTTAACGAAACCACGTTTGCTTCTTCCAGAATATCTTAAGGAACTTCATCTTCACATTCGGAATACATTATTATAAACTTTTTGGAAGTTTGTTTATTTTGAGAACAAGAAGCAACCTTAGCAACGTTCCATGTACTTTGATTTTTTTAAATATTTACTTATCGAAATACCTATTATGACATTTTGACATATTTGGTTTTTTGATTGTCATGCATAAGAAAATATAATAAAATATATGTAAAACCAATGTAAAAAACACTGTAAATGGTCGTAGAAAAAATCATATGTATTACACAGGAGCAAAGTGCCATTTCCTTCCTTGGATATTGATGCCCCTCGCTTCGCGTCGTGCATCAAACAATCCGTGGGAGGAAATTATGCACTTTTCTGCCTTGTCATACAAATAGCTATTTCGTGTTCCTGGGACCTTAAGACGAAAGAATCATGTCTTGTCTCAATGTTTTATTTTGGACCTATTCCAGTAACATCCCCATTTTTGTTCTAGTTATGGAGGTTATATCTTGTTTGCTAAATAATAACGCATACGTGCTATTTCATCTTCTACTGAAGTTAACTAACAAAGAATAATAATAATTTACAAACAATAATACATAGAAAATAAAATAAACATCTGCAGATATTTTTCTCAATAACTAAACCGTATATCACATAATTGCAAAGAACTTGTACAAATATACTTTTTATATACATTTTTCCATGACATATTTAACACCACTATTGCTGAGATATATGACCTAAAGAAACAGCGCGTCGAGGACACCAGAGTTGTTAGAAAAGATTCCAATTATTTTAACAATATAAGCAGCTGTTTGTGAATTCCATAACACATCCCAGAGAAAAAGTGTCGATGCGGTCGTTATTAACATTCGTGTCAAAAAGTATGACATGTAAAAACAGCAATCTAGTGTTGTCTAAATGTCTGACAAAACAAACATAGAAGGCAGTTTGCGGGCAGTTCTTTCGCGGCGGTGGCTTTCTTGGTCGCCTGAAGTAATCGTATCAATAAAAATATACGAGCTCGATGTCTGATTGACATGATACATGACTGTTAACAAATTCTTTGTGTGTGTAGATCTAGTTCTATTAAAACAACTGCCAGTGGCAGGGTTGTAGGTAACTTTGGCTATAACAAGCCGCCTTTCGATTGCGATGCGCGGCATGCACTCCGCTTCAGTACAAACAACAGGTGTTTTTACATTCACCGCTCTCGTTATCTCTTTTTACACTGTCTTATTTATTATTATTTTATATGTGACAATTTTTTCATGGCGATCCATCATACTCTTTGAGCAAGAATTTTGATCGGCAACAAACGATATTCCCACTTTTGCGTTCGTGAGACGCCGTTATTTTAATCGTATATCTATACACGACAATTTTTATTTGATTTTTTAAATGTATTTCCTGGACTTGATGTGAAACGAGAACAGAGATGCAAGAGTAAATTTCCTTTTCAACTGTTTCATATTTTTCATTCATCAGTTCTAATGCATATGATCAATTAATACGGTGCATACGGTGAAAATGAGTTAATGTTTTATTAATAGCAATAAATAGAAATAGCTATAAAAATACAAAATATTTTTGAAAGAAATTGCCGCCTTTAAAAAAAAAATTGTGACTAAAAATTATGAAATAAATTTTCACCGTTGTGCGTCGCCTAATAATTCGACCTTATCACCCAATATCGATATTGAGGTCAACTGAAAATACATTAAATTTTGTTATTTGTTCATTTTCACACAGGGCGACGCAAAATTTCGTTTCTTGATTTTTAATGGCAGTTTTTTTAAATGCTGTTCACTTTCTTTAAAAAAAAACGCCTAAAGAATCACTACTTCCACATCCAGATTCTCCATTCAAGTTTCTTTAAAGGAAAACATCTTGACTATATTAATTTTGCACTCTAGTATGTGGAAATAACAACTGGTCATAGAATCTTAAAATATTTGAGGCAGATGTCTAAAAGAAAATTGGGGCGTCGGCTTCTGGTAAATATGCTAAAAATGAAGTTTCTGGACACTTATTAACTTAGTAGTAGTATAAAGCTTTATTGGAAATTCCAGCGTATGTATCATACATTATTTTACAATCATACTGATTTTTATAACAAACGTAACACTTGTGTTTATAGTCTTACAAAAAAAAGAAAAAAGTTACAATTGTTTTTCTTATTTTCCCCCATTTAACCACAACCCCGCCCCCCGCCCTTCCAACGGAATCATCTCAATCAGGTGTCATTACAATACATAAGTGAATCAACGTTCAAGTGAATGTCTCAATTGTATTTGAACCCCTTTAATAATGGAGTGGTGGGTGGTGAAGGGGTTGAAAAATATTATAAAAAACCGGAGGCCTTGGCTTCCAGTAAATTCACCAAATCTCAAGTTTCTGTACTCTTACCAGCTTACTTTACTTATTTATCCCTATTTACGCCTATTTAACCCCCAACCCTTCAACTAAATCATCTCAACATATTATCTAGTTCCAGATGCTGTTATAATACCTACAGGTACTAAATTTTAAGGAAGTATCTCAATTTTATTTTATCAACCCCTTTAATACTAGAGTGGGGAATGGTGCAGGTGGTATAAAATATCATAAAATAATTTGAGGCTTTGGCTTCTAGTATATACACCAAATCCCAAGTTCCTTTACTGTTATCAGCTTGCTTTACTAATTTTCTTTTATTTACCCCTATTTAACCCCCAACCCTTTCACCGAAATTAACGCAAAATATAATCTAGTACCAGATCTCGTCATGATACATGTGTGTACCAAATTTGAAGTCATCTAAAACCGTTCCTGAGAAAACGTGTGCATAGAGGAAGTTACAGACCGATCGACCGATCGACCGACCGACTGACCGACAGACAGATTGACACAACTATGCGAATGTGCATACATGGCCGTGTCGTCGGCGTACTTGGGCGTATTCGGAAACTCCGGGAAGTCGGATACATACAGGTTGTATAACTTTAGTGAAAGGTACGACCCTGGGGGACGCCCTTGGAAAGTCCAGTACGTGAGTCCGCTACCATGGCGGTGCTCTTCCCGAGGTTGTATTGTACCTTGATCCTGACGACCTGATGCACCATGCTCCTACCTTTCCGGAAGCCGAACTGGCACTCATCGTCGATGTCGCGTTCTTGTTCGGTTTCAGGATAGGCACGACCACGGCGCACTTCCACTGGCTGGGCCAGTGCTGCAGCCGCAGGATGGCGTTGACGAAAGAATGTAAATTTTGGAATTTAAGTTTTTAGAAATATTTTGTTTATTATTGCACCTATAAAAAATTCAAGAATATTATCTTAGAGCACTTTACTTTACTCTACACGCCTACAGTATCAGTTTTTTTGGACGTTACTTCGCCTCAGGATCACCGTCAACTTCAAAATTTTAAATGCGGACCTGGAGTTTTTACATCATTTTCGGACAGAATATTGTAGTACAAAATCAGTGATATCTCGCACTTAAATATTTTCCAACATTTAATTGCACTAAAACCCCATCACTTAATTAATAACCGGTAGTCTGAAGGCGCTCCTGTAGCATATGCCATTGACGCACGTATACCATGGTCGAGTTCTGCACCACGTGTTATGGGCTGCCTTATTCTCGGTGTTCATTCAGTGTTTAACATGACTTTTCTAATGACCGAGAATCTGGTTTCAGCAGGATGGGGCTCCACCCCATAACTCAAAAGTTGTAACTGAATTTCTGGACCAACAGTTTCCCGGCCAGTAGATTGCCAATCGAGGTGCAGTGCGGTGGCTTGCCAGTTCACCTGACTTAACAGATCACCTGACTTAACAGTTCACCTGACTTAACAGTTCACCTGACTTAACACTATGCGAGTTTTTTGTGGAGTACTTTAAAAAATAAAGTGTGTACAAGAAACGCATCAAAAATATTGAGGCAACTACTTTCAAGATCCTTTGCCTCCTTGCGTAGACAAGACATTGGACGTGTAGGATATAACATCAACGATAGCACAAACATATGCCTCCTTGAAGATGAAAATTTAATTGAACATCTCCTGTAACTTGTTACGCTTCGTTTTCTTCTAAGTTAACTTTCAGGCATTTTTGTCATTGCAAAAAATCAATGAATAATCTCAATAGAAACAAATGAAAATATATTACCAGAAAAATACTATTAATTATTCAAACTTTTACAAAATACTTATCACAAATAAGTTTAAAACATATATCTTTCTTATAACAATTATAACAAAGAAAATATGCCCATTATGAACAGTACAACTGTTATCATAATGTTATTTTTAATTTAAATTATCCTGCTCAATGAAACCCAAAGATAATCAAAACAAAAGCACTTACCGATATAGCAGTAACACAAAACTTTAGAACATCCACAGACACGTGTTTCGGCATCTATGCCTCT
Organism: Stenurella melanura; assembly: GCA_963583905.1. Classification (NCBI taxonomy): domain Eukaryota; kingdom Metazoa; phylum Arthropoda; class Insecta; order Coleoptera; family Cerambycidae; genus Stenurella; species Stenurella melanura. Next base: position 117,556,885 of record OY757311.1, read on the forward strand.
TCGGTTGTAAAAGTTTGAATAATTACTAGTATTTTTCTGGTAATATATTTTCATTTGTTTCTATTGTGATAGAGCTTTTACAGTTCCAGGAAGTTGCATTTGCATATAATTATATTGATAATTATCCCTTTACGGGGAATTTCCTATAATCTAATTTTAATTTTTAATATCCTGTGCTGGTAATCCTTTGATAGTTATAACACGAGTATTTGCTTACATATTTCAGTTGATTGTGAACTTTAGAAAAAGCCGCACCGAAGAGGCATAGATGCCGAAACACGTGTCTGTGGATGTTCTAAAGTTTTGTGTTACTGCTATATCGGTAAGTGCTTTTGTTTTGATTATCTTTGGGTTTCATTGAGCAGGATAATTTAAATTAAAAATAACATTATGATAACAGTTGTACTGTTCATAATGGGCATATTTTCTTTGTTATAATTGTTATAAGAAAGATATATGTTTTAAACTTATTTGTGATAAGTATTTTGTAAAAGTTTGAATAATTACTAGTATTTTTCTGGTAATATATTTTCATTTGTTTCTATTGTTATAGAGCTTTTACAGTTCCAGGAAGTTGAATTTGCATATAATTATATTGAATAATCTCAAGTTAATTAACAACTTACTTGCTAATAATATTAACCTACTCTCCATCTCTTACGGTTTACGAGAGCCCAATCGCGAGCATCTAATCTGACTCACCCTGTATAGCTAGAGCCCTATGAAATCATGAATTCATATAGCACATAAAAAATATTTCCTGTGTTACCAATCTAAAATTTACAATATACCTTTGAATAAACTTAGACTAAATAATGGTCGCATTATTTTATAAAGAAAAAAACTCAAAAATATATCTAGCAGGATGACTAGATTAATATCGTTTTATTTTATTTTAAGGTTGAAATTTGTATCATTTTATTTAAAAATTTTACTTTAGTTATTAGTAAGAACTATTTTACGATATTGTTGTCCTGAAAATGCAGCAAAGGTTACGTAAACAATTTTTTAAGCTTTCTGTGACTAAATTGTCTATTCCTGTACATTTTTGTAAACTTTTAGCAAATAAAACGTATTCTATTGTTTATTTTTCAGAATTAAATCTGTTTTATTTTTCATTTGTCTGCAATAACAATGGCCGGACGATATCAAGAAGTTGGGTTACATAAAGGATAACGCAAAGGTGCTAAAAGTATACAAAACACTGAGATCTTAATGTTGCGCGGATGTCTCCAACAATCCACGAGTCGTTTGCACGATTCCGGTTATAGTTCTAAGCGATAAAAGCTACCTAACTGCTCAGTATTGTCTGGTAACAATAACAGTGCTTACAATGATAACGAGGACTGTATGCACTCGATGATCCGATTAGTTTACGCAAACTACCACCCACACAAATTGCTTTGTTCAAAGGATTATGTTATAACTTACATTACACGCTTACTCCTAAATTTACTGTTCCCGGGAATAATCCTCACTGAATCACAGAATCTGGAGTAGTCGATATTTGTTTAAGTACTACAGTAAATTGTAATCTCACTGTTGTACACTTTAAAGATTGAAAATGCGACAGTTGAAATTAAATTGAATAGTCATTTTCCTTTAGGCATTTATATAATTAGTCATAGCACTGAAAAAGCTCTATAAAATTTTAAGCTGGAGATTTTTATGATTTTTCTGCAGAAAATTTCCCTTGTTTGGATCGGAAAGTGTGTCGAGTTCGGTGAAAGACGCATGTTTCGTGGCTCCTATGGGATGTCGAGATAAATCCTGATAAAGCGGCAACAAAACTACGAAATTGTACTGAAATGAAGCGTGAACAATTCTGCATTGATTAATATAAATTGGCGCGAGTATGGCTATTTCATATAGTTGATATTTGATTAAATTATGATGGTTGAATAAAGCAACACAAAACAGTGTATATAAACAACTCGAGAAAAGTGTACTGCTTGAGTGCTTGACCGTAAAATCTGTACCTGGATTCGTCCCTTCTTGAAGTGGGTGATATAAAATAAGCAACAGCCAGCGAGATGTGTAAATGAAACGGATACGTTTCTTGTTTATGTAGCATCAGCTTTATTTATGTCTTTATTAAATTTTAAACAAGAGTTGGAGATCAAATTAGAAAAGATATTAAACATAGTATATAGGTAATAAACATAATATATGGGTGATGAAATGGAAAAACTGCCCGAAAGTGAAACCGATTGTTTCAAGGAAACAACATACAGGGTGAGCAAACACTATCCCTTCGGACTTCTTTTCTCATAACGCGCAAAAAAAATTGATAGCGCGAGATAGGGCCCTTCCAAGAAACTCCACCGTAGATGGATATTTACTTGTGGAGCGGTTAATAAATAAAAAAAGAAAGAAAAAAAACACGAAAACAAAATAAAAAATAAAAGCTGCCAGATTCAGAGACAGAAGAAACAGAAAACTTAGAAGAAGAAAAATAAGGAGATGACGATAGATGAAAACTTAGAAGAAGCATGGAAACTGAAAAGAAGCATCTCTCAAACAACTGCACTACACCCCAGCCGATGATGACAAATGGAAACTTAATAGAAGTATGGAAACTTAGAAGCATCTCTCAAACACCTACACTTCCCATCTTATATTCCCACCCCATGCGTCATGCGGCTCTCGCTGCTGACAACAAGCATGTCCAATGTCCATCCCGGCATATACAGCCGGTCTGGCGGTATATAAAACATCCGAGATTTGGTTCCGACACGCGGTTTAGCTGTCCGTTGGGCGTGTTCGACGAACGACCAAGCTTTGTGTTAGAACGAACCTCCATGAATACCCGGAATTGACAGCAATGCCCACCTTACGCCGGTAAATCAATCAATCAGTCATTCAAAATTTCCCTTGTTTCGATCTTTATTCATCGCTTTAAACAATGTGTCACGAGTGTCTATCTGCGTGATCTCTGCTAAAAAAATGTACGGAGAGTCAAAGGTTAATTTTTTTTTTTTTCTGTTTGTTTCGGTATCTATTATAGCTAACTATTTGGAAATGAAGAAGAGTAATATAAGCTCATTATAAATTCTATAAGAGCAGTCAGTCATGAAAGTACAACGGGCTCACATATAATATGAGAAGAATAGAAAATTACTAAGAAAGCTAACTAACTATAATTTTACAGGATTTGCATTTTTCTTTTAAAGGCCTTCTGTATATTAACGTCCCGGCGGAGTTCAGCAGTTGCTGTTCTACCACTCAACCAACACGTACACATAGACACCAACACAGCAACAATTCCCTGCGATATTTTCATCTATCGAGATTCGAACACATATAAATAAATTTAAAATGCTTGGAAGATATACTTCATTATCGGTGTCAATATGTAGGTAAATACCTACGATCACATATTGACACCGATAATACAGTATATTATCTTCCAAGCATTTTAAATTTATTTATATGTGTTTTAATATAGAAGCATTTTTTTCTAGGAATGATTCTGTTGCCTGATTTCATCGCATGGAAATGAAAAATTGTCATATCCTAATACTGGTACAACGTTACAAGGGTCAAAATATAACCATATATGGTGAAGGGGGGTGGGAAGATATAGCAAAATTGAAACTATTAAATTACATTGAAAAACGTAGAATGAGATACTTATTTTGAATTTTTATATGATGATGTAAAAATTTGTACATTTGGGAGGGTGCTAGGGTGTGCTGGGATGAAATCTAAGGGTCATGGGTAAGTCATGACCCCAGATTCGTTCTTAGCACACCGAAAAACGTGGAATGAGATATTTATTTTCAATTTTTATATAAACTAACATTTTCACCCTTTGGGGGGGTTCTGGGGGGGTGCTGGGGCGAAATCTAAGGGTGGTGGATAAATTATGGCCTTAGATTCATTCTTAGCACATCGAAAAACGTAGAAAGAGATATTTATTTTGAATTTTAATGTGATGTGAAAATTTGACCATTTGGGGGAGTGCTAGGGTGTGCTGGGGTGAAATCTAATGGTGATTGGTCAGTTCTAACCTGAGATTCGTTTTTAGCACACCGAAAAACGTAGAATAAGATATTTATTTTGAATTTTTATATGATGTAAAAATTTGACCATTTGGGGGGGTGCTAGGGTGTGCTGGGGTGAAATCTAAGGGTGATGGGTCAGTTCTGGCCTGAGATTCGTTTTAAGCACACCAAAAAACGTACCAGAACGTACTTCACCTTTCTGTATCAGGACTTTTTTTGTGTGCCTGTGTTATCTACAATTTGGTAAATTGATAGACAATGCCACACACACACCTACTGGCATCTTGATAATGCAACGATTTCCACACTATAGAGTTCCAAGTAGAAATATTTTTTCCACGATTTTGAACACATTGTGTATAATGGTAAACATCCCAGTACTCATATAACATCTGAACGTACCTATAAACAAGATGTAGTTGAAGTGGAGAGCATTCTTGGTTTAGTGGAAGAGAGCCTTGGTACTAGCTCACAAAGAATTGTAGCGCAATTAAACATTTGTAATTGAACTTCCATGATTTTTTGCTGTTAATCATTTAAGACGCGTGAATTCGAGAAGAAATAAAAAAATCGGTAAAAGTATTTACACAGAACTTCCCTTATATTAATGCAGAGTGGTCACTCTAAATATTAATAATTAAGGAACGACATAGTAAAATAATAGTAAGAATGTAGTTATCAATATTGCTACAAAGAAAATCTTAACTTTTGTTTAAGAATTATACAGTGGTCATCGGACAGGATGTAAGGTTTACACGTTACAACAACTAAACAGGTACAGGGTGTCACAAATTAATATACCTCTAATATCAACACCATCCCATTTCTGTGCGAATATTGGACAGCATAAAATTTGTGAAACAAATTTTTTGCTAAGCCTTTCAATGCAAGTAGTGAAATAAAGCTCCCTGTATTAAGTGATATGGAAAGTTCAACAATAATATCATGCAGTACGAATACCGACTTAACCTGTCTCGGTATGTAGATGTGAATAATACTTATAACAGATTGTCTTTTTTATTATCAGGTTTTTGTAGTGTCATATGATTTCAATATAAACAAGTAGGTGAGGTAGGCTCTAATAATTTCTTATTGGGATAGTGTTTGTAGTTCGTGAGTAAAGAGTAGTCAGATATTAGCTTCAATTGGCGCTCAACGTGGGGCTCCAGTTCAGCACAGTGCTTCAGCAAATTTTTATTTTACCAACATATTTCTATATCTATAGTTGTTTATTTGTGGCATATTTATACTTTTTACACCTAATAAATGGCAAGAAATTATAGTAAGTGTAACAACACACAGCTCTAATAAAATTATATCACACTAAACTTTTATTTAAATACTGATTAATATTAAATTTAGTCTCTATATATAATTATTATAAACGGTTTTTAACACGGAACATTCCGTGGAAAACATTAATAATTCAGTTGCCTCTATATCTACAGAAGTTGATATACCAAATTGCAACGGTGTAGTAGTCAATGTTTACAATAAGTAAGATCTACTTTTTATTCATTTCAACTAATAAATATTTGACATGTAATTAATCATTGTAATAAATGAGTTCAAATTTATTTCCAACCTGAATTATTGTCTAATTGCTAAGATTTTGTATAAGTATTTCTTTACCACACTAGTTCGGTAAAGTGACATTTTACCGAACTTGCCGGCAATGTATATCAATATGACGTCCAGGTGAATGTTGTAATGTTTGACATTACATATTGATAGTAGATAAATCACATTACTGGGCATTTTACACAAAAATAATGAATTAAATATATTACCAACTACCTACGAAATTTGAATGTTTCCCATCATACAGTTTTTTAGATATAGCGCCAACAGACAACAGGCCGACAGACAGACATGTATAATTTAAAGTCCTTCATTTTAGTAATCTACATAGTCTGAAACGTGAAAATGCGAATAAATCTCGGAGGGTGATTTTTCATGAATACAATATTACGTAGCAATACATTTATGTGGATTACATATATCCCGGAATGGCACTTTTCTTCCGATTCACCCTGTATATTGGCATCTTGAAATATAAAATGGTGAAAAAACAATCAAGTCCTTTTTAAAAGTAGGCGCAGATTGCATTTCACATGCTGCTTCGACTTTATATATGAATATTTTTAATCGATAATAGTTAAGATATGCTCATTATTAGCATGAAATTCCATATTATAATAATTTATTAAAAATAATCAACATTAAGTACAACATTGAATTTGTTGTTAAAATACCATTCACTTTAAATTTTTGTTTTTAATATTTATCAAGATCTCTTCTTCATTTCAATATGTTATTAAGCCATTAGAGCCACATCCCAATTTGTTTGGTGATAATAAAAATACTACTAAAACGTTACTGATAATTTTGTTAATAAAGAGATTAATAGTGAGTAAAAAGCTATAAAAAGTTATCAAAGTTGACAACCTCCTACACCGATGACTACGCCAGACAAACACACAGCATACCTAAGTTTCTACATACAGCCTTGACGTTGAGGACCTCCGACGATGGACACGATGGTATCAATACTTCGGCACCTCAAGTACCGTACAATAAGCGGCCAGTTACTCATATTAATAACCATGATGGTATCCGATGGTACATAACACAATGCACCTTGCCGTCTACTGCACCGACCTAGCCGTTCTTCTCACACACTTCTTCATTCATATTTATCACTCATGTTTACGATTATATCGCCATATAACTGTTTGTTATGCCATTCAATGTATTCCTTAGGAGTACCACAAATGCAAATGTGTGGTTTGCTACTGGAGTGACCTTCATTGGAAATTAAATGTGTACGTTCATTAAATTTTAAGTCTATAAAAATATACAGTCTCTTCATATGAATAAAGAAATGTTTATATATAGAAAATGGGACGATTGAGGTGAACATAACTCTTCCAGGAGAGGCATATTTATGAAGCAGCATGAAAACTGCAATTTGTATATCATTATAAAAAACCGCTGCCTAAGGATTCATTACTTCCACATCCAGATTTTTCATCGCAGTCACTTTAATCTTGATTAGATTTGCACTCTAGTATGTGGAAATTATTAGTTATAGAATTTTGCTAATATTTGGGGCAGACATCATAGAAAAGGTTTAGGCGTTGGTTTCTACCATATACGTTAAAAATCTAGTTTACCCTACTTGTTTCCCCTATTCACAAACTACCACCTCCCACCCCTTCAATGGAATCATCTCAATCGGATGCCATTACAATACCTACGTGTACTAACTTTCAAGTGAATATCTCAGTTTTACGTTATCAATCCCATTAATAATGGAGCGGAGGTGGCGGGGTTTGAAAAACATTAGAAAGAAGCCTGAGGCCTTGCTTTCTAGTATATACATCAAAACCCAAATTTCTGTACTCTTACCAGCTTGCTTTACTTATTTTCCCTTATTTACTTCTATTTAACCCCCAACCCATCAACGGAATCATCTCAAAATATAATCTAGTTCCAGATGTCTACCAAATTTTAAGTGAATATCTCAATTTTATTTTATCAACCATTTTAATAATGGGGTAGGAGTATTGGGGGGTTGAAAAATATTATAAAAAATCTGAGGCATTGGTTTTTAGTATATACACCGAATTTGAAATTTCTGTACTTCTACCAGCTTGCTTTACTTCGTTTCTCCTATTTACCCCTATTTAACCTCCAACCCTTCAACGGAATCAAAATATAATACAGTTCTAGATGTCATTATGATACATACGTGTACCAAGTTTCAAGTGAATATCTTAATTTTATTGTATCAACCCCTTTAATAATGGAGTAGGGGTAGTGGAGGATTAAAAAATATTATCAAAAAATCTGAGGCTTTGGCTTTTACTACATACACCGAACTTCAAGTTTCTGTACTCTTACCAACTTGCTATACTTATATTCCTCTATTTACTCCTAAATAACCCCCAACCCTTCAACGGAATCATCTCAAAATATAATCTAGTTCCAGATGTCGTTATGGTGCATACGTGTACTAAACCGTTCCGGAGAACACGTGCGGACAAAAAGTTACAGACAGACCGACAGACAGACTCAAATTTAAAATCTCGACGTTTCATGACATTCTAAACCTATTTCAAGAAAAAAAAATTTTGAGCATTTTCAGACCATATAAATTACGAAAGTAGAGGTTTTACAATTCCCACAGTTTGCCTGTAGGTCTGTTATCTGTCTTTCTGTTTAACTATATCTAAGAAACTATTTGATGGAGAACAGTAAAAAATTGGTAGATATTTGATGCTACTCCTAACGGGTGGATCGCTTAAGAGAATAAATAATGAAAGAAATTTGACAAATGGCAATAATATTTTACATATAGTAAACACAAATGACAGGGATGGCACCTATTAAACTTCTAATGAAAAATTTACAGCGCAATATTCTAATAAACAATACAACTATAGTTTTGAAAATTTGTAAAAGTATTTCCTCAAATCTACCATATTTGGCACCTTTTATTTATTATTTATATTTTTCAGTCGAGTCAGTTTCTTTAAACAAATGTTATCAGGTTTTCTATGTAGCAAAGTGATAGCTATATATCGATCGTTTCTTAATTGATAATGTTTTAGAGTGACGACCATGTATTAAAAAAGAGAGAAGTTCTGTGTAAATACTTTTACCGATGTTTTTTCTTGTTTAATGATCACCCTGTATATTTTTTAAATAGAAAGCATTCAGGTTTTCTTTCAGGAATGGTGTCACCTACATTTCAAATTATATTTTCCCTCGTCGATACTAAGTGGATTATTCTTTTAGATAGACCACCCTACATATTCTTCAATAGAAAGTACAGCAGGTTTTACTCTTGGAATTTGTGTCAACTACATGCCAAGTATTATGTTCCTCCGTCAAATTTTTGCTATATTTTTAGTGAAAATTTACATACAGGGGTGGTTACCCTAAAAAATAGTAAATAAACAAACGATTAAGAAAATAGTATATTATAATACAAGTGTATAAGTACGCCTTTAAAGCACGACGAGCGTAGTGAGGAGGTTCCTAAAGGAGTAAGTACTTTAATGGCTACTTATACATGTGTATTATACGCTATTTTTATTATACCTGAACTGCAAAGTAAAAATTAGAAAAATTAATTAATGTAGGTCCATTTCACAGGGTAAACTCTGAATTTCATTTTTAATCGGTAACATAGTGACGGTTAGAATTTTTTTGATTGGTTGCTAAATACCTGTGTATTTATCATTGTTTAGAATCGGTTGGTACATAAGCAACTTTAAAGCACTAGTGCTTTAAAGGACCGATTTTGAACGCTTTTTAGCCTCAAAAACAGATATTATAATTCAGGTATAGTAAAAATAATATTTGAAACGTAGTTGTTTCTAGTGTCACTTAGAAAACCTTACATACTTTTAGGTTAGATAATATACAGAGTGCTGATCCATAGAAGACAATTACAAGAAGCAAACCAGATAGTAAGTTTTGTGTGAATACCTTTACAGATTTTTACTGCAGCCTCTTAATTAATTATTTCTTAGGGTGATTACTATGTTACATTTCATGAAATTACAACCGGTTTCATCCTTGATAGGTGTGTTAACTATATTAGAAATATTATTGGTTTCCGCCACACTTTGAATATTTTTCACTAAAAGTTTATTCCATTTGTTCATTGTCAATAGCATTAATAGCATAGTTTTGTAAATATAGCGTCAACACACAGACAGATAGCATACAGGCACATAAGCAGAAAGGCATAAGACGGAAAGACCTTAATTTTCGTAATCTACATAGTTTGAAAATGAAAATCAGAAGAAATCTGTCGCAATTTCTTCATGATTACAATATTTCGTTCTCCCTTCCTTTTCCTAATCCCTCGGTAAGCGAGGGAAGTAAAATTGTAGGATATATATTTATTGATGACCCTAATCTTAACATTACCGAAAAGTTTCGGGTGTTTTTAAATAGTTTATTGCAGGCTTACTATACTTCTTTTACAGAAAAAGAAATATATGCCAAAAATAATTTGCCCAATGTTTCTTGGTATACCGAAAACCTACGTCAAATGCGTGAACATTTACACTTCCTAAATAATGTTTGTAAAATGCATAACACTCCGAATAATAATAGGATAAGAAATGAATATAGATTTAAGTACAGAAATGCACTCAAACTCGAAAAAATAAAATCGAATGACAACAACGTGAAAAATTCTAGTAACCCTGCAAAAACGGCATGGAACATAATTAACTCACATAGAAATAAAAATGAACAGGGGAAAACTTCCTCTATTGATCCAGATAATTTTAACAACTTCTTTGTCAATGTTATCAAAGAAGTCGCCAGTAAACTCCCTAAATTAGACATTTACCCTTTGTCTTACGTAGAACAAATTCATACCAGAGAACCGTTTACATTCCGTGAGATCATATATAATGAATTCAGAGATATTATAAATTCATTAAAAAATACGAATAGCAAAGACGTTTATGGCCTTAACACCACCTTACTAAAAATTATTAAAAACCATATATTAATACCACTTACCAAATTGATAAATGAATGTTTTAGGACTGGTATATTTCCAGATGAGCTGAAGATAGCCTCTGTTGTTCCAATTTTTAAAAAAGGTGACCCAGATGATATAAGTAACTATAGACCCATTTCAATACTCCCAATTATTTCAAAAAATTTTGAAAGAGCAATGAAAATTCAAATAACGAAGTACTTAGAAAATAATAATATTCTGTATAAATTCCAGTTTGGATTTCACGAGAAATTGTCAACAACGGATGCTATCCTAAAGTTCACCGAACATACCTTAGGTTGTTTCGAAAGAGGTCAGTACACTGCCACCGTGTTCTGTGACTTAAGCAAGGCCTTTGACTGTGTGTCACACTCTTTATTAATTGGAAAACTATCAAAATATAGTTTTAACCATTCAAGTATTACTCTTATCACATGCTACCTTGAAAATCGTAAACAGTCGGTAAGACTAAATGGAAAAATATCAGATCAGTTGGATATTAGATCAGGAGTACCACAGGGCTCAATCCTGGGCCCGGTATTATTCCTCATTTATATAAACGATTTACCCAATGCCCTGGAAAATGTCACCTGTATCTTTTATGCAGATGATTCTACTTTTTTAATGACTGATGAGAGTTTAGAATCCCTATCTCTAAGGTGTGATGACACACTATCAAAGGCTAAAGAATGGTTCACACCTAATGCCCTTGCACTAAACGAGACAAAAACTGTAAAAATGGTCACAAGTACACGTGTTATAAATATGCCAGACAATCCTGCCAGCTATAAATTTCTGAGAGTTTCTATTGATCCTTCCCTAAAGTGGGACAGTCATACAAACTATCTGGCAGACCAGATTACTAAAAATATTTACTGTCTTAGACAATTGTCCAACTCAGTTTCACCAGATACTTTAAAAACCGCTTACTTTGCTTTAATTCACTCCCGTATATCGTATGCTATCCCCGTCTGGGGGCACTCAGCTGGTACGAATAGAATATTTCGTTTACAGACGAGGGCAATCAGAATAGTTGGTGGATTAAGATATCGAGACGAGACAAAAAATATTTTTATAACACTTAAAATACCTACGGTACCTAGCATATACGCACTGCAATGTATAACATATGTACATGATAATCTGAAGAAATTTCATTCTCACACAAACGTGCATGAACATGAAACTAGATATAGAGAAAACATTTGCACAGAATTTACACGACTCACCAGAGGACAAACTGGTACTAGATTTCTTGGCATAAAACTATACAACTTATTACCCAAAAGTGTTAGGGCACTGCCACCGGTCAGATTCAGGTCTACAATTAAAAAATTTCTAGTAGAAAATGGATTTTTCTCAATTCAGGAAATTCATAATAATATAAAAAATATTGTTTGCTAACACATCCTCATCTTGCCTCAATTTTAACGTGTTTGTAATTGTAACTGCAAGGGATTGACTGACTGTTTCTTTTATTTTATTGTAATTAATATCTTACGTTAATTGTTATTTTTGTGATAAAAATAAAGCTAATGTGTTGTGTTATATTTTAACTATTTTTAATACTTTATATTATATGTTTTTTGTAGCAACAAACTATGTGTTCTATTATTTTGACCTGTGTAAAAATTTTTGTTTTGTGACACCAATAAAATACTTACTTACTTACTTATCAACTATGCAATGAAGAAGTTTAAATTTAAGACCTATTTTTTATGACATATTGTGTACTTGTAGTGATTTTAATAAACTAGAATACAATGTTTCCAGCATATATCGTCGTTTAGTGACACCCTACAAAAATGGTTGCATTAAATAGTGCCAAGTTTAAATAGGAATTAAAATAATTATTTCATAATTGTTATCCGCATATCCAGATGATTCGTTATTCTCTAAAAAATCACCAAAAATAATTTATTATTAATGACGCTATATATTTTACATAAGTTGTTCCACATATATCTATTTTCAAGTTTGTTATATAATAAGCATACTAATTTAATCAAATATACACATAATTACATGAAAAACAGCTAATCAGCTGGCTTGTTTTCAAGCACTAATCCATGTTTTATCAAATTCGTTCTCTCTGCAGGTGTTAGTAATGATCTGTTTTACTTGTAGAATTGACATCAGGCAGTTGACAAAACCTGTGAAATAAATGAGGCCCAACTCTCACTAGAAATACAATATTCATATTGATGGAGGTAACATAACGGCAAATAATGACTAAAATAGAGTAGGGTAGGGTGGGATAGGAATGAAGAACTGAGACAACATTTTTGTTAATAAAATTGAGAAATTACACTATTTTCTAGAGCAGTGTTTTAAATATATGTAAATTTAATAGATGCTTTAATTAAATAAATATATTTTCGTAAACGTGTGTAAGTGATGGTTTTACGATTATAATCATGCAATTAGCATAGCGATTTCTTTTGTACATTACTAGGTGACAGAGAAAAATCTACGCAATTAAGTTCTATAGGGCTGCGCCATGAAGCAGCAAACCTGCCAAAAATATAAATGAAATCATATCATTAGGACAAAGGTAAATATTTTATGTTTTGTTGGTATTTTAATGCAAATAATCACAATAGTTATGACAGACATTTATATTGTTGCAAAAAAATAGCAAAACATATTTTTTAAATGTGCAATAACTTTACGCGATAGACAAAGGGTTATTTCTTTAAAAATACCTCGCTATCGCTATCATAAAAGTATTTATTCCTTTAAAACGTGCAATATTTAAATTATATGTAAGAAAATACAATTGAAAAATAAATTTTGTAGTTAGTATGCAATAGTAAGAGCAAGAAATTATCGAAATAATATCAATCAATCGATCAAAAAAATATATTCATATTCTTTTTCAGACGAAGTAATACGTCCATCATATAGGAAGAAACATTTCTACATTAACTGATAAAGCATATCTAATTATGTTTAAAATTTTTCAATCAAAAGTAATAGTAGTTTATATTTGACATTTTATTCCGAATAGATACAAAATTATAAAGAAAAAACTATTTATAAATTTTAATGTTTTGCCATTATCATGTTGAGTTTTCCATAGTGTGCTTGCCGCACCTTTTCTTTATCATGGTATACTAGATCGTCTCAAATTTATACCAGTATTTATCTTGCCTCCTAGATTTGTTCCACAATCACGAAAAGATTATCTTCAAATTAGAACATATTAGATTAATATTAATATACGCATAGAAAAAACATGAAGTTTCCCGTGGAATTCTTAAGATAAAATGACATTTTTATAAATTTGCTGTAGAGACATGAAGATGTCTTGAAATAAGAATCGCACACGTTTCTTTTTCAGAATTATCAAAAGAGTCCGAATTAATGTCTCTTCAAATTAAACCCCTATAAGATATTTTTATAGCAGTTTAAATACATGGAGGCAAAAACAGAATATGGTATATTTTTCACGTCTATTCATTATTTATTTGCATTTTTTGCATAAATCATTATTAATTACTTATGTGTAATTATAATTTATGTAAACAATTACATTTTGTAAAATTTTTAACCGTTTTTTGGTTTCATAAGTTAGTTATTTCATATCGTTAATTAGGAGCGTGCTAATGGGATCTGCACGTTGCTTAAGAAATTTCGTATTGCCCATTACCATTCTTGTCTCAGAATATAACTAGATGGTTCCAGTTTCCTAAAACATTTCGATTTTTCTTCAACTCCTTACTCATATTTAAAATAGAAAAAATATTTCAAACACTATAAGTAACTAAAAAAAAAAAAATAAAATTTGACTTGTATAAACATTTTGTTATCATATGAACCCATATGAGAATATACCTAATTAATAATAATTTGTGAAAAATATGCAAATAAATTATAATAAATATCAAAAATACACGTTATTTTATTTTCACTTGTAACGGATAATTTTTAGGCCTATTAGTACAATCATTTTAGGCCATTTTTCGTGAAATAGGAAAAAAAATGATAGAAAGCTAGATTTTGGTACAGATACTCAGGTGGGCGTGTAATTTAGCATACTAAAAGTCCTCAATGATTCCGTGTGAGCTTTGACCGCTATGGCCTTGAAAATGTTAATAGACTGAAAATAATCGTTATTTCATTAAAAGTTGTTTGACCACGGTTTTTTTTTAACCCGAAGTAACTTTCACTCAAGATTCTGAAAAAAATTGTCTCGCGCCTTGAGTGGTGAGCTGGCAGTCGCAAAATCAAAACTGCCCCTAAAAAGGGGCGTTTTTCTTCATTTTCTCAGTTTTTAATGGAACATTTGAATTAATAGGCAATTGAATAATATATTTAAGGTAGTCAAATTATTCTGTGGGCAAATGGAGCTGATGCAGCTGTATACCTAGGGGTGGAAACCACCAGTTAAATCGTATATTCGTGTTTTATGGAAAAAATGATGATTTTTGCTTTATTCGTATATTCTTGTCGTATGAAATATGTGTAGGGGTCGAATGGATAGAAGCCACACCAGAGGTGTAAGAATCGTAGTTTCGTGTTTTTATGGGGAAAAAGAGTAGTAGATTTTTAATTTGGGCTAAGTGATCGACAATGATCTTTAAAAAATACATAAAAGTGAAAGAGGGAAATAACCACTCCTCGTTAGGGATTTTCTCGATTTTGCAGCTTCCTTCTCACCCCCGAGGCGCGAGACAATTTTTTTCGGAATCCTGAGGAGAAATTACACCGCATTAAAGAAAACGAGGGAATCATAAGGCTATCAAACATATTATTCAAATGCATATTAACGCAAATGTTTCATTACAAACTGAGAAAATGCGAGAAAACACCCCTTTTTAGGGGTTACGTCGATCTTGCGGCTTCCAGCTCACCCCCTGAGACGCGAGACAATTTTTTTTGGAATCCCGAGCAAAAATTGCACCGGATGAAGAAACGTGACAAAAATTACTTACAATATGACAGCTGCCGAAAGATCTCGTCGGTTTTCTGAAAAGTTTACTGCAAAAATCGAATTTCACGAAGACATGAATATTACTGTAGCTGAAGAGAACTATCAAAGAGTCGTAATAAAGCCAACTTGATTTCCAGTCTTATGAAGACGTTAATTGAAAATGCCATCAAGGTTAAGTAAGCAGACGAAGATGCAGATACACTAATTGTTTAAACCGCAATTGAATCTATGTCGTCCCAGGAAAACTGTGCTATAGTTGTAGAAGACATTGACCTACTAGTATTGCTGACAGCATTTGCACCTGCGACGTCGGAAATATTTTTTGTAAAACCAGGAAACCACTATGTATTCGTCCCACAGTCTGAATAATAAAACTCAAAAATAATATTTTATTCCTGCACGCTTTCTCAGGCTGCGATTGCACCTCTTCTATTTTCGGCAAAGAAAAATTGTCATTATGCAAGGTGCTGCAAAGAAGACGAAACCTTACAGAAAAAGTTCAAGTTTTTAAATCAGAAACGGCTACGCAGGAGCAAATAGCCGAGGTCGGAATACAAAGTAAATTTTGCATTATATAGAGCATATAATGCAAAATTGAAAGTAAAGCCATTAAGCAAACGTCGTGTTTTATATTTCAGGAAAGGTGTTGCAGGTGGGAAAAATACATTATCAATTTTGCCGCCCACGGAGGACTCTGCAAATTTGCACAGTCTTCGTCTCTACCATCAAGTTCAGTTATGGCAAGGAAACAAACTGTTTCCACAGAACTGGGGCTGGAAAATTGAACCTTATTTATCCCCAGTTCCATCTACCACCCCACAAAATGTTTTAAAATTAATTTTTCGTGGCTACACAAAAGCATGCGGTAAGGCTTGTGCATACCGAAAAACAGGCCTAAAGTGTCCCTATGTTTGCGTGCAATGTAGTGGAATCTCATGCGATAACGCTGGTAGGCTAGAAACGGAAGATGAAGAAGATAGTGTCCAGGAGGTATAATATGTGTAGAATTTAGACAGGTTCGTATTCGGAGAGGAAATTAGAAACATTCACAAAGTCGAGCTTAACGTAGCAAATCGAAATAATATTAACAATAATTGATGAATTGAGTGGAACCGCTATCACTTTCTCACCAGATACTAACACTGAAGATGAAGATACAGACTGATGATACTACCGATTAAAAACGGAAAAATTTATTGAGATTGAGATAACCTTATGGAAATTTGTGAACTAGGCTTACGAGGGATACTACATTAAAAAAAAAACGTGCCGAATGCTGTACCTCCAGGGTGGTGTGGAAATAAGCAAGCAAGAAACAGTGATCCGAGTGCGTCCCCATCATTATAAGGTTTGCTCATACCTCATTTACTACATTATTACACACTAGTGCAATAAATAACTACTAAAATAAATTTTAATGAGAATTTCTCAGTTTAGCAATTTTAACAAAATTGCTCGATTTACCTCTCCTGAATTTTGAGAACAAAGAAGTGGACTAGTAATAACACTAATATAGATCAATCTTGTTTAAAATTGAATTTTCTGCATCTTTTGAATATTTTTGCTATTTTTCCTATGACTGTATTATATATAAGAGTGTGGTTTAGTGTGTGTATGGGAACAAAAGTTCTTTACAAAATTTTGGACATCAGCAATTCCATTGCCACCTCGGGGTGGCAATACATCAAGATGTTTTAGTTTAAAGAACCTTGGGTGGGAAATCTGGATATGGAAGTAGTGATTGAAAAGATTGATTATTAAATATAATGAAATAAGCAAATTTGCGTATCTCCTTGTCACAAAAACATTTCCTGGAATTATTTGTGAATAAGTAACATGTTTCCAAGTACTAAATGTTAAATAATAAAAATTAAAACACGCAGTAAATAATCGATGTGAAAAATGTTAAGTTTAAAAATATAATATATTGGCTATTATATCAAGATAGTCGAATCTGTGTACCTATCAATTTATACTGACACATGTTTAATACAAATCAATTTTATCTATTACAGAGATATGATACATTAAGTTAATCGTTTTAAACGCCATAATCTGATGTCGAAAACGCTACGCACCGTGAATACATTGAAAATTTGAATATAACTGGCGTTAAGGCTGTGTAAAGGTCCCCCGAGGTGCTCTATTAATTATTTTATTGAACGCTAAGCCAGCCTAGGGAGGTGGTATAATCCCATGTCTCTAAGCAACGAGGCATAAGAGGCAATTTTGTCTGTTTTTGTGTATGTATGGCACACGAGAAGCGCCAAGCGGCTTAGTTATATGGAGATCGGATTGCGCTTACGGCCTAATCCGTTAATAGAGCGGCGTCGCGGGCGTCCAGCAGCGTCATTTCACGCCCGACGCCCCCATTAATAACATCCCCGAGTTTCCAACCTTGCTCTATATGAATGAATAGGCAGGGGCGTCCTTATCGCACAGGTGGAAGAAATAAATATATGATATAAATGGATAAGGTCTATCTAACACTACAAATACAAGAAAAGGTCAAGTTATTCATATTCTTTTTTTAACGTGGAATTCGCGGCTGTATCCCAGAATTCAAAATTTTTTATTATAAATTCACAGATGATGCAGTAGTACAAAAAGAAATCACTCGGATACTATATTCGATGGACATTTCGTCAATCATTTTGGCATCACCTGGATATGATTAAAACTTAATTTCAACGTGGATGCTCAATTAGGACCATAATTCAATGTAACTCATTAACCAATGGAGCTAGTTATTTGGAATGAGACCCTTATCAATATTCGTACCATTATTACAGTTTACCATTTCTTTAATTTTAAAAGCATGCAGTTGTCTATTGCATATTACACTCCTAATTAACCTTAAGTTATTTATATCTTTTCTATGACTATCGTCAAAGGCATGTTAAGCAACGCTAAACTTTGCTATTTTTCCGTATTTGAAATGACTATATGATCATCATGATCCTTAAATCTAGCTATAATTGGACTTTTCGCTTCTCCAGCATTGTTCAAATTTCAATTTTTACAGTTCATTTCATAAATTCCGTACAATTATTTTGATCCGATTTTAGCCTTTTGACTTTCCATGATGAATAAGTTGAGTTTAGTTTGGAATAATAGACAGCGAGATGCTTTTGACAGTTAAGAAAAGACAAACTAAAAATGTAAAACAGTATGAATAGAGACAAAGGCAATTTCGCTATTATCCTAGGCAAGCTGCCTAGTAAGAGCTAACGGGATTGGTTGAATCAGTTGAACCACGAATATTTTCTCTTTGAAAATTTTATTGACTGCTAAATTTGCCAGCGTAAGGTGAGCATTGCTACCGATTCCGGCATCGAATCTGGATGTTCTATATACCGCCGGTCCGGCTGCACACGCTGGATTGGTATATGGGATATGCTTGTTGTCAGCAGCCAGATCCACATGACTTTTGGGGTAGGAATATAGGATGGAAAGTGTAGGTGTTTGTGAGATGCTTCTTTTTATTTTTCTTCTTTCAAACTTCCATCTATCATCATCGGGTGGGGAGTGTAGGTGGTTGTGGGATGCTTCCTTTCAGTTTCCATCCTTGTTTTAATTCTTCTTCTGAGTCTTCTGTTTCTCGTTTCCGAGTCTAACAGGGTCTAACTCTTCCTGCCTGCTTAGGTCCAGATGTGGATACCGCATCAGTGAGTCCACCTCGTGCGCTTGCCAAGACATATATCTACAGTGGACGAGCCCCTATGGATCGTATGAAGACACCTTGTATACCGATCTGTCAAGGCAATGCAAGACAGGAAAATAAAAGCTGCAAAAGCGAGAAGGGCCCAGAGAGAACACCTGAAGACACCCTGTATACCGATCTGTCAAGGTAAAGCAAAACACAAGAATATAATCTGCAAAATCAAAAAAGAGATCTAGCACAACATTTGAAATGCCTTGTATATCCACCAGACACCAACTATTTTGAGTTCCATCCGACACTCGACTATTTAAAATTAGATTTTGAGTTGATAAATTAAGTTAATATAGTTAATAAATTAAATCAATACATTATGTTAATTGCCTGGCTTCCGGTTGCTGGATTATCCTCCTTTCTTGGATTTGATTGCTGGCACTTCACTTCATATATCTGTCACTTAGTTTGTTGCCGCAGGGTAATTTATGGGTTTATGACATGTCCCCCTTTGGTATCTAGCACCGGGTTCGTTCGGTCCGTTTGCACGTATTTACTTTCTTTTAAAGTTCCATTACCAGATGTTTTATCCTTTTTTCAAGTTGCTTGTATACGCTTTTAGTGATAATATAATAAAATATCAAATAGCTATATGAAATAACCAGACCTATGCTAAATTACATCAATTATGTAGAATTCTCCACGCTTTTCTCACAATATTAACCGATTTTATTCGAGATTTTGTAGAAGTCACTTAAAACGCGTTTTCCTTCGTCTACGAACTGTCTGTCAACATTTCTTCTTTGCAAAATTGATAAATTATTTGAAATACGTAAATCAATGGTATGTATCAAAAAACAGAAATATTGTTTAATATGAGAATAATAATTGTTGCATAAAAGTAAATGTATATACTCTACTGGGCTTGCTGCAAATGAAGTGGTCCAGGACATCTTTATAAATATCTTCACAAATCTTTGAATTTTCGAACAGAAGTGTTCCAAATATAATGGGCAATAACAATCAAGTTAATGCTATCAATCTAGTAATTGTGACACAGTTACATATGATGAAAGATAATGCAACGAATCTTCAGCCGCAGATCTGTCTGTGCTGATTTCACTTAATCAATATAACACCTAACCATCATCGGGATATACTGTTTCAGGCAATAATTAGAAGTTAGACAATTTAAACACATCTTGGTAACCGTGTGGTGAATGCCAATTTAAATCGGTGAAGATAATGTAAATTTTATTGTTCATCAGCGAATTTAAATGAATTTTATACTATTAGAGACGCGAGAATCTACGCATTTAATCATTATTTCTCGTCGATTATATGAAGAAATTTCCTCGGTGAAAGTCTGCACACCAACTTCGACAAATATAGAGACAACGGTGTGCATTTTGCACTTAAAGCAACATCTATAGTACACATGTGATGTTACATGCGCTGGAACACTGGCAGTATGGACTAGTTATGGGCCAAAATATGATTTCTAACCTAAAGCTTGCTGATATTACCACCTTAGCTTATTATTCGGTCCATACATCTACTGTACAGTCACTGAATATGAAATTTGACAGAGTTTGCAGCTGCTGCAAATAAGAAATATCACAGGAAATGTTTGTGTGTGTGACCTCTGCTTTAATGATGGAATACTTATCGCTAAACTTAGCCGAGGCTTGGCAATATTATAAGTAATTCGTCATTATTTGTCTTTATATCTTGTTCATGTGCCACGACCTGGGGGAGCCTAGGGAGAAGAGGTTGCTCTTTTTAATAAATAAATTATTATAACTTTTACATATATTTATTTAACACAGTAAATCATGGTAAAAATCAAAGAGAAATAAAATGGAAGTGGCAAATAAAATAATTAAAAATAAGACATAATAAAATTGATCAAAAATATTACATATAATAAAAGTGTTCTTACCCAATCACCATAGTAGAGGAGATGTGACTGGACGCCAATAGACTGACCATCATTAAATGATTCGAGTATTTATATAAATGCTACTTGCTTAGTCGGCATATTCCATATAGGTAGAATATAATTTATAGTTAAGTGAACTCTATCAATTATTATGTGTTTGAAATATGACACTAAGCTTCCTTTAAATATTGTAACATGCTATAAGTTAAATAAAATACATAAAATTAATTTGGGAAAGATACGAAAATTATTTTACTAGATTTAGGAATCAATTAAGCCTACCTACAGAGAACATGCCAATAAGTAATTTTGAAAACTTAACGGTCCTCGTGGCACATGGATGAATATTTATTTAGATTACTGAAGACGCTCTTCTTGAACATTGATGTGCGTTGTTTCATAAAAGCTAGGAAGCAAGTCCCTGGTGCTAAAAACATAGAACGCCACTGGAACATCCCTACGTATGTAATATCATTAACCCCGCTCAAATAATACCGTGCAGCTGTCAGCGCGAAATTTGAATATTTTAAGCAGGTTTCATTAAATTGTAATTCTTAATGGCTTCATTATAATATGTGAACATTAATTCTCAATTATACATGCTTAGGGATTTTCTCCTTTATTTATTTCTACTGTAAATTAATATTTCCTGGCAGGTTTTTTGATAAATTGCTTCACGAGCCTTCATGCGCTTTAAAATTTATGCCCACAATAAAACTTACAGCAGTTTAACTTGTCAACAATTAACTCATATAATGGAAATTAGCTGATAGAGTCCGTACGCATTAGTTAAGTTTATGCTTGGACGCCATTGTGATACGTGAAAATTTGCGTTTATGAATATTACACGTGTTAAGTGGTGATAGGAATAATTGCCGTATACAAGGTTTGATGTTATGACCGCAACTCTGCATAATCCACAAAGAGAAATATATTACTTTGTGAGCAACTATACTTAGGATACTATATTAATGCCCCACAGTGGGCCATAATCAATTCGTATCTTGCCGATGTTCAAGAAATTTACAGAATTATGTGAAATGTTTTAAAGGCTGCTTTTCGTTAAATTTAAATATGAAATTCAAACGATGCCGATGATAGCAGCAATAATTTGGAAATAAGTACTGGTTTGTTCAATCTTTGTCATTGTACTATGGTGAGCAAAAAAAAATAGGACAACTATTTTTACTTCCTTCGCATACCGAAGAGAAGTATTGTATTCGAGAAAAAATCACCCTCCGAGATTTTTTCGAATTTTCATGTTTCAGATCATGTAGATTACGAAAATATAGGTTTTTCAATTCCGTCAGTCTGTCTGTCTGTCTGCCTGTCTGTCTGTCTGTTGGTGCATCAACTAAAAAACTACTTGACGGAGAACAGTCATATTTGGTGGGTAGCTGACGCTACTGTCAGCGAAGAAATGGTTAAACTTTCACTGGAGAATATACAGGGTGGACGGTCTAAAGGGAATAAAGAACGAACATTTTTTTTGCTGAAATTTTAAATTCCCACGTTTTATGACATTCTAAACCTATTTCAGCAAAAAAAAAAAATTGAAATTTTTTTGACCAACATTTTCGAAAAATTTTTTGCCACAATTATTGTTATTATAATAGATGAAAAAAAAATGTTTTTTCTCAAATTTAAAATTTCCGCGTTTCATGGAATTTTCAACATTTTTTTCACCGACATTTTTGAAACAATTTTTACTACTAAAATAGATGAAAAAAAATTTAATTGCTCAAATTTAAAATTACCACGTTTCATGACACGCTAAACCTATTTAAAAAAAAAAATTGAAAATTTGTTTCACTAATATTTTTGAAAAATTTTTTACCACTAACATAGATGAAAAAATTTTTTTTCTTTGTTTAAATTTAAAATTTCCACGTTTCATGGCATTCTAAACCTATTTCAAAAAAAAAAAACTGAAATTTTTTTTATCAACATTTTTTAAACATTCTTTAGCACTAAATTCGATGGAAAACATTTTTTTCTTGGTTCAAATTTAAAATTTCCACGTCTCATAGTGTTCTAAACTTATTTTAAAAAAATCGGTAAAGGTATTTACACAGAACTTCCCTCGTTATTTGTGCATGGCGGTCACTCTAAAAAATTTATAATTACAAAATGACATTGAGAATAATAATCGGAATATAGTTATTGCTATTATTACAAAGAAAACTTGATAAGTTTTGGTCAAAAAAATATACAGATTGCTCTTCCAACAGCAAAAGTTCAATACTAAATAGCAGGTGCCACATATGGCAGACTTGCGCAAATACCTTTACAAATGTCCACCATGACTGAATTATTTCTTGGGATGACCACCCTGTACATTTTTCAATAAAAGTATAATAGGTGCATATCCCAGATATTATTGCTATCTGTCACATTTTCAATCAAACATTCACGCAATGGAGTGGAAGTATAGTGGTCGTTAAAAAATTTCATTTTTTTTTTAATTTTCAAAAGATGTTGGTAAAATAATTTTCAATTTTTTTTTCTGAAATGGGTTTAAATATAATTAAATATAAATAGAATGCTATGAAACATGAAAATTTTAAATTTGAGCAAATAAAAAAAAATCGATCATCTATTTTAGAGGTAAAAACTTTTTGAAAAATGTTGGTGAAAAAAATTTTCAAATTTTTTTTTTCTGAAATACCTAGGTTTAGAATGTCGTGAAACGTGAAACTTTTAAATTTGAGTATTCTAATGTTAAATTTTTTTCAAAACTGATAACAAAATTTTTCTTCCGAAATTGGTTTGGAATATCATGAAACGTGGAAATTTTAAATTTGAGCAAACAAAATTTTTTCGTCTGTTCTATAGTAGTGATACATAAATGGATTAAAAATGTTTTCAAATTTTTTAAAAAATTTTTCAAAAACATTTTTAAATTTGTTTGAATAGTTTTAGAATGCCATGGAAACGTGGATAGTTAAAATCTGAACAAAGAAAAAAAATTCTATCTTAGTGGTAAAATTTTCTAAAAATAGTAAAAAAAAATTCTAATTTTTCTTTTAAATAGATTTAGAACGCTATGAAACGTGGGAATTTCTACGTTTCATGACACGCTTAACCTATCTCAGGAAAAAAAAAAATTTTCACCAATATTTTTGAAAAATTTTTTACTACTAAAATGAAATTTTTTTTTCTTTCTTCAAATTTAAAATTTCCACGTTTCCATGGCATTCTAAACCTGTTCAAACAGATTTAAAAATGTTCTATTTATCACTACTATAGAATAGATGAAAAAAATTTTTTTTGCTCAAATTTAAAATTTCATGACATTCCAAACCTATTTCGGAAAAAAGATTTGCAACATTTTTAAAAAAAATTTACCACTAGAATAGATGGAAACATTTTTTTTCACTCAAATTTCAAATTTTCACGTTTCATGACATTCTAAACCTATTTCAGAAAAAAAAATTTTTAATTTTTTTCACCGACATTTTTCAAAAATTTTTTACCACTAAATTAGATGGGAATTGTTTTTCTCTTTGCTCAAATTTAAAATTTTCACGTTTCATGACGTTCTAAACCCGAGTCTAAACCTATTTATAAAGAAATGAATTTGTAATATTTTTTTACCACTACTATAGAATAGCAGGAAACTTTCCCTTTTGCTCAAATTTCATAATTCCACGTTTCATAGCATTCTAAACCCATTTCAGAAGAAAAATATTTGAAAACTTTTTACCTACATTTTTGAAAAATTTCCAAAGAAAAATGAAATTTTTTAACCACCACTATACTTCCACTCCACTACGTGAAAGTGAAATTGAAAATGTGACAAATGGCAATAATATTTGGCATATGCACCTATTATACTTTTATTGAAAAATGTATAGGGTGGTAATCCCAAGAAATAATTCAGTCATGGTGGACAGTTGTAAAGATATTTACGCAAGCCTTCCATATTTGGCACCTGTCATTTAGTATTGAACTTTTGCTGTTGGCTTAGCACTCTGTATATTGTTTTGACCAAAACTTATCAGGTTTTCTTTGTAATAATAGTGACAACTATATTCCGATTATTATTTTCAATGTCATCTCGTAATTATTAATTTTTTAGAGTGATCGCCATGTGCAAATAAAGAGGGAAGTTCTGTGTAAATACCTTTACCGATTTTTTTACTTTCCTCGCATACCGAAGGGAAGTATTGTATTTGAGAAAAATGACCCTCCGAGATTTTTTCGAATTTTCACGTTTCAGATCACGTAAATTACGAAAATATAGGTTTTTCAATTCTGTCAGTCAGTCAGTCTGTCTGTCTGTCTGTCTGTCTGTCTGTCTTTTGGTGCATTATCTAAACAACTACTTGACGGATAATAGTCAAATTTGGTAGGTAGCTGACACTACTACCAGCGAAGAAATGGTTAGACTTTCACTGGAAAATATACAGGGTGAATCGTCTAAAGCGAATAGATAAAGAAAAAAAAAATTTTTCGCTCAAATATACAATTTCTACGTTTCATGACAGGCTGAACCTATTTCAGAAAAACTTTTCAAAACTTTTCGAGAATTTTTTTACCAGTAGAAATTTTCACGTTTCATAACATTCGAGTTCATGAAAAAAAAATTTTGAAAATTTTGTCGAAGAAAATTTTCTTTAAAACTCTTTTGCTACTATAGAATATATGTTGAATTTTTTTTTGCTCAAATTTAAAATTTCCATGTTTCATGACATTCTAAATCCATATCATAAAAAAAAAATTTTCAAAAAGAAAAATTTTTTAGAAATTTAGTCAAAGAAAAATAATTTTTTTTTTTTTTTATTACTAAGTAAGTATTGAATATATGATGGAAAAAAAACTTTTGCTCAAACTTAAAATATCCACGTTTCATGACATTCTAAACATATTTCAGAAGTAAATAATTTCAAAAGAAAAGGTTTTTTGAAAATTATTATTTTTACAACTACTATACCTAGAATAAACGGTGGAAGAAATTATTTTTTGCTCAAATTTGAAATTTCCACGTTTCATGACATTCTAAACCTATTTCAGAAAAAAATGCTTTTGAAAACTTTTAGAAATTCTTTAAAAAATTTTGACCACTACCACTCGATATAAATAAAGAGGGAGGTTCTGTGTAAATACCTTTACCAACTTGTTTCTAATGTAAATCTGTCTCTATTTGAATATGTAATGCGTAGCCGAAATAAAACAGTTAACACTTCTGCTGTAGTTATTGCTAAAGCAGAAGATGGATTGTCAAGGAGACATATTGCACTGCGTTATAACATTAACAAAAATTATGTGTTTAACATTTTAAAAAAGTGGAGAATAAACAGTTCGATTAGTAGAAATCCTGGATCATGTCAACAAAGGATATCCAACTTAACAAGAAACTAACTATTAATATTTTGTTATTGCACCATTTCTATTTATCTATTCATAATTTATATAAGTCTGTTTGGCATAGAATTAAATAAACTTATACAATAATCATTAGAAATAATATTTTTCCATGCTTTATTTACTACTTCCAGTAATTCTTGGGCATTCTGGGGTCTCACATTTCGTTTTTGGATACTTCTTACGAGTAGTCCCCGTACGCCTTCCACGGGGTTAAGATCCTGGCTATGACTGGGCCAGTTAAGAACATTAATGTCGTTATCTTGAAACCAGTTAGTCAGGTTATGAGCAGTGTGAACTGAACAATTATCTTGTTGAAATATAAATTCATTATTAGGAAATAATTGTGAAGAGAGCATAATATTGTGTAAATTCCTACATACGTTTCACTAATAAACCGTTCCTCAATATTCCACAAAACACCAGAATCACTTGCCGATATCCAAGCCTACATGTTAACGGAAAATCTACCACTTTTGTCATTGTTAGATGTATGCTTCTCATCGAATAGAGTATTCGGAGGTCGGTAAACACGCTGTGTGTATTCTGTAAAGTTTTTTCATCTGTAAAGATTACATTGTTCCAAAATTTTACATCATGCACTAAAAATTCAATCGCAAATCCCAGTCGAGCTTCTTTATGTTCAGCTTTAAATAGGTATTTTTGTGCTGCTAGATGACAGCGTAGCTCCGATTCTCTTACTCGCCGGCGACCAGTATTACTCAATCAAAGAAAATTCGTTTCTTCAGCAGCCTGAATTACTGAGTGAAATGAATTTTCTATTAATTTATTTACCAATTGCAAATCTTGCTGTTGAGTTGATGTCCTTCGTCGCCCTGATCCAGGATTTCTACTAATCGTACCGTTTACTCTCCACTTTTTTTAATGTTAAGCACAGAATTTTTGTTAATATTATAATGCAGCGCAATTTGTCTCATTGACCATCCATCTTCTGCTTTAGCAACAGCTCCAGCTTTAGCTAAATCGCTTATATGGGGTATATTAGTTTTGGCAATGAATTTTGACAACTAACTGACAATGTCACAAAAATTAAAGTTATAGATGTACACAACTAGATTTTAGAAAAAATTTGTTATAAGTCTTTTCCAATTTTTTTTTAATTCACGACAGTACTAAGTGATTGTCGGTGAACATGGCTTGAAATCTAATGTTTAAAAATATAAAAAAACGAAATGGGACATCGTGCTTTAATATGGTGCGTGAACAGATTTAAAGAAATTTTAAATTCCGTTACAGAAATGTCTAGTATTGGATGTTTGGTCATCTGATGTCGAATCTGAGGTCGAGAACTAACAAATAGGACTGGCAAATGTGACAAAGCCACCACAGTAAAATAATATAATCACTTTATGGTATCTCAAAAGTTTTATCACTCTTCGCCATTCTTGCTTCATCTTACATAATTTGATATTCATGTTTCGTGAAATTCAATCGAGCCATTAAATATAAAGCTTCGTCAGGTTACTAGGACTGTGATGTTTTTTCAAAAGTTTATGAATAATAAAACTATATTATATTGAAACATTCTTTATAGGATTTTGCAAACAGCAGAAAAAATAACTATCTATAACTAAAAGAAAAACTTTGTGCAGAAATATTAATGAAATCTTTGCATTCTTTCGATAACCTGAATTCTGGTTATGCTAGCAAATTAAAATCATAAAATGAATTTGTCTAATTTCTTATTTGACAATTCTCATTCTAACACTAGCATCCACACAGTCCCCTACGGCCATGCAGATTAAACTAGTATCCACATAACCCCCTACGATTATGAAGATTCAGTTAAAAATGAGAACATAGACCTAAAATGAATTTATTTATCTACCTTGTCTTAAAAAATTGTTCATTCCAATGGATTACATTTTCATGAAATCTATCATTCTGTTTCATGAAAATGTAATCCATTGGAATGAACAATTTTTTAAGACAAGGTAGATAAATAAATTCATTTTAGGTCTATGTTCTCATTTTTAACTGAATCTTCATAATCGTAGGGGGTTATGTGGATACTAGTTTAATCTGCATGGCCGTAGGGGACTGTGTGGATGCTAGTGTTAGAATGAGAATTGTCAAATAAGAAATTAGACAAATTCATTTTAGGATTTTAATTTGCTAGCATAACCAGAATTCAGGTTATCGAAAGAATGCAAAGATTTCATTAATATTTCTGCACAAAGTTTTTCTTTTAGTTATAGATAGTTATTTTTTCTGCTGTTTGCAAAATCCTATAAAGAATGTTTCAATACAATTATAAGCAAACAAATAATAATTCATTTTTAAAACTATATTATAACAGCACTTTTGAGTGAACCGATTCCGGACGTCCAATCTGGAGGTTCGTTCCAACACGCAGCTCGGTCGCCCGCCGAACGCGCCCAACGGACGGCCAAACCGCGAGCCGGAGCAAACCTTGGATGTGTTTATATTCCGCCGGACCGGCTACATACGTTGGATTGGACATGAGACATGCTTGTTGTCAGCAGCGAGAGGGGGTAGGAATATAGAATGGGAAGTGCAGGTGTTTGTGAGATACTTCCTTTAAGTTTCCATGCTTCTTTTAAGTTTCCATCTATCATCATTTTCTTGTTTGTTTTTCTTCTATGTTTTCTGTTTCTGTATCTAGCAGTGTGTACCGGTGTGTGTGTAGTGTGTACTTGATACTTTCTCCACTGGTTTCTTCTTTTATCAAGCTCGGAGGACCATGTGTTGATTTGTAATAAATACATTTTTGCTTGTTTCAAGTATTTGAATTACCTTTAGAAGTGTTTTTTCAAAGACACTGACACAAAAAATAAAATACATCTATTATAAATGTTATTCTCGCCGATTTCTGGTAATCCGATATCCAATGGCGGGGAATAGCAGTGCAAATTGAGTAAGAAAAAATGCATAATACTGAAATAAATTTCTGACAGGGACCATCGCCCACGCCGAGCTAATATAATAGGTTGTAAAGATATTATCCAGTTTCGTGTCTGATAGAAACACTGCATGATCACCCGTATGGTACACTACATTATTTTGAGAACCATGACATATACATTTACATTTATTTACATTCAGCTTTAGTTTTTCGCTGTCATAATATTTCTCTCTCTATATTTCTTATATCTTCATTCATTTTTATGGTTATAAATTCAGCTTCCTTGCCAGTTACACTAATCAGAGCATTATCAGCAAATAAATACTATTTAGAGACTGGCTAATTGGTTAAACCAGTGCCATTAAACCAAAACACACACAAATACAATTTACATATTCGTAATACATTAATCATATTATTTATGTAGAGCAAGAATAAAATAGGCCCCCGAACACTACCCTGGGGTACACAAACATAATTAATTAATTCTTGTGATTTATAATTATTAATTTTAACTTTTTGTTTTCGGTTGAATGGATATTACTGAAGCCACTCATATACAACATCATGTATCTAATATATTGTAGATTTGTTTAGAATTACAATAAATAAATATATAAAACTGCTGTCAACAGAGAGAAATTAATATAGTTAGTTATGAGAGTATACTGTATATTAAACAATCAATACAATTTTATTAACAGCAGGCGCATAATATACTACATCTGTTTAACTATTTTATTGTTATATTTATTTCAAGTTCCCTTTTCATTTGTAATTCTGTTTTATTTCACGTTTAATTGATATAAAATGTGTGTATTAAGTCGGGATCAGTTATGTCTCACAATGTAGAGAGTAATGAATGTCAAAAGCGATTATTTTTCCATTCTGTTCTGATGTTCATAACGTGGTAAATTTAACTCTCCAGCCAACATAAACACATAACTTGCACAGAAACGAGACAGAGAACAATATTAACCTTTAACAATAACATTCTAAATCCATTCTTTCTGACATCACATCAACCATTTTGAATTAAATATTTAAAAACATACTAAAAGAATACTTGGCAAGGTTTCGCAATTTATCAACTTTCATTATAATATTTTCAGCAGCTACTTTGTTTCAATATGTTTTTGAATGCTTTCAACAGCTGGAGTAAGCCCATTGTTTCATATATTCTCACATTGTGGGAGATATTTTTGGATGCGCCATTCTTATTACATTATTAGGTGTACTTAGCGAGAAAATGTGTATTTAAAAGCAGTGGATCGGTTACAATTCAAAAGATAATTAGAAATTGGCCACACATTAAACTTTATAAAAGAAAAGGAAACTGAACAACTGTAAGATAAATTATATAAAATACTTCTCCTTCTAATTCTTGACAAAAGTAATATACCTCCGACTCCGACGAAAAAAATCAAAAATTATGACTGTAATAAATTTGACTAAAATAGTATGGATTAACAGAATTGACACATAACATACGGGATGATTTCAAAATAAGAACATGATTGGCATGATGGATAATAAAATTTTAATGGAGAGAATATGTTATATTATCACCTTTTATTTACTTAGAAAACTTGAAGTAATTATTGTGGCGACCTCCGCTAGGCTTTGGAAGACCTAAAACCCCTAATGCTCAGTGGTGTGGAATTTCTAATTTCCAGTGAGGTAAAATACCTAGGAATCATGTTGGATCAAAAACTAGGAATGGAATGTCCACGTACAAAATGTCGCACAGAAAGCAACACCAGCCCTGGGAGAAATTGCACATAGATGTATTGACAACATTGGAAGTTATATCCCAAAATGCCCCTAGAGTTATAAACAGGGGTAGTAAGATCAATGGTAACACTCGGATGGGTGGCATGATGGACTGAAGCACTGAAGTTGGAAGCAATAAGGCTGCTAAGTGGTGTACAAAAATGTACTTGCCTGTGCACCATGAGGGGCTCTGAAAACATCTCCCATAGCTCGTGTAGTGGTGTACAGGATAATGCAAGGATCAACGCGGGTAAGGCAGCAGCACGGAGAAGAGCACTAGAGCTCAAAGCGGATCCCATTCTAAGAATGCCCCTGAATACCATGGTCCCACAGTATAAGTTCAATAAAAATATGGGTGCTGATATTTACGAAATAATCCAGAAACAATCCAGATAAGTCTAGGGAGATAAACCACAGTATTGCAGGGTTAAGTTACCGCAATACAGTGATATATGGCAATTAACTCTCAATCAGTAGATGTCTATTCTTTTGCTTGAATCAAGTTACGCTGAAGTTCTATGCAGGTCGAATCGAAACTAGTATGGGACTACGTAAATGACCTGATACTCAGGAGGTTAGAATAAAGTGGTCTTAGTGTGGGTGCTAAGACAAGTTGCACAAGAGAAACGAAAATGCTGATTGTAGATTCTATAGAGAAAGAGGAAACCTCAATCTATGTGCTATGCCATTACGTAGGCCAGCAAAACTGATGCTAACTATTTAGCGAGTTATTACCAAGGCCTGATAGCTAAACTAAGAGACCGTTATCAAGGCTGTGGAGTCTGGTAAAAAGGATATAGCTGCATAATGAGCTTTGAGGAAAACTTGAACAGGAGTACCACAATGGATCTATAGGAAGTGGGTAAGGCCAGTCAGCCAGCTCCTCCTTTCTAAATTTAATTTAAATCTAAATTTAAATTCCCCTTCCACTACATTTTAAAAAGGAAATTGTTTTGTAATGCACTACATTATTTCATTTTTAATTCATAATTTGTCTTATATGCTGTGCTGCGCTGAAAAGGAACAATAAACCCAAATCGCTGATCCTCGCCCCAATATTGGGTATATGTTTAGTAGTAAGTTTCGAAGTGTGAGAAATTATTTCAGAATACCGTATTTTTGGGTGGTACAACAGGAATTTGAAATAAATTTTTAGTACATTTGCATCTCAAGAGGAAACGCTCTACACAGACAAGTACTTTTCATCGAACTGAATACTAAAAATTCTTTGATTTCGCTTTCTTCCGTTAGCTTAATTGTGATCACATGACAAGGTTAAAAAGATGAGTGCATTTGGGACCTTACAACTGCAGGCATTGCTCACTTCAATTGAGCTAATTTATATACATTTCCCATTGAGCTCAGAAGAAATTTTCTGTCCAGTGTCATCACAAGCCAGTTATAATTTTAATTTTGTAGTGTCACCTCCGACGGCACCTGAATACTGCTGTAGTCAAAGAGTTTAACAAATAGAGGAGACAAGCTCCATAAGCGTAATGTATAAGCAGCGGTAGGCTGTAGGCTTCTCGTCCTTCTCACACAGTTCATTCGCTCTTTCTCGGTACGAGTGCGACAAGAACGAAGAGCTGACCGTCTCCAAGGTAACCAAATCGCCACTCCCGGCAAATCAAATCTCTATTTATTAAACTCTTTGGCTGTACTGGCCATAAATACACTTTTGCAAATACTGTCCAAAAAGTGAATTATCTGGTCTCGTTCATAGTAGGTATGGTTACATCTAAGCTTCGCTTCCACTAAATGTAAGTTAAAATTATTTTGCCTGTCACTATCGTCAGCAAGATGACTCACAGTCCTCTTATAATTGTCTAAGGAAACATTAATGATTACTTTTTATCTGTCTACGAAACTTCTTTGTCACAGTTTCTGCAATATACTTCTCTGCCATCAAATTGCAGTTCTGGGATATCATACTTCCTTTGAAGGGAACGAACGAGACATTTTAAAAACCACCGTCAGCTCTATAACTTGTGTGACTTCATACCTTCCCTCGTTTTTATTTAATCATAAGCATTAAGTGTTTGGTATACGCTCAATCAATTTGATTCTACTCATGACCAGTTACAGTTCATCATTAATACCATGACCATAATTCGTAACAAGTATGTTCAAATATAGAAAATAGAAGTGTATTTCTAATATAATGGGGAAACCTTCAAACTTGTTTACTGGCTATTCAGTTTTGATGTGACATACACTAACAGTTCACTGTGCTATGGGGCCATTACCAATTCCATAACTTACTCTGTCCTGTAATGCAATCCATTTTTAGAGTACACAATGTTTAACCCATCAACATTTTTGTTATCGGTCTCAAGCCTGAGGTGGAGGTAGTTATTATTGGTATTATAGTAACTTTGTCTTATTGCCGACTCATCAATTGGCATATTCTGTCAATCGGAACGCATACAATACATTTCTCTTTTAGATAAAAAAATATTAATGTCCTTTATTATTGAATGAAAATTAAAAAATTATTTAACAAGTGAAAAAAACTACATTTTGATATGCTTTTAGTCCAATTTGTTGGGATCATTCATAACATTTTCAGCAGAGGGTCGCAAGATGACTCAGTGCTTTGACATGTTTTATTTTTCTTTTTTTTTCTTTTTGCATTGACTAAAGTAAAAGCTAACTACATTTTGAAACACGGAAAGGACATCGGTTCTATTTTTATTTAATAAATGAAAGTAAGGAAATGAATGATGATATTTTAAATACAACATTATCACTTATAAATTTGTAATATTTTTTTAAATAATTCTATGGAATAATGCATTTTCGTAAATAACTCGTTTATTTTAAGTTTTTCGAAAAAACTCTATTTCAGATTTTTTGTCCAAAAAGATCCGTGCCTTATACTGGTTATAGAGATAGATCGACGGAATAGTTAATTTTCGATTTTTATTAGGAAACTGTTCGGAATTTGTAGAATTTATCAAAAAAATCAAGTTTTCCAGGATTTGTAGATTCGCTTTTGTTTTGTCAAATTTCTCACAAACGTCAACTAATAGACCTAATCGAGCCCTACAATTGCCATTTTTGAAAATTTAAATCGGACCTTCGGTTCGGGAGTTATTAATTTCTTTGAAAAATCATACGCGGCCCTGGAAAACATACTTGCGGTCAACGGATTCGGGCCGCCAGCAATAGGCTTGATTTGTGGCCGGGTACCTTTGATCCCACCAAGTCTCATCGAAATCGATCAATATTCCGGATAGTTATCGTGCTTCCTAGCCCGATTTCGAGAAAACCAGTTTTTTGCAAAAAAAATCAATTTTCGTTTGTTTTTAGACATAGCCTCTGGTATACTTATTTGTAGAGCTTTGCGAGCGGCACCATTCCTTTTTTGAAACGTCTCGATCCGACTATCCGTTATCGAGTTATTCAATTTCTCCCAAAAAACTCGAAACGTCTATATCGGGTACTTCCGGTTTCCGAACGGAGCCGAGCTTTCGGCGTTAAGGTTTTCTAAAGACCTCCTATTAACCACCCAAGTTTCATCGCAATCCGAAAACGGATTAAGGGGACTGGGCGTGACAGACAGACAGACCGACAGACCGACTGACCGACGGACGGAATTTTCTAAATTCGCTCTCGAATCGATAGATATGACTTTCTCATCGATCCGACGTTTTTTTCGGGTTTCGATGGTGCACCGGAAAAATGCTAAACGTATACTACATTTTTTTTCAAAATGTAGTAACAAGGTGTTTAAACTGAGCCCCGTTAACAACTATGCACTGTGCAGCTCTGTTGGAAGTGTGGTAAACAATCTCCGCCCGCAGTCTATCCTTCAGATCCTCCAAATTATTGCGGAAACTTGCTGATGATTTTGATATTTGTCAGTCAGTATTTGTCAGTAAGCAACCTTTTCAAAAAAGAGAATCTGTAGTTCATTTGAGTCATTAATTATTCGAAAATGATTGATTACTTGGCGGAATTTTGTGAAATTATGTAGGAAATATGTAACAGTAATCCAACATTCTCTTCTAACATCGTCTTTAGTGACGAAGCGACTGATCTAAATGGATCGTTTCATGTCATGGATGTCAATTTGGCCAAAAAAAAATTTATGTGTTGTTGGGTATGACTGAAGATCACATTATTGGACCACTTTTTATAAAGGGCCAATCGAATAACCAGCTAGATCTCCCGACTTCACACCCTTCAACTATTTTTATGAGTCATTAAAGGGTTGCGTCTATAACAGTAGGCCAAATAATTTGGAGGATCTGAAAGATATAATACTGGAGAAGATTGGTCGAATACCTCAAAAGGCATTCCATAACTGTTTAAGACGTTTTCAACAGCAGCTTGC
The DNA here is from genome assembly GCA_963583905.1 of Stenurella melanura. Taxonomy (NCBI): domain Eukaryota; kingdom Metazoa; phylum Arthropoda; class Insecta; order Coleoptera; family Cerambycidae; genus Stenurella; species Stenurella melanura. The sequence continues at coordinate 117,592,323 of OY757311.1, forward strand.
ACATTGCACTTTTTTGGTAAAAAATATCAGAAGACATGTTCACAGCAACGCCACTGGCGAGACGTAGAAAAGACTTTTGTAATTACAATATGTGATTTTATAGTCTATTAATAGATACCAAAATTGAAAATAATATCTAAAGTGCTTTCTGAGGTAAGTATTAAAAAAGAACGATTTAAAAAAATCAAGACCCTGTAGAAAAAAATTTAAGAAGTTGCGGACATATGTTCATATGAACTTTTCTTCATAAAATGACCTAGGGAATCATACCCTGAAATATTAGCACGTCATTAAAGAACACCCTGTATAAAAAAATAATTAAACTTAAAAAATTTAAAAATATAATAAAAATACATGTAAATGACTCTTTAAACTGCTTAAAACCACTTACAGTGCATTTAAAGCAAAGCGCGCTTTGAATTTTATATATACAAAGTCGTTACTGCCCAAGTCATTGTGCAGCGTTCATAAATTAATCGTTATAAAAGCAAAAAATGTATGAAAAAATCAATGGATTTTTGTGACAATTGGGAAGTAGTTAGTGTAATATATTAACTTTACGTTGTCACAAGATTTTATTCAAAAAGTTAATTAACAAACAACTGACAGTCATAAACGCAAAATGGTCTATATTTCCGGTTGTGGTTAACGGATCGAAGTCTATCTAGGCTGAAAGTTTTCCTTTTTTTATTATCTTTCATCTGCCAACATGGATTTCGACACGACAGTCCTGTGCTGAGATATTTAATTTGTTTGCTAAGCAATTTTTTTAAAAACGTTGGCGGTGGGGTAAAAAAATGATAAAACGGGCAAGACCACACAAAAATACTAATTTTCATCAATATTTATCGATTGCCATTGGTGGAGAGCGCAAAACATGCCGTGGAAAGTCACAAATCCTTGATAAACAAATTAGCTTATTTGTTTAAACAATTGCAAAATACGCGAGATATAGACGCAAACAAAAACTGTAAATTCTATGAACAAAATGCAACATTTTGACCCCAATAAAGTATCCATATGATCTTTTGTCGAACAGAAAAAAAATGTTAATTTAGAACCCTTAATTTGTTTATAACAATTGAACGGTCAAAGATAAAAGGTCGCTACAAGTTTCAAACGATGCGTATTGACAAAATTTTCATTTTGTATGTCTTGGCTTTTTTTTTCGTTAAAAAATCAAAAAACATCAAAAAATTAAGATTTTCTCTAAAAACCATTATTTTTAACAATGAAGCCTGTGTTTTATATTTTTTTTAATGTTACCACCGTGTTCAGCGCAATTTTCCCTACAAGAGTAGTCAATAAAATTGCTGTTTTCAATTTCTGATCAAAAAAAACTATGAGGACCTGACTATAATGACTATTGCGTTTCCTTTTATATCTGAGGCTATGCAAATAACCAGATAAACTTAAATTAAATTCAAATATACGATAACTTTACATAATTGTATTGATGTGTTTTGTATGTACTGTCACGTATACATTAGGGTTTTCAATATTTGATAAAGTAATTTGTGATAATTATACGATTTAGTTCGGTACTACTATTTAAATACTAAAAGTTACTCAAGCTTGATGATAAATAAACAGTTTTTAAAATGATAAATCTTTTAAAGAATATAGTATAGCTACCGAAAAATATTTTCCAATTATTTTTTAATCGAACCGATAAAAGACGGGGTTAGCGTTAGGACGTTAAAATAAATCAAGGTTTGAATACCGATATGAGAGGGCATGCTGCAGCTATTGACCGTAGCAAATGCGGCGGCGGCAGAAGCAAAAACCTATAACCTTTCAACTTTCTATATAAAGCGCTGCAATAAAAATCACCTTCGTGAATCAAAAGCGATCTATCAAACGATATTATCGGTCAGCTATTACAACTTTTGCTCCAACATTGATTCTATATGTGACGTATAGTCATAATAAAAAAACAGCAATACATCATGCTATAGCACGCTCCGATATGCTCGTTCTTCGCTTGAGCGGGCGGTTGTACTTAGACTTTAGCTCTCCTACTAGCTTGATGGGATCGCAGGACAACGGCTCCTGCTACCCGTACTTTTCCTTCTGTTGAATACATATATATAAAGTTTTTGATCTATTAATGTAACAAAATGTCAGAAGAAAAAATCAATAACTTTTTTAAAAGGCAAAGGGAAACATTATATTTTATCATTTGTAGTACCTCAGCAAACTATAGATCTCTAATATACCTAGTAAACGTAAAAAAAAAATTGAAATTCTCTTTTACTTGAAATAGGTATAGAATTGAATTATTTATTACTTGTTTACTTATAGTAATGAAACATATTCTTTATAAGATTTTGCAAACATCGGAAAAAAACTATCTATGAGAACTGAAAGAAAAACTAAATGTAAAAATATTAATGAAATCTTTGCATTCTTTCGATAACCTGACTTCTGGTTATGTTAGCAAGTTTAAAAAAGTTTTAGAATGTCATTAAACGTCGAGATTTTAAATTTTAGCGGAATAAAAATTCTGTCTGTCGGTATGTCGGTCTGTTGGTCTGTCTGTTTGTAACATTTTTTAAGGTTTAAGATATTAACTTGAAATTTTGTACACGTATATATTATAACGAGATCTGGAACTGGATTGTTTTTTGAACATATCCGGTGAAGGGTTGGGGGATAAATAGGGTTAAATAAGTAAAACAAGCTGGTAAGAGTACAGAAACTTGAAATTTGGTATATGTACTAGGCGCCAAGGCCTGAAATTTTTTTATAATATTTTCCATCCCCCCACCGCCCCTCACTCCGTTATTAAACGGGTTGGTAAAATAAAATTGAGATATTCACTTGAAATTTGATATACGCATATGATAATTGCATCAGGAACTAGGTTAAGTCTTGGGATTATTCCGTTAGATGGTTGGGGGTTAAATAGGAGTAAATAGGGGAAAACAAGTAAAGCAAGCTGGTAAGAGTACAGACACTTGAAATTCGGTGTATGTGCTAAAAGCCAAGGCCTCAGATTTTGTTATAATATTTTTCAACTCCATTATTAAAGGAGTTGATGAAATAAAATTGAGATATTCACTTGAAAGATACACGTATATATTATAATGACATCTGGAACTAGATTATATTTTTGGATTATTCCTTTAAAGGGTTGGGGGTTAAATAGGGGTAAATAGGGGAAAATAAGTAAAGCAAGTAATAAGAGTACAGAAACTTGAAATTCGGTGTATGTACGTGAAGCCAAGCCTCAGAATATTTTTCAACCCCCCACCACCTCTACTCCATTATTAAAGAGGTTGATAAAATAAAATTGAGATATTCATTTGATATTTCACATATGTATTATAACGACATCTGGAACTAGATTATATTTTGAGATTCCGTTGAAGGGGTGGGGATGTAACTATAGGTAAATAGGGGAAAATGAGGAAAGCAAGTTGTGTAGAGTACAAATACTTGAGGTTTGGTGCGTACCTATACTGGAAGATGAGCCCTCAGATTTCTTTATAATATTTTTCAACCCCCTCACCACCACCACTCCATTAATAAAGGGGTTGATGAAATAGACTTGAGATATTAATTTGAAATTTGGTACACGTATGTATTTTTTGTTGACGGGGTGGAGAGGGGTGCGTAATTGGGAAAAATCAGTAGAGCAAGCTAGTAAGAGTCCAGAACTTCATTTTTGGCGTATGTGCCATAAATCAAGGCATTAATTTTTAACATTGAAAATGTTTAGCAAATCGAAGATGTAACGGTAATCAGAAGTCCAGTAGTGATTTCTGTAACGTTTGGAAATTCAGTTGTTTTTTTGGATACGAAAGCGTTCGGTGTTGTTACATCGCATACTTTTTGAAAGATCCTAATTTGATAAGTTTTGATACCTAGAATCATATTCTTGCATTCTTACGTCTCGACGCTGACGGACGCCTAGCGTCGTTTTTGTAAAACTTGTGTCTTTCATAAATTTTGATATCTAAATCTATGTTCTTGCGTCTTTACGTCTCAACGCCGACCGACGCCTAGCGTCGTTTTTGTAAAACTCGTGTATTTGATCAATTTTGATTCCTAGATTCATATCCCTACATGTTTACGTCTCGACGTCGACTGACGCCCAGCGTCGTTTTTTGTATAACTTGTGTATTTGATAAACTTTGATATCTAAATATATGTTCTTGCATTTTTACGCCTCGCCGCTGACCGACGCCTAGCGTCGTTGTTGTAAAACTTCTGAATTTGATAAATTCCGAAACCTAGATTCATATTCTTCCATTTTTCATCTCGACGCCGACTTTTTACTTTATTAGCTCTTAATCCTTATGTAACAAAGTTATTGCCATACAAAATGTTTAAATATGTGTATACGTATACAATATATATAATACCTGGAAGGCAACCCTCACACATGCAATTCTTCAGTCATCATCACCCTCTCTGCCCATTCGTCCCATTTCCTCACTTGTTCCTTTTATACTACCTTATTTTCCCTAATTCGTACCTCAAGATGACCCCGCCGACCGACGCGTTGCGTCGTTTCTGTAAATCTTGTATTTGATAAATTTTTATATCTAAATTCATGGCCTGGCATTTTTACATTTCGACGCCGACGGACGCCTAGCGTCGTTTTTGTAAAACTTGTGTCTTTCATAAATTTTGATATCTAAATCTATGTTCTTGCGTCTTTACGTCTCAACGCCGACCGACGCCTAGCGTCGTTTTTGTAAAACTCGTGTATTTGATCAATTTTGATTCCTAGATTCATATCCCTACATGTTTACGTCTCGACGTCGACTGACGCCCAGCGTCGTTTTTTGTATAACTTGTGTATTTGATAAACTTTGATATCTAAATATATGTTCTTGCATTTTTACGCCTCGCCGCTGACCGACGCCTAGCGTCGTTGTTGTAAAACTTCTGAATTTGATAAATTCCGAAACCTAGATTCATATTCTTCCATTTTTCATCTCGACGCCGACTTTTTACTTTATTAGCTCTTAATCCTTATGTAACAAAGTTATTGCCATACAAAATGTTTAAATATGTGTATACGTATACAATATATATAATACCTGGAAGGCAACCCTCACACATGTAATTCTTCAGTCATCATCACCCTCTCTGCCCATTCGTCCCATTTCCTCACTTGTTCCTTTTATGCTACCTTATTTTCCCTCATTCGTACCTCAGACCCCGCCGACCGACGCCTTGCGTCGTTTCTGTAAAACCTGTATTTGATTAATTTTGATATCTAAATTCATGGCCTTGCATTTTTACATTTCGTCGCCGACGGACGCCTAGCGTCGTTTTTGTAAAACTTCTATGTTTGATAAATTTTGATACCTAGATTAATGTTCTCGCATTTTTACGAAACCAATTTCTATGTGGAATATTAATGTTAATATAATATTAAACTTTTCATTATTTCTATCCCCTGTACATTTTGCAGATTTTGTAAATATCAGCTTGAAAGTTAGCCAAGTTTATTTTCAATGTCTTAACGAAGCTTGATAAATTGCAACTTCTGAAAATTTTTTGACATCTGCCCCTAATATTATTAAAATTCTATGACCAATTATTTCCGCATACTAAAGTGAAAATATAGTCAAGAAATTTACCTTTAAAGAGACTTGGAAGGAAAATCTGGATGTGTAAGTAGTGATTCCTTAGGCAGCGGTTTTTATAACTTTGTTTTTGATGCACTTGTTGGAAAGTTGATATTTATCATGTACTGAATATAAATAATCACGGTGTTTTTTTTTCTTCTAATGGAATTACCTTTACAAATTTTCTTACTTTGATTGGCCTATTAGTTACAATTTAATGTTTACTAGGTAATACATCGAGATATTGGCATTAAGTTCATAATCAACATAACTTAGTAGCAGGCAAATTTACCTCAAGTTGTTCATAAATTTGCCAAAATGGGGAAAGAAGATACGTTGGAAGTAAGAAAGCGAAGGCATTTTCTTCAAAAGGTTAAGGTCAGTAAAAATGACATTACCTCTTAAAAGTTAATTTGTGTTAATTTTGAGGTAACTGTTTCCTATCACGTAAATAAAGAGCTATATATTTTACAAAGATAAAGGAAGGGGTTAGGGGCATGCTAATTAATGGCTGAATAATTATTCGATACAACTTTGAACATATGATGTCTCCATCTATGGTTAGTAATAGAGTTACCTACATAAAATGATATTACTGTCATGTTCTCTCATCGAGTCTAATAATATTTACCTCTGTAGTTGCCTTTTTTTAAAATATTAGTATTTAGAATGTTCATTTTATTTAATATATAAACAATTTATTATGTTTTACTATAAGAAAGTTTACAACAATAATATACATAAAATCATAGTTGCAACTTCCCGCTGCATTGTATTAAATGGATAGTATCTAGCTGCGTCAGCATTTTCTCTATGACGACAGGACCGGTGCATGATGTAATTCATGCAAGGTTTAAAAGAAATGTTAATGTTAAGAATGAATTATTGCCTCTCTGATAAAAGTAAAAAATCGATGGTATAGATTAAACTTTTCGGTTCCCAAGTAACAGAAAAGAGTACTTATTTAGCTGAAATTAGTTGGAAACATTTGTATATACTGGCTATCCTTTTGATCAGGAACCTCGAAGATATCTCGCTTAATATCAATCATGCAAGAAAAATGTTTATTCAAATATTGCGACGATTTTTACAAAATAGATACACAATGGTTTAAAATTTTAAAATCTATGGCCTACTATAAGAGTTATGACGGAAAATCTCGAAAATATGGAATATCTTTAAGCCAGATATCTCAGTAAAAATTTCTAACACGAATTTCTTTTACAAAATAGTCTATGAACGAGGTATTATCTATTTTTTTTCAGAACTGCTAGATTTCGAGATTTGTTCTTTACATTATTTGGATAATAGATCAACCATATAAATATTGAATAAATAATTTCTTGTTTTTCTTATTAAATATTAGACGGAATGTCTGAGAATTGTCTACAAAATATCCAAAGAATGTTTTTCTTAATGAAAACTGTGCGTAAATAACAGATAATATAGTTAAACACTGGAGGTTATGCAACGAAAGGAATGCGCCCTGTTTTTTGTTATATGCTTAAAATAATAAAATGTCAAAAGTTCGTTAAAATTTTGAAATATTTTTCAGTGGCAATATACCCAATAAAAAGTAAGAAAATTCATAAAAAATGATTTTCTAAAAAATGAAAAAATTTATATAAATTTTAGGCAGTTCGATACAAATTTTTTTTGGATAATACATGAATTCAACAAGTGTTCTCTAGGTAGCTAGAGATGTTGAGACATATTCAAGATTCGCAGAGGGGCAGATCTCCCTGTCTTTCAGCTAAAAAATTTGATGAAATGCATGAAAAATAACCAAAGACAGTTTTTCTCGTTGATAGTCTTCAATACTGAACCTACAAATTAAATTTTCTTGGGAGGAAGAGTAAATTACCAAATGGTCTCGACTTTGAAATTCATGTTCCCTAATTAAGAAGAGTAGGCGTTAAAGCAAATAGTATAATAAGGTAATTACTTCCACATCCACGTAGTGGATTGGAAGTATTTCAATTTTTTTTTTCCTGAAATAGGTTTAGAATGTCATGAAACGTCGAGATTTTAAAGTAGAGCAAGCTGATAAGAGTACAGAAACTTGAAATTCGGTGTATGTACTAGAAGCCAAGGTCTCAGATTATTTATAATATCTCTACTCTCTACTTGGGAGGTTGGTAAAATAAAATTGAGATATTCACTTGAAATTTGCTACACGTGTGTATTATAACGGCATCTGGAACTAGATTATATTTTGAGATGATTCCGTCGAAGGGTTGTGGGTTAAGTAGGGGTAGATAGGGGAAAATAAGTAAAGCAACCTGGTAAGAGTACCAACAGAAATTTGGGATTTGGTGTATATACTAGAAGCGAAGGCCTCAGGTTTTTTAATAATATTTGCCATCCACCACCACCACCACCACCACCACCCCCACTCCCTTATTAGAAGAGTTGATAAAATTAAATGAAGGTTTTCACTTGAAATTGGGTATACGTATGTATTATAACGATATCTGGAACTAGATTCTATTTTGTGATGATTCCGTTGAAGGGTTGGGGGGTTAAATAGGAGTAAATAGCGAAAAGAAGTAAATCAAGCTGATAAGAGTACAGAAATTTGGGATTTGGTGTACATACTAGAAACCAAGGCCTCAGATTTCTTTCTAATATTTTTCAAACCCCACCACCTCCGTTCCATTACTAATGGGATTGATGGCATAAAATTGAGATATTCACTTGAAAGTTAGTGTTAGTGTTAGTATGTATTGTAATGACATCTGATTGAGATGATTCCATTGAAGGGGTGAGAGGTGGTAGGTTGTGAATATGGGAAATAAGTAGGGCAAACTAGAAACTTCATATTTAACGTAGACGGTAGAAACCAACGCGTTTTTCTCGTTGATAGTCTTGAATACTGAACCTACAAATTAAATTTTCTTGGGAGGAAGAGTAAATTACCAAATGGTTTCGACTTTGAAATTCATGTTCCCTAATTAAGAAGAGTAGGCGTTAAAGCAAATAGTATAATAAGGTAATTACTTCCACATCCACGTAGTGGATTGGAAGTATTTCAATTTTTTTTTTTTCCTGAAATAGGTTTAGAATGTCATGAAACGTCGAGATTTTAAAGTAGAGCAAGCTGATAAGAGTACAGAAACTTGAAATTCGGTGTATGTACTAGAAGCCAAGGTCTCAGATTATTTATAATATCTTTCAACCCCCCACCACCCCTACTTGGGAGGTTGGTAAAATAAAATTGAGATATTCACTTGAAATTTGCTACACGTATGTATTATAACGGCATCTGGAACTAGATTATATTTTGAGATGATTCCGTTGAAGGGTTGTGGGTTAAGTAGGGGTAGATAGGGGAAAATAAGTAAAGCAACCTGGTAAGAGTACCAACAGAAATTTGGGATTTGGTGTATATACTAGAAGCGAAGGCCTCAGGTTTTTTAATAATATTTGCCATCCACCACCACCACCCCCACTCCCTTATTAGAAGAGTTGATAAAATTAAATGAAGGTTTTCACTTGAAATTGGGTATACGTATGTATTATAACGATATCTGGAACTAGATTCTATTTTGAGATGATTCCGTTGAAGGGTTGGGGGGTTAAATAGGAGTAAATAGCGAAAAGAAGTAAATCAAGCTGATAAGAGTACAGAAATTTGGGATTTGGTGTACATACTAGAAACCAAGGCCTCAGATTTCTTTCTAATATTTTTCAAACCCCACCACCTCCGTTCCATTATTAATGGGATTGATGGCATAAAATTGAGATATTCACTTGAAAGTTAGTGTTAGTGTTAGTATGTATTGTAATGACATCTGATTGAGATGATTCCATTGAAGGGGTGAGAGGTGGTAGGTTGTGAATATGGGAAATAAGTAGGGTAAACTAGAAACTTCATATTTAACGTAGACGGTAGAAACCAACGCCTCAAACTTTTCTGTGATATGTGCCCCAAATTTTATTAAAATTCTATGACCAATAATTTCCACATGTTAGAGTGTAAATCTAATCAAGATGTTTCCTTTAAAGAGTCTTCGATGAAAAATCTGAATGTGGAAGTAGTCATTCCTTAGGCAGCGGTTTTTAGCTTTATATTCTTTTACCATTAGATCATATGTCTCAGTTTGGTAATTTTCATGATGTAAGTATTTGCCTCCTGACCTAAATGTTGGAGTTACTGGAAGTTAAGAGAATAGCTATGGTCTGCCAGATCAAAGTATAACCAGTTAGACAACGACGTTTTTTTAAAAAATATTAATCATTGGATGGAACAAATGCTATACCAAAATGTATTTTTATACAAAAAATATGTGATGTCGTTATTATCTAACTTGTCATCTAGCATGTGATGTTAGGTTCATTATCGAAGAAATGTTATAATTATTATGACATAATACATCAAGCCCTTCCGAATTGTTATTTTCTTAGAGAAAATTATCATTTTAGACTATCGCCACTTGCTTTTCATATTATGTTGCATTAAACATATAAATACCTTTGCAACTTAGGACTTTTCTTCACAACTTTAGAACAGTTTGTAGAACTTACATATGGTTTAAACTTAGTTTTAATATTCTACATCCTCTATTTTTAACAATTGCACTAGTGACACTCTTGATTTAAGGTTATAAGGTTTGTGCAGCATAAATAAATAAGCAGATTTTCTAATTTTCTAGTGACAGGGTATGCCTTTAGTATGAGCGATCAATCCCAGGGCAGCACCACGTAGAAACCAAAGCATAGCTTGTGCCTTTGAAGGCTAATATACTTGTAGCATGTTAGTAAATTTTTATTAATTAGTATGGTCATTTTATGTCTATTGAAATGCATCTCTATGTATTAATTATAGACTTAGTACATGAAGACGAAACTATAAATAGTAATGTTACTACTTATTTCTATTTTTTAAACTATTTGTTGCAATTAATTACCTTAAACCACTAAACGTGCTCACCCGAATTTCATTGCCTCTTAATTTACTCGAATAAAACATTTATTACTGTTTATAATGAAAAAAAATATATTGCACATAGAATTAGTTATAGTGAGATGCCAGAAATAACCGATAAAAGTAATAAAAAAAACGCGTAAAATCTGACGTAAAGAAGTAAGTGGGAATATAGTTAAAAATATAAACATATATAATAGGTAATATAAGTACTACGAGTCCAGTGTATTAAGAGACAAAACCAATCTGTGTGTGCATAAATTCTTACTAGAAAAGGCAAAACTTTCAACCCCACACAACTGACCCGTCAGCATTACATAAATTGGATTTTCGGAATATTCTTATTATGACAATATTGACTGCTTAGCTTATTTCCAGAGTTAACTTAGATTTTAATCACATTTGATAATCACAATGAAGCACAATGTTAGTTTTGATCCCAAAAACCCTCTCAGGTTCTTCCTACTAAATTCAGATCTTAGAGCTCTCTTGATTAATTTCTACCCAAGTTAGTTGATTATAATAGTTATGCTATCAACGTATACCAATACAAAAATCTTGGTGTTTCCTTGGAATTGCCTATATAAACATTTGATTTAATCCTAGATGTCTGTTAAATTCACTGAATCGGTAGATCCAAACACAAGGAGCCTGTCTTATAACGTACGAGGAAACAAGTTCTGGATTATCAGTGAAGCGAAGCCTTCAAGGTTTTCTATGAAGATTGTCTCCTCAAAATTACTGTTAAGACACGTGTTTTACACAACTGGCTTAATTGTAAGTGAGTTCTCTTTGTTAATAACCGATAAGAGTATTAATTGGTACATAGTAATAACACATGTCATACTATCATATGTCTTTGTGTAATTGATTTTCTTCAGTGTGAACAACCTTTAACCACCAAATGCAAAGCTCGAGAAAAAAATATTCCATGACATTATTTGTAACAGTGTATATTAAAGTAGATCGGGTGTTGTTTAGTATTATTTATTATTCAGTTTAGGTTATATATTTTGTCATCCACCCTCTTATCTTATGGCCTTTTATTGATTTTCATTCTACCCGATTATGCTTGTCTTGTATTTTAAGAAACAATTTCTTTCTTTTTTATTTTAGTAGCAGTTATGTTGTTTATAAGAATTCATAAGGATCTGTATAGCCTATCGGTGGGCATTTCGTGATTTACGTCCATGAAGACTTATTCAGGAAGTTGAAAACTGCAACATACTAAAATTTGGGACATATTGACCGAGAACTAATTTTCACAAGAAACGTGCGGGTCCTTACACCAACAACGAGTCGTTTTCTTTCCAAGAATAAATTTAATCGTTCAGTGCTTATACTACTTTTATTTGTTAACTCTTTCTTCTATATCTTCAAGTGATCCAGTACAATTTCAAGAAATCTTTCGGTAGTACCAAGATACTGTAGTCTTCCACATGTTTTGGAATACTTTCCTTACGTACACTGCGACGAGCAGTTTCGATATTGTATCTAGAGATTTTATCTAAAATTAATTCGCCCTAATTCAAAAGGATCATTTAGCAAGAAACAAACAATGGGAAAGTGCTATCACTTTCCCATTATTTATTTCTCATTATAACGTATAACATGTCAATAGCGTTAGAAAGAAATTTCAGGTCAATTGAATTAGTAACAACAGAGACATTCGCAATTGAACAGAAATAGCCGAGGTACGACAAAGTGACATCCCTTAGTTCCTATACCTACGAAATAATCCGAAGAATTGTATGCCAGCATTGAGGTTCGATAACGAATGTGATTTTTAATTCGTTAGTTGTGCAAGGAATCGGTTGTTTATAGTCATAATCTTCCCGAGATGATTATTGTTTTGTCAAGGGAGCTTAGATTCACGTTTTAAAAATGAGAAATAACTTCTAACGACAAGAGTTCTGAGATAAAATGTGCAATAAAAATCTGAGTTTTTCTAAATTTGGCAACATTAAATGATATGAATTTCTTTCTGGGAATATTTTTCTTGACAACTCATGTAATACCTGACGGGAGGCAAAGCGATAAGAAGATCCGATAGGGCATAATTTGATGACGTGCCGAAGAAGCCATCCAGCTCCTTTACTATAACAAAATATTATGATTTAGAATATTTTTCCCATATAACGTTTCCTTATAGCAAAATTTTGAATGGAGAAAAGTCGTGACTGAACGGTGCTTTTCATACTCGCCTACGGCTCGTACTATAAATAAATAACAGCATCCTAAAAAGACATCTCTTCAGCCACTTCTTGTATAAATACTTTTTATTGACACGAGGCCTGATTTCCAAATATTAAAATTAAACTCAAAAATACATCCAATGTTGCATCGATTCATGAGGTTAATTATAAAGTAAAAATAAATTGAAAACATTGTTTATTCCAAATTAAATACTCCCAGAATTAAAATACATACATTTTAAATATTGTTACAAGAGGTGGCTGAATACTCAGGAACAAATTAAGAAAAATTTCAATGTGTAAATGAAATTGAATCTAGATCTACTAAAATATTGCAGGTACTAAACTTTTTTAATGTTAGAATTCCCTTTAGGAGAGAAGATATATTTGATGTGGATATAAAAATTATTTTGTTGTAATGAAAAAATATTGAGCTATAAAATCGAAGGAAAGGTATCAAATTCTAGTTGGAGCCTTGTAAAGAATTCGTCATAAATCTCATATTCGCTATTCAATATCAATATGAAAGTCGAGTGTGAGCCTATAAAACCCCAAAACATAACATATTGGTACTCAAGTTCCCCTCAATATGATATTTTAGCAATCCCTACACCTGTAGAATCTTATATCTCTGCAAGAAACATCTTTTCCAGAAGTCGTTTCTCTTGTATTTTTATATAGGGTGGCACTAGAAAATGTAAGAAACTTCATGGAAAATTTAAATCATGTTTACTGTTATATTATCAAACTGATGAATTCCTTATATAATTTATTTAACGTCGGCGTGTTTCTGCATCTAAGGCCAATCGCCAACGTCGGGGGACGGGCTATCCCCAACATGGAAAGTTTGCCGAATCTCTTCTCATAAAGGGAGTAGTTATTTTTTATTTACCTAACATCCAGTACACAAGACTTTACAATACTTCGAAAAAATATTCACTACGCATTCGTCATCTAATCTTGCATAGCTAATGTGTATGCGCTAATATACAAACTGCTAGATGGCCATGTGAGGCCGCTGTATTGCCTTGCCGTATAGATGAGGCTTTCTGAAAATGCTACTTCCTGGACGCTGATGGTGTGCAGGACTTGCTATTGAAGAGTAACTGTTCGTTACTAAATTCTAATGTAATATTATTATTGTCACAAATAGGTTGAGTACAAGCTGCTAAATAATTTTTAACAGCTTGCCTTCACCACAACCTCAAAAATTGCACAATTTTACAAATTTTCTGATAATGACACGCCAATACAACAGCATGAGCAAAAACATTTATAAGGTTAAACTTAATTATAGTACCTAAATAAAAATATGTTGAATATTTATTTAGAAATTGTGCCACGTGTAGTTTAAAATGCAAGTGTAATTCCTGAAAAGTTAAATATATTTATTACTTTGAATTTCAGCAAAAAAGACGTAAATAGATAAAATATATATGAAGATATTTTCCACAGAAAACCGCTGCCTAAGGAATCACGACTTACACTTCCAGATTTTTCATCCAAGTCACTTTAATGGAAACATCTTGACTATATTTGCATTTTACTATGTGAAAATTATTGATCATAGAATTTTAATAATATTTGGTTAAAAATGAAGTTTCTAGCTTGCTCTACTTATTTTCCCCTATTCACAACCTACCACCTCCCACCCCTTCAACGGAAACATTTTAATCTGAGGTCATTACAATACATACATGTACTATCTTTCAAGTGAATGTCTCAATTTTAAGTTATCAATCCATTTAATAATGGAGTCGAGGTGGTGGGGGTGGGGAGGTTGAAAAATATTAGAAACAAATTTGAGGCCTTGATTTCTAGTATATACACCAAATACCAAGTTTCTGTACTTTTACCAGCTTCCTTAGCTTATTTTTCCCTATTTACTTCTACTTACCTCCCACTCCTTCAGCCGAATCATGTCAAAATATAATCTAGTTTCAGATGTCGTTATATTACATACTTGTACAGAATATTCAAGTGAAAATCTCAATTTAATTTCATCAACCCTTTTAGTGGTGAGTGGATAGATGGGGGGGGGATATTATAAAAAACTGAAGGCTTCACTTCTAGTATATACACCAAATCTGAAATTTCTGTCCAACCCTTCAACGGAATCATCTGAAAATGTAACCTAGTTTAAGATGTCGTTATAATGCATACGTGTACCAAATATCAAGTGAATATCTCAATTTTATTTTATCAAACCTCATAATAATCGAGAAGGGGTGGTGGGGGGCTGAAAAATATTATAAAAAATTTGAGGCCTTAGCTTCTAGTACATACATCGAATTTCGAGTTTCTGTACTCTTACCAGATTGCTTTACTTATTTCCCCCTATTTACCCATATTTACCCCTATTTGAGCCTGTTTTCCCCCCAACACTTCACCGGATCTCATTATAATATATATGTGTACAAATTTTCAAGTCAATGTTTTAAACCGTTCCGGAGAAAACGTGCGGAGAAAAAAATTTACAGCCAGACAGACCGACAGACAGAAATTTTTTTCTCTCAAATTTAAAATCTCGACGTTTCATGACATTCTAAACTTATTTCAAGAAAAAAAAAATTGAAAATATTTTTACGATTACTACGTGGATGCGGAAGTAATTAGGAAGTCATTGCTTGGAGATTGAAATACGGTATCTGTCAATGTTATCTTGGACATCGCACATTTGTCACGCCTACTCATGATACAAACATACACCTTGTGCTTATGGAAACTTCACACACGTTATTCTCGTACAGCCCTTCTCTTAGTTCACATCCTTGCCACTAGACTTTGAGTTTAGAAAAATTGAGAGGGAACGGCGTATTCGTATTGCGCATGTGATGTATTTGAAATCACACCGCTAGACTAGAGGTTTATTCTGACGTCACGCTGTTTGAGGGGTTTCAGGAAATCAGCAGTCCGGCCAAATAGGAACATGGAAGCAATATGTAGGCTGTCGTCAACTGACAGGAGTCGATTCATGATAGAATGATTTCCGACGCGCAACGATGAACCATCTGCCTACGATCACTCGTCTTCCTACAGTATAAAAACTGTATTTTAGATGTGTATGATTGGATCATGCATCCAATGTCAAACAAAGAGTAGTTTCTATTTTCAACTAAATAGCGTTAATGCTTGTGTATTATTGATCAATATTGTGAAAATATTTTATCTTATAAGAGTATTTCTATGACTAGTTTGTTATAATAAATCTAGATTTGGTACTCTCAATATTTGTTTGCGGCGAATTTGAAGTTCTCCAAATATCTGTAACGATTCCGAAATATATTTCAAGTAGGTTTACTTTAATTTAATATAGATATCTCACCTTTTAGAGCATTTTCACGGAAACATTGTGCTAATTTCACAAATCATATACAGGGGCACCTTCTTCCACATATGCGTCATCTGGATGAGTAATAATGAGTGAGCAGTGGTACTAGCACCGTCACTTTTATCTGTGCAATCCATGAATCTGAGATGAAATCCCCACTCTATACGCCAATTTTACATAGGGGTCACTGTGATTAAGTAATATATTCTTAATTTTCATATTTGAAATAAATTTTGGCGACCCTCAACCCTAGATTACAATTTTCTTTTATTTTGTATTAGTCTTATTAAAACTACCTTAATAATGCTTCAAGGCAAAAGAGATTTATCACCTAATGTTGTAAATTTCGTTTGTATCCGAGAAAAGTTTTGATATCTTGTACACCTTAGTACCATCTTACTCTAATAAAAAAACCATTGCAGAATTGAAAATTATTAGAAATAAATCAGAGGCCTTCTTTTCTAGTATATATAAGTTTCTGTATTCTTACCAACTGTTTTAGTAAAGGAGTGGGGGTGGTGGGAGAATGGAAAATATTATAAAAAGAGCCTGAGGCCTTCGCTTCTAGTACATACACCAAATCCTGGACAAGTTTTCAAAAAGACGGTGTCCTAATTTTTTTTCTAGTTAACGTGAATATTCTTGTATTTGAGTTTCTAGGGCAAATAATAATCACGTAACAGACAGCTTAAACATCAGATTTAACACAATTCATCATAGATATTGAAGACTCTTCAATACACAACTTATTACAATATTACTAGATATGTGCCAGAAAATATGCGTACATGTTTATAGTAGGACAAGAATTTTCAATTAAGAAAATTAATTCTTCTTTTGAAATTTGTAATTTAGTTTTATTTTGTTTCCCATAAATTGTAAATCCTTTGTTGGTTGTATTCAGTAATAAAAACCTTATCTTTTCTAATAGTCCATACGTAAATCATTACCAAACAAAAGTTATATCCTCACCACTTCTATTTCACTTGTGTGAATATTAGAACAATGTGTGACGAATGTTATGACAATATTTTTCTAGCACACTTTGTAGATGTGAGTGTTACAGTTTTCCACTTGTAGCTTACAGTCTGGAGCGCGAGGTGATAGAGGGAACTTGTCAGGAATGATTGAGGACTCTGACGGACTATAACATCATATTACGGGAGCTCCCGGGATGAGATGATAAGTGTGCTGTCAGCCCATCATGCCAGGGGAATTCCCTTCGTATGTTACTGCTATCACAGTATTATTATCTTTGTCAATAATCTTTTGCGATCGATGCTCTACTTCGAGTTATCACCAAAGAAGCAAAATGCTATTATGTCTATGATATAGGTCATTAAGGCCCAACAGTACAATCTACATTAATTTTATATGACACTGTTATTAATCCTCTTATAATTATTTATAAAATACAATTTTAAAACACGTGTGAAATTATATCTCAAGCCACAACGCAGTGAAACTGAAATAAATCCTTTAAGATCAATGTAATTAACACTTAGAAATAAACTAAAAAGCCTGAATAACAAATACCTATAAAATTGTTTTTAATATTGGTTACCTCTTAATTCCTTTTAGAGGATGTATCTGGATATACATCTCTCAAAGAGCTTTGACTAAAAGATATTTACATTAGTATAAGAATTTCATTGTTATATTATAAAACTGTTAAAAATTATATTCTGAAACTAAAATGTAAAATAAGAATGCCGATAAAGGTATTTACACAGAATTTCCGTCTTTATTTACACAGGGCAGTCATTCTAAAAAATTGCTAATTACGAAACGACATATATATTAGTTACAGACAGACCGAAACATCGACACAGCGACATCGACAGATAGAAATTTTTTGTTCGCTGTCACTTAAAATTTGCACTTTTCGTGACATTTTAAACATTTTTAGTATATGGAAACAATTTTTTATAGCATTGTAATAATATTTGAGGCATGTCATAAAAAAATTTGAGTCGTTGGTTTCTAGCCTATACGCCAAAAATTACGTTTTTGGGCTCTTATTAGCATGCTCTACTTATTTTCCACAATTTACGCACCCCCACCTCTTCAAAGGAATCACCTCAATCAGATGTCATGATAATACATAGGCGTATCAAATTTCAAGTAAATATCTCAACTGGATTTTATCAACTCCTTTAATAATGGAGTGGAGAAGGGGGGGGGGGGAATATTACAAAGAATATGAGGCCTTGTCTTCTAGTATAAACATCAAATCGACAGTTGTTACCTGTTACTGATGTACACCTACGTAAGACACGAATGGCTACAAACAGCAACTCTTATGTTAGTAGAACATTAAAGAGCAGTTCAGTGAATAAACTAATAAATCTAATAGGAGGCCCTACATTCCATCTAAGCTAGGAGTTGTTTTTGTTTTATGTAGATCTTATCTAGGTTCCTTTTTTATATCATATTATTTGCATTTGTATTTATATTATATTTGGATAAATAAACTACTTTTATTATTATTATTATCTCAAGTCTCTACTCTTACCAGCTTGATTTATTCATTTTGACCCATTTACATCTACTTACCCCGTCAACGGAATCATGTCAAAATATAATCTAGTACCAGACATCATTACAACACATACGTTTATCAAATTTCAAGTAAATACCTCAATTTAATTTTATCGGCCCTTTAATAATGGAGTGCGGGCGTTGGAGGGGTTGAAAAGTGTTTGAAAAAAAATTGAGGTCTTGATTTCTAATATATACACCAAATCCCAAGTTTCTGTATTCCTACCACCTCGATTTACTTATTTTCCCCTATTTTCCCCAATTTAACACCCAATACAACATATATGTACCTACTAAATTTCAAGTAGAAATATCAATTTTATTTTATCAACACTTTTAGTAATGTAGTGAGAGTGGTAGTGGGGGGTGATGGATAATATTATGAAAACATCTGAGGCCTTGGCTTCTAGCACATGCACCAAATTCCAAATTTTTCTACTTGTACTAGCTAGCTTTACTTATTTTCCCTTACTTGCCCATCCCAACTAGCAAGCAAGCAAAATAGACCAACCGCATAGGCAGAATAATTATACGAGGTCAAGAATTACTTAATTTCGTTTTAATCACTTACTATAAAGTAATAATAGCCTGAAATTCGTTGCTTAGGTTGTAAAGCACTTGTTTTTTACTCAGAAGATGTGTTCATGACCCACTGATCTTGTAAGTAACTCTGCCGAGTTAGAAATTACCTAAAACCTACCTCAAAAATACCCTCAAAGTTCATAGACACATTAAGTTATTTTGAAAGTCAAATTAACATAAATTTTACCTAAAAACTGTCTTCAGAGTCCATAGGTCTATTTAAAGACATTCAGTAAGGTAAGAATTTACCACAAATTGATTTCAAAAATTACCTCTTAGTCATACACATAATAAGTCATTTAATAGGTTGCAAATGACTTTATTCTAACCATTCAAAATTCAAAAAAAGGCGAAGTAATATTTTAGAAAACATCTGTCAAAATAATTACCATTCAGTAACTATAGAGTCCAAATTACCATGGGTATTGACCTGTTGGAAATAACGACAATAGACAAAGTCGAAATTACCAGTAAAAATATACCGAAAAGCATTTTGGCCTTGTTTAATCTTCAAAGGCGAGCTAAATCACAAACTTCATCAGTTAGGTAACATCACTAGGTATCGGTTGTTGTAGAGTGACGCCATGTTATATTGTACACTGAACATTAAAAACAAAATATGGAAAATAAAAATAGATTCAAGCCTTACCGATATTCCACAGATTATTATAGGGTTATAAAGAAAATAGGAGGAAATAATAATGACAAGACACTCAAGAGAAGATGTCAAGTGACAAATACAAAATCTGATGTGATAACTGTGGCATCAGTGACTACTTTTATTAAAAACAATAATCAATTAACTGAAATCAATCAAACAACAGATTTTTGTGATAACATTTCATGAGGATAACTATAGTGTATTTCATAACACCGCGACGATTTTAAAATACGGATTTATAAAATAATCACCACTAGGTCACGAAAATTACTAAACTGGGACATTGGACCTAAGAGTCAACAGTGTAGAGCAAATTGACCTATTTTATCACTTACTTTGAAGTCTATATTTTTTAAATAGGAAATGTGGACCTCAAAATCGAAAATATTGGTTATATCGCCTTCGGTCAAAGAAAACTTGTTTTATAGGTTTATATTCGAGGACAATTCGACTTTCAAGTTTAATATGTAAAAGACTCCATATTTAACTTGAAAAATATTCGTTCGCCATTTTGAAAGATAATGGCACACTGTTTTGAAATTGATATTTAAATTGATTGTTTTGCAAAATATACTTGCAGTTACTTCAATAAATCATATTTTGATTTCCAGAAATCAGTTGGACATATTGTTGCAATTACCACAGTTTTAAAAGATTTAAAAAAAACAACATTTTTAATTTTTATTTCATTTGTACTTATTTTAAGAGCGCACAATTTTTTTAGAAGTACAATAGTTATATTTACAGTAAATTTTAATTCGCAATTAATTTTCTTCCAAACACGGTGAGAGATACCATTCCAAATATAATTTGATTAAATCCACTCATGTGTCTCCTACCAATAGTATATTTCTATCATCGATAAACCATGTACAACTTATAACGTAAAACATGGGCGTCGTGTTGGTCATTCTGTAGTTATTAACCAACCTGCAATTCTAGTTCCCCTTCTCTTAATTGTTTTTGTGGTATGGGTAAATAGCTATTATTTAAGTAATAAATAGAGTAATTACGTTAAAATTACCACAACTTGACTTACTGACAGGGTTATGTTACCTTTAAATGTCTTTGACATTTTGAACAAAATGTCCTAGCTTGCCTAATTTTTGCTTCACATTTACTTTTATTTTTTTTCCCATATTGGTAAACTTGTGGTTACTTTTAGGTAAAAATGCCTATCACCAAATTAGTCAAGCCGAAATTCTGAACTATTAGTAGGACGAATTAACGTAAACTTGACAATAAATGTTGGTTGTGATATTTAACCCCCAACTCTTCAACGGAATCATCTCAAAATATAATCTAGTTCCAGGTGTCGTTATATATACGTGCACCAAATATCAAGTGAATATATAAATTTAATTTTATCAACCCTTTAGTAGTAGAGTGGGGGTAGTGGGGAGAATCGAAAATATTATAAAAAAAACAGACCTTTTGTGTAAGTATATACACCAAATCCAACTCCGAGCCCTTCACCGGATAAGTTCAAAAAATAATCCAGTTCCAGACCTTGTTATAATACATACGTGTGCAAAATTTCAAGTCAATGTTTTAAACCGTTCCTGAGAAAACTTGCGCACAATAAAAGAGTTACAGACAGACAGACAAACCGACAGCCAGACAGAACTTTGTTTTTCAGTAAAATTCAAAAACTCGACGCTTCATGACATTCTAAACCCATTTCAACAAAGAAAATTTTTGATAATTTTTTTACGATTACTATACTTCCACTCTACTACGTACATGTGGAAGTAATTAGACAATTTGTTTACAATACTTCCACGTCGCTACGTGGATGTGGAGGTAATATAAAATACATAAGTAAAATAGGAGAAAATAATAATAAATGGATTGAGGATTAACCCAAGTCCTAAGTAACTTTAAATGTCTATTTCTAATCTGTTTACTAGACGTATATTTGAAGAATCAATTCGTCTTTTGTCATATTTTTTAATAACCTATAGCCATAAGGATTGATACATCATGATATAATTTTTTAAAGTAGTTCTTCACCCAAGGCCATGGAGAGAAATTACGGATCCAGGTGGAAAGAGGAAGTCTAACTAATGTGCTTCTTATTTTTGAAACGTGCCTCTACACATAAAGCTTGGTCTTCAAGTTGTTTGTACATGTTATAGAAAATTTATTATCTATAATATCAAGATTATCAGATTTTCGTATAGAAGGAAATAAAACATGTACTCTGTGTATTTTTATTAAAGAACATGTCGCTTTCTCTCATTTTCTCCGCGAAAATCCAAGCCAGGTTCATCTCGAGGTCCAGAATTTTCGAAAACATGCTAGTTGATTCCTCTATATTATAATTTTCCTGCATCATATCGCTTCGAATCTATGAACGCAGCGTAAATTCATTTATACATAAATTATTAACTAGGACAGAAATCATTTATAAAATCTAGAGCCGAGGTTATGTACTTCATGTTACATACGGCTTTTATTTGGCAAAAATTTTCAAATTTTGCTTTCAGAGGCTGTGAATTCTCCCTCTTGTCGGGCCTGAATACACCCAAGCTGAAGAAAACTAACACAAATGAGAATTAATTTAGCCGTACTCAAACCAGATATTTTATATTCTATTTGTTATCAACTGTGATGATTCAATATTGTTTCCTCGTATAATAACCAGTAAAAAGTATAAAGGAGGATAATAAATCTATGATCAAATAAATTTCGTAAATATTTCCTCATCTAAATTAAACTGAATGGGCGCATAATAAGCAGGATCAAACGGATTACTTTTTCTTCCACTGGTATTTTATAAACGAGAAGCAAATCTCCTATCTGTTCTTAATAGACAGTTATGTGCGTGTTGACATTAACATTATCGTGGTTGACGTATAAATAAAACGACAACAAAAGAAAAGTAGAAATAAAATAGAAATTCCCGTCGGGATGGTTCTATGTCTGCGTTTTAGAGACATCAGTAATTTCTCTGTGAACATTTCATTCTTTTATGCAAAAAAGCAAAAAACCAGCAGCCACGGCAGGGCGATGAAACGTGTTTGTTCATTTAAATGTTGCGCTCATTGACGTAGATAAAGGAATTACTTTTAACATTAAATGTTACAAATATGGTACTGTAAAACTGCGAAAATTTGAAGCATTAAATTTGCAACATTTATAATTCACTGATGCAGAGTCTGTTCTTTCCTCGCCCCCCAGTTTCTAATACTATTAAAAAGAAATTAGCCGAGGACGACTGTACTTGCTGTAAAGTCGTCTTGACCGTTCTATTGTTTTTAACTGATCTATTATTCTGTTGGTTTCCTTCTGTTGTATGGTACGTTTGGCAACATTATGCCATCTGTCCTAGTTTCCTGTTAGACCCACGATCTCACCAAAGCTCTTTTCCATCAGCTCTATACCTCGGATGAATGCTTTGAAGATCGTTCATTTCACTGTTTATCATCGGATCTATCAACAATTCTATACTGTCTTCTCTTCAGTTGAAAGGGCGAAAAAACGGCTGAATTTGGGAGAATGCCATGCTGTTGTACTATCCAGCAGTACTTAGAGAATCAATGTGTTGATGCGATGTTCTGCCAGAAAGAGTTGAAAATCCAAGCCCCTTAAACAATTTACAATCTGTCCAAGGAATTTCTAATGAACTTATCCACTTTTGCAACACGAAATCAATAATATGCCTTCTCTCTGCCTCACTAATGGTTCATGCCCCAAAGGCCTAAAGAAAAATGGGAAAACCTAAGGTGTTAGTCTTATTTTTGTACGCTTGGTGACATATCTTATATCTACCACGCCAAATATTCGACTGGTAAGTTGCTTATTCTGCTACTGTTATTATCCGCCGAATTTCGTATTAGCAGTTGCGGATAATATCAACAAGCGATTTAAGGACCAACTTTTTGCTGTTGATGACTTTCACCAAAATATAATCCTGATATAACAGTTGCTCTCTCAGTTTGTGAAAATTATTTCTCGTATGATTTTAAGAATGCATGCCACTTAGATGAAACTATGTGCCACTTCGATACCTTCTGGACCGACCGACCAACAGGGGTTAATGGGGGTGGGGAGGATGAAGTCTAAAGTTTTTATTCAGAACTTTTGTACCGATGCACACATTAAATCACAATTTTATTCTGTTAACACCTTCTATAATGGAGGGGGGGGGGCAGGTGGGGGTTTACATAGGGTGGCAGATGTTATAAGAAAATTTGATATCATGATTTGTTGTATATATACACCAAATCACAAGTTTCTGGATTCTTAAGCAACTTGTTTTATTCATTTACCTCTAACCTTTCAATAGAAATATCTCAAAGTATAATCTTATAATCTATTTCCACATATCGTTACAATACATGCGTGTACCAAGGGAATCATTATTTTCATGTTATTTTTAACTCCTTTAATAATAATGAAGTGGATGTGGTGTGGAGGTGGGAGTGAAAATATCATTAAACTGAAAATATAAAATATGTACCGATAGTGGTGCCTTTCCAAAGTTTTATGTTACTTCCGGTTTACATGCTGTGTATTAGATTCTTCAAGATCTAGGCAAACTTAAATAGATTGTATATTGGAGCCAATCAAATTGACTATGCAAGTATGTATAGTTTACTAAAACTGATACCGATTAATATGAATTACCAATGTTTCAAATTGTCATAAGCATTGGTTGGATATAGAATCACCTAAAAGCGTATATAAAGAACATGAAAAAGGGACCCAACATCAATATAATTCAAACTGTGCACCATAAATAACAACAAGCTGGTTTCTCAGAAGGGTTGAAACAACGAGTACAAGTAGAGAGGGAAGCTACCGACATATACACACGGATGAAGAAGATAAGTCCTACTTGTAGTATTAGTTTATTAATCCCTATAAATTAATTGGGAAGAAAACTGTATTAGTTTTTGATTTTCACTTTATTTCTTGTCAACATGAGAATTGTTTCGCCACACAGTGGCTTCTTCGGAAGTTGAGTACTAGTATACTAATTTTACAATGCACAAACTATATGGTTTTATACAATTTCCATCTAATCCTAATCTTAATTGGTAAGCGGAAAAGTACAATACAATTTTAATTAATAAAAGGAAAGGTTATATTTGTAGGTAATTTATTGAATCTAATTTTAATAGTCTAAGTAAATAAATTTTGTAAGGGAAATGAGTTTGTTTCAATTTGGTCATTTAATAAAATATCAGACGATCAGTTAATTTATTTCTAGAGATTCTAGTAAATCGAGTTTTAACCCTTTTTTCTCGGTGTGTAAAATTTTAAACTCTTCGTTGAACACGTGACCTACTTCTTTAGGTGGTTAGCATAAGTTGAGTCTGTTTTATTACTGATGTAACTTCTTTTATGTTCTGATAACCGTTTACCAAAATTTCTTCCCGTTTGTCCAATATGTACCTTAGGACGAGCACCACAAGTCAACTTATAGACGCCTGATTTACTTTCTAATGAAATTTTGTCTTTTGCATTTTTTAATTGTTTTCCTATTGTGTTATTAGTTCTGAAAGCTACATTAATACTACGTTTTTTAAAAAAGGGGAAGTTTTTTCTGTTGGGTAGCCGATGTAAGTGAGAACTTTGAAACTGTTATTTTGATCTTTTTTTGTTTGATATACTTCTTTAATGGCTTTATTGAAAGATTTTTTCACAATATTATCTTTTTCCTTCTTCAATTCTTTGGGACTTCCTGCCACATGCATGTTTTCTTTTTAAGCGGTGCTAGGGGAATCTACAAAATATATCACAATTAACCAGTATGATACTGGTAAATAACCTCTACGCCTGTGACGTTTACGTCAAAGGATCAGTTAGAGGCTGTTTTTTTTTAAATAAACAACACAAATAAGTATAAAAACTTGAAATTAAATATTTCGCTGACGTTTCGGAAATATAATCTGTTTCCTTTTTCAAGGCTTTTTGAAAAATCTTTTTTTGCTGTGTATGACAAATACACAGCTCTAAGAATGTTTGTTATATTCAATATCCATAGATACTTACTATTTACATAGAACTGTTGATATAGTTAACGGTTTTTTAGTTTTTATACAATGTTAAGTTTGTGAAGTTCTTCTTTTAACATTGGCAGCCAAGTTGTACAGACATCTACGGAACAATTCGACACGCAACTATCCTCATTCAATAATATTATCGCGGATTCTTTAATTTTTCTTTTTTTGCTATCTGCCTCTTTTGTTAAAATTTTTGCCGAGTCCCAGTTTATTCTATGTCCGTTCTACCACGCGTGTTCGCAGATCTTGGACCTCTGAATTTCATTTTTTCTGATATAATTTTGATGTTCACCCAATCTTACACTAAAAGGTCTGGATAACTGACCCACGTATTGTTTATCGCACTCACACGGAATACTATAAATGCAATTTTTTTAATTTTGCTCGTGGTTCTTCGGTTTCGTCTTTGTCAGAATAGATCTTAAAGTGCTCCTTGTTTGAAATACCGTCCTAATATCAAATCTATCGCCGTTGCGGCGCAACTTTTCTGACAATCCGCATACTTAAGGAATTAACGCTGTGTAACGTCTTTCAGGCCTCTGTCGCACGTGATTGTCATTTTCAATATTTATGAACGTTTTATCGGTTTGACCTGTGACATGGTTTATCTACGAGTACAAAAATATTTCTCAGGTCAGTAGTTGGGGGTCTGATTGATATACAGAGCGTCCCAAATATTCACAAATATTCACCTAGTTCCCTTTTATATTTTCTGCAGATTTTGCTTTTTATTTTGCTTTACTTTGGCAGTTAGATATTACACGTTCTCTTGGGGCTCTTCCTTGCATTCCCTCTGTAAACGGCTATTTACCTGTGGAACGGTTAATAAATAAAAGCTGTATTACTGCGAACTAATGTGTGTCTTGGCAAGTAGACAAAGTGGATGCACTGATACAGGATGTTAAAACGATAACACACATTTCTAGAAAACATGAAACCACATCTGGATGCAAACAGGCAGATTCAGAAACACGAGTCAGATGAAGAACAAACAAGGAGATCATGATAGATGGAAACTTAAGAGAAACATGGAAACTTAAAGAAGCATCTCACAAATACCTACACTTCCCATCCTGCATTCTTACTCCATGCATCATGTGCCTCTCGCTGCTGGCAGACTGGATATCCGGAAGTGGCAGCAATGCCGACCATACGTTGACTAATCAATCAATCAATCAATCAACAAATATTTATTAATTACGGAGATGTTACTAATTTACCCCCAAGAAGTGGTTCGAACTCCAGTATGAACTGTAGGACCTCGCTTCTCTTTACCTAACACAAAATCCTGGTTTCTCAAGGAGACTTGAGAAATGGTCAAGGAAATATAATATTTACAATATTTAATGACATCCATAACAGTCTATATTTTAAAAATATATCGGAATAAATTACTGACTAAGCCCGCCACAGGAAAAACTTTATTTATACAAACTCTTCAAAAAGCGATCTTGTAATTTTGGATTTAAACTGAATCGACTTTTGAGTTTTTCTCACATTAACTAAACAGACATTACCAAACCATAAAAAAGAAGTGGTGTAGCATGGTAGTTAAGGTTAGACTTTCTTCTGCTCTTTAACTTCCATCATGGTGAACATATGCTGCGACGTGTGTTTGCAGGATGTAATAGCTATAGATGAAAGTAAGGCTTGAGATTTGTAGATAATACCACTTTAATGGCAGCAAATGAAGGAGAGTTCATTCAGCAGCTTGACAGCCCAGCCAATAAACTATTACAATTCTTCCCTTTGAAAAACGAAAAAACTAAAAATGCTTAATTTTGGGAAGAATGCTTGTAAAACCTTGAATTTTATTAGAACCCGGAAAGTAATGAGATTCTACTAATATTTATTCTCTTTCACCTCAAAGGTCAAAAAACACATGTTCAAGGTATTAAATAACTGCTATTTATCGCAAGTCAGCTGCTCACTATCCATCGAATAAGATGGTGTAACACCAAAGCAATTTGAGGACAGATATGCTTGCAAAAATATACTAAGAGATTGTCCACTAATGACGATGTTCCAAAGATGAGTAAATTTGTAAAATGGTGTCGACAATTATTTGTAAAGCACAAATTTGGATCGAGTCCAAAATACGACAAATGGTCGATCTAGTGCTATAATCTCAACATACTTCAACTGTCGCGCATCATGTTGATATTCTTGCAATCTTGTTTTTTGTTGAAGAACTGATTAATCCTTGTCAAGGTACGTTGTAGAGAGAAAAATGCAATGAAATAATTTATTCAACTGTGTATTAGAATTGTGGAAATAAATTTTGTAATATATTTTTTTTATAAGGTTAACACAACATATAGGGTGTTCTAATGTTCCATACATGGAGTCACTAAAATAACTTGTTTTCTCAATCAGAACATATCTTATTGTAGGGTTTTATTAGAGGAACGTTAACTGAGACAGTAATCATGAATTTTCTTAACACATTATTGGATCGCTTGAAAAAAAAACAGTATCTGCATAGGGATTTTTATGAATCTGAGCAAGGCACTTAATTTAATAAATCATGTCTTCCTCATAGAAAACTTCAAAAATATGGGTTCAGAGGGAAAACTTGTGACTGGATTATTTCATATCTTTAAATGGCAATATATCTGAAGAACACAATGTTGAAACTGGGGTACCTCAAGGATCTGTCTTGGGTCCTTTATTATTTTTGCTGTATATTAATGACTTATCCGAAATCTTCGATCAAGATAACTTGTACCACCAACTTCTGCCCCCAGCAGGTTAGGAAGTTGAGGTTGCCCGGTTCTCGTTTTGTTTGTGGAGACTGGGTCGTGATTCGGAAATATTTCAGAAAAATTTTTATTTTAGGTTAGGCGCCAGTAGTCATATTAAAAAAACATCTATAACGTACTTGTCTAACTGTACGACTGTGACTACTCAGAGATAATTAAAATGTCATAGATACTCATAGATAAACACTACTTGTTAAATATATCTTGTTTATTGACTCTACAATTATTGAAGTGATTTGAATTTAATTTACACCTTATGGTTGGATGTAGCTACTTCCTTACAGAAAGTTTGTATATATAATAATAAGTATGATTAGGTTGAAGACCAAGAAAAATACAAAATATGACAATTTATCGTAAAGCTGTGATTGAATTAAATGTAAAAAAAATAATAAATAGCTGAAGGCAATATATAACATATAAAAAGTTAGAAATACTAAAATTTTCGAAAATTGAATAATGTAGTTGAACGTTGAGAAGAAATTCAGTTGATACTATATTACCACCGGTTGCGTTCTGCAGTAACCAACCCTGGTCCTCGTCTCACTGAATCTTCACTGTGTTCCCCACTACTTGATTATTGACTTCTAGCAGATATCCTAAGACTTTTCAGAATTTAGACGTCTGTGAACGGTTACCAAACCCAACAACTTGGTCCTCTCATCCAGCGGGGACTATTCTATACCAAGACACTCCAAACTTGGATTTCAAAGACTCCTTCTTGGCAAATAATCTGGTTTTCCTGGATTAGTAGCAGCAGTCCAGTAAAATTCCCAATTTTAAGAGTTAGCTTAACACCTCAATTGGGATTTATTCACTTAATATGGATTTCTTCTTTTAAATACTTGTTGTACCAGATGACTTGTAGGTGTATTGCAAGAGAAGTAACAGATGGCGCTAGTATGCTAATTTCTAATTTAAAGTTGGGTTGATGAACACAAATTCTTCCAGATTCAGTAAGACAAGGACGGCTTCAGGATTGAACTAAAAAATTAAATAATAAGTTTAGTGAATTGTAGTTTCAGACTACAAAAACTTATTGCTATTAAAATAAAAATTAACAAGTGGCATTCAGGTAATTTTGAATGTCACAAACTTAACAATGTTTGCTGATGACGATTCTCTAAATGTATCTGAAAGAACTGTACCGGAATTATTTGTAATGGCTCAAGATATGACAATCAGATGCACTGATTGGTATAATAATTCTAAATTATTCTTAAACATCTCCAATAACGTATTTAAAAATGTCACATCTAGATTCGCCTCTTTTAGTACTAGATATATGACAAAAGTAGTAAGTCAATAGAGCAAGTCAGAAGCACTAAATTTCTAGGAGTACACATTGATTGTGGGCTAAGTAGGATCGAACATGTAACTTAATTAAGCTGTCATCGATCTGTTTTGTGTTGTGTTGGTTAGAACACATTTCCAATGTGCCAACTGTAATGTCTTACTGCCATGTGAACTTTGTGTTTAGAGCTAAGTATGGCATAATGTTCTGGGTGGCATCTCATAATTATGAAAGAATCTTTAAAATTCAGAAATGAGCTGTTAGAATATGATGGGTGTGACAAAAAATACGTCTTGTCCACATTTATTTAAAGAATTAAAAGTTTTGCCTTTAGCATGCATCCACATACTAGAAATAGTGTACTGTTAAATCTAACAACGGTTTCAATAAGAAATGGGTTAGTGATGCTGTAGTAAACTAATGAAGGGTCAGTTGTATAAAAGTGAGAGTTCAGCTGAACTTTGTTTAAAATCCAAGGATTCCATTATTGTAACAATTGTAACCTTAGATTTTGAACCAACATCGGCTGAACTTTCATTGATCCACTTTCATACAACTGACCCTCAGTCAAAATAATAATGAAAAATTGCACAAACCACTTATTTTTATGATAAAAAATAAATTGAAACTACAATGTTACCCTTCAAAGAAATGTGAGTAAATTTGTTTTAAGGTGGGAGTATTTTTCACACTTCTGTCAATGTAATAACTTCGCTCATGTTATATGAGTGTTTTTCAGTAAAATTACAATGAGCGTTTCAAAATTATTTGAAAAAAAAATACATTTTTGTCAGTTTTGATGCTTTTCAGCAGCTAAGCCAGACAACTTGGAATAGAGATAAATTTAATTGAATCAACTTGTTTCGATTGCAAGAATCTGTGACGCTCTATGTATATGAATATGGACATATATATTGGGATACCCTGTATGTAACGAGTTACTCTGTTATTTACAGTGTGTTGGATTTAATATGAATAGAGTAGTATTAATACGAGAAGATACTTGCAAAAAAGTGCGCAAAGACGAGTTTGTGTGTGTCCATTATTCTAATCCAATGAGAGCGAATTACGTAATATCGTCGAATCCAGTGGCACCGGCAACCTGCAGTCACAGGGTCTGTGCTGCAATAGAGTTGTTTTGTTCGGCGTTTGTAATTGAATTAAGTGATATAACTTTACTTTTAGAGAAAAATGTCTTCATCAGAACGGGAAGCTGTGCAACCATGTAAACAGTAAAGTTTGACGAGTTTTACGCTATTGCATTACACAGCTCCTCGACCTCGAAAATTTTATTACAATAATTACATATCCTTATACCCCAGATGACGCTGTCACTGGTAAAAATATTCGCGCACATTAGCTCCGCCCCAAGCATCTTCTCATAATAATACTATTTGACACTCTTGTATTTTCCATATTTTTACAGGTAAATAAATAATTTCTGGTACAACAATAAACATTTATTAACTGCATCTTTTGAGGTATTTATTAAGCAAAGTATCTAAACGAGGCCTACTAGGACTGCTGAAGAAGGTAAACTCACAATATCTAGCAAAAATTTTTTGAAAAATTTGCTTGAAATCAAATGTACCGCACTTTTGATTTTTTAGTTTTGGACAATATAACAAAAGAAACCACTAGAGCAAAGGAAACTTCATATAATTTAATTAAATAAAGAATAATTTAAAACTAATGCTAACAAATTATATTATACCGGATGTAATATCTTTCCACTGACCTTCGATTTGAATGAACTTCTTAGTGTACTTTCGATTATTGGTGGCAACTATTCTCACTTCTGCAGGCTTCAGTTGTTATTCTGGCCCAAACTTCAACATGATTTTTGGATCTCGTTTTGTGAACTTAATTCTTTATTTTTTCCCAAAAATACAAATCCAAAGGAGTAATATCTGGCGACCTCAGAGACCAAAGCTCAAGAGGAAATAGCCCTCTTGAGCTTGGGATCCAATGCTGTAGAAAACATATGTCTAACCATTACCGAACAATCCTACAATAATAAATTCATATTCCATCTAATTAGAAATACATTTCCTCTCACTTCCAATGGGAGATTTTTAATTACTTCCATCAAGTAATTATCAAAATAATTTACCTATGGGGCTGCGCTTAAAGTTGAGTGGAAAGAGAAGGGGCCCAATTAGTCGTTTCATAAGAATTACACACAATACACACCACACGTTGATCTTCTAGGAATATTGGCTTTTACAGTTAATTACACAATGACTAATTTCTAAAGCACAATATATGCAATTCTGAAAAGATACTGCGATAGTGAATGCGGCCTTATCAATATACATAATTTTATTAAAAAGATTTCTGTCCATTAAGAAGTTTCCTTGGACCCAGTAAAAATAATACAATCTTTTATTTTCATCGCCTTCCTTCAAAGTTTGTAGGAATTTTGGCTTAAAAGGCTTTACTTTATAATGAATAAAACATATTCTTGCCCGGTCTTAATAGCTTCAATCGTAATAACAAATTCCTTATTTAATGGCTCTTGGAATTTCATGGTTTTCTTGCAAAATATTTTCGTATTGGGGGCTCTGTGTGGTAGGTTTCCTGGAGTTTCTTTTTTGCGCAACCAGTAACAGTGGTTTATATATTTTTAAAACAAAGATAATCAAGTGACAATGCATAAAAAATATTTGTTTGCACCAACGTGCAGATGTACGTGAAAGACTTGAGACCAAAGCTCAAAAGTTTTTAGAAAAAACTTTTTAAACAATCCTTTTGTGTTTTGCGACACTACAATTACCTGAAAGCTGTCAACATACTCAAGAAAATCAAAAAGTACTGACGGAATCGTCCGAAAACTATTTAAATTGGTGGACATTGAATGTATTGTGGAACGGTTAGTAAATAAAAGTTACTTACAGCGAGCTAATATAGGTCTTGGCAAACAGGCGCAATGGACGCATTGATGCAAGACGTTGAAATGAAAATCCAAATTTCTGGGAAATATGAAACCATATCAGGACGCAAGCGGAGGTGCACACTGCTAGATTCAGAAACAGAAGACTCAGAAGAAAAATAAATAAGGAGATGATGAAGATAGAGGGAAATTTAAAAGAAGCACGGAAACTTAACAGAAGCATCTCACAAACATCTAACTTCCCATCCTATATTCTTACCTCAAGCGTCATGTGGCTCTCGCTGCTAGCAACAAGCATGTCTCATATTCAATACGACGTATGTGGCCGGTCTGACGGTATATAAAAACATCCAGAGTGGATGTCCGGAAGTCGCAGCAATGCCTAGCATACGCTGGCTAATCAAGCAATCGATCAATGAACGACGCTGTGATTTATACTTTCCAAATCTACGTAGTGAAGTCGAAATATAATAGGTTTTCGAAAAAAACAATTCTATTTTTTTGTTGTTAAAAAAGGTTTAAAATATTGAAACGAGGAGAGAAAAAAAACTGTCTGTTGTTCTGTCTGTAACTATGCTATTTTTGTGCGCACGATTACTCTGGAATGGTTTAAGATATTGAAGTAAAATTTGGTAATCGTATGTATTATAACCAAATCTAGAATTAGATTATATTTTGTGCTTATTCCGTTCAGTTGGGGGGAGGAGTTAAATAGGAGTGAATAAAGAAAGCAAGCTAGTAAGAGTCCTAAAAATTGGGATTTGGTTTACATACTAGCACTCGAGGTCTCAAGTTCTTTATGACATCCGCCCCACCACCACCAACACCAATTCATTATTAAAGGGGTTAACAAAATAAAATTAAGACGTAGACTTGACATTTCGGACAATTATAATGAGATGTAGAATTCGATTACATTTTGAGCTTATTCCATTAAAGATTGGGGGTAAATACGGATAAATTAGTAAAGCAAGCTAGTAAAAGTCCAGAAACTTTAAGGCTGGTTTTCGCGGTGTGATTTGGCACGCAAGCTGACTGAGTCAGTAACTGGCTGACAGTTACTGACTTTACGAAAACTTTCTTTCTTCGACCTAAATATTTGAAATGTCGGGAAGGTGAAATGACCAGAAAAGTGCCAAGTTCGTTGGCTTGTAGGGAGAAGAGGAGATTTTGCGGGATATGTTTAACCCCGATTACTGACAACATTCTGAAATTTGTTCCAGAGGCAAGGAAAGCAAGAATTATTTCCAATTTTACCCTTGCTGGCATAGCCTCGCCAATCACTGTGCCTTTGCGCTGAATAGTTGGGACTATTAAACTCAGAAGTTCCTCAAACTGATTAGGCGTCATTCTCATCACAAATTTATATTCAAGTAGGTCATAATGATAGAGTTCTTTTAATATGGCACATGATGCTCCCCTACTTTTCTTACACAGCCAGTCTCTTACCAAGGCCTTTCTTTTCTCTCTCTCTCAGCTTCCCGAAGTATCATTTCATCGATTTCATCACACAGTATTACAGAGAAAGGCCGTATTATGTTACCAACACCTCTATGTTCTCCAACAGACATCTTTGAAATGGCAGCTTATCTTTATACCGGCAATTTCTCTACTGGCATACTAGGCATCGTATAAATGGTACGTGTCAGTAATTTCACGGTCCAGTAGCTCTCTACCCTGTAAAGAAGCCAGCCAGTAGGTCTCACTGTGAAAACAAGCCTTTAGATTTGGTGTATATACTGGAGGGCAAGTTCTTAAATTCTTTCATGACATCGGCCACTCCCACTCCATAATTAAATAGGTTAACAAAATACAATTATGACATTAACTTGAAATTTAGTAGACGTATGTATTATAATGAGATCTGGAACTAGATTGTATTTTTAGTTTATTCGGTTGAAGTGTTTGGGGGTAAATAGGGGTAAATAAGTAAAACAAGCTAGAAATAGTCCAGAAGCTTTAGATATATACTAGAAACCACTATCCCAATTTGTTTTACGACATCTACCACCTCCACCACTACAATATTAAAGGGTTTAATAAAACAAAATTTTTAATTACTACTCACATGCACACATACAAACAAACACATAGTCACTTCTTCAAAACCTATTTTTAAATGCATAGAAATCATATAAAATCATATAGAACTCAAATTCGCCATACTTTGAAGTAGCAGTAAGTGAAGTACTGTCATGACTTTAGTATTGCTCTAATGTAAAAATAGCTACTCTGCAAAAATATCTACCTTTGCCCCTATCCTAATAAATATATGCGCTCCTGGCGAAGCCATTATTTGACGTGAACTGTGCAGTTGTTCTTGTTTAATTTTATAAATATAGCAAACAAAGCTTTGAATGTTTTGAGAGGTGAAGAGGTGTCTTTTAATTTGGGGAAGTCTCGCCATATACTCACGATAGATATTTTAGTACGTGTAGGTAAACATGGATATTTTTAAATTTTGGGCGTTCAGGATATAATAAGCACAATTGTGATGGCACGTTAGTTGGGGAAGATTATCGAAAGAAAACAGCAAAAGATAATCATTAAAGATCAGAAGTTTATTAAAAATTTCGCAATCAACAATACCTATTGAATACAATTAGAGCAGAGTTAATGAATCTGGGTAATCTGTATTAGAGATTTCTAGACATGTAAAACAAGAAAGAAGTAAAAACTGTCTATGTATTTAATAAAATATTCTGTTAAAGTTCAGTTAAAAATATGTTAGGTTAAATAAATTGCAGAAAAACAAAAGTTTTAACCGAGAGTTGAAAATTGATACATATCTGCAAATTTTAAAAATAAGCAACTTCTATCTTTGACACTCTTCGAGCTTTGAGAAAGAACGCTAATTCTTGGAATTTAAAAAAGTAAAATATGACAGATCAATAAAATTTGTGTATACAGTATTATTTTTCAAGCAAGAAGTACCTATTGGAAAAATCAAAATTGACTTAAATTGATTAATACAAAATTTTCCCATAACGTCTGTTCATATTATGATGCAGACTTTGTTGATGACACTCATTAACTTTGGTAGATGTGTATATTTAACAGAAAATAAAAAGTAATGTATATTTAATATCAATTTAATCTAGTTGTCATGTTATTTGGGTACACTGTTTGTTCTCCAATCACACCATTTTGTAGTAATATATGTTTTAACTAATTCAACTGGACTTTTAAATTAAAGATTTAGAATATACTCTTGGTCTGGTAATTTTGAAGTCGGTGTACCGCCCCCACAGAGGGACAAATATGCAAATAAACACGAGAAAAGTAGAGAATTAATAGCAATCTATGAACGGAATTATGTTTTTCAATGAATTTTCTATCAGTTCTGTAAAGAATCCAGATAGAAATCCAAATATTTCAAGTTTACTTCGGTCCAATTTCAGGTAGGGTGCACCAAGTCGGACGAAAAACCGCTGCCTAAGTGCATGGCCACGTCGCCGCACCGCACCGCGCAGCGCACGTCGCACCGGACCTCGCACATCGCTTGTAAAATTAAATAAAACCATGCTTTTAATTGACAGTGACCAAATCAACAATTTGAACCTCGCACATCGCATAACGCACAGCCTAATTATGGAAGAAAATAGCCGAACAATATATGAACAATTAGGTGTTTTCACAAATTTTAAATTCACTTTCACTGTGAGGATAATGCTTTATTATAGTTAAAAATACTTGAATTTTGAGAAACAGTCGAATAATACCTTAAAATAAGCCATTTTCATTTTGTATTGAAATTTTTTCGCCAAAACACTACATCCATTCACTACGCACTCATGGCGTCATCAGTTATATTGTCAGTGTCATTTTGTGTTATAAACGTTATTTTGCAGATAAGTTTCCTAACTTAGCTTTTACAAATCCCGTATTAGGTAGGCGTTACTTATTTAATCACATATAAAACGTAAATAAAGTGAATAAAATGTTGTGTTTAACAATTTTTAAAAGCGATTTAATAAACTAATATAAACGATGACGTCACCGCGTGTTTTGCGTACTCGTTCAATTACTAAAACTTTATGTTATTTATTTGTTGATATTTGAATTTGATGGACGATAGCATGCTGTTTAAATATCAATAAGTGCTTTAGTATAACAAGTACTCTATTTTATAATGTCAAAAAAGCAAATTTGCACATAGTAAAAACACCTAATTAGTACAATTTCTTTTGTATGCAGACCTGACTAGCCGCTGTGGCTGGCGATGTGCGACGTGTGATGTGCGGTGCGCCGATGTGGCCATGCACTAAGGAATCACCACTTCCACTCAGGTTTTCCATTCAAGTCTCTTTAAAGGAAAACATCTTGACTGTATTTGCATTCTAGTATGTGGAAATAATTACATAATAATTAAAAAAAATAAGGCATTGTTTTCTAGCATATACGCCAAACATGAAGTACTTGGACTCTTATTAGCTTGCTCTTCTTATTTTTCCCAAATGACCCCCCCCCCCCACATCCTTCCAATGGAATCCTCTGAATCAGATGTCATTACAATACATACATACACCAAATTTCAAGTGAATATCTCAATTTCATTTCTTTATCAACCCCTTTAAAAATATAGTGGAGGTGGTGAAGTTTCTGTACCCTTACTAGCTTGCTTTAATTATTTTCCCTTATTAACCCTACTTACACACCTTCAACGGAATCGTCTCAATATATAATCTAGATCCAAATGTCGTTATAATATACACGTGTAAAAATTTCAAGTGAATATCCCAATTTTACTTAATTAAGCCTTTTAATAATGGAGTGGGGGTGGTGGGGGTTCAAAAATATTATAAAAAATTCTGAGTAGTTGGCTTCTGGCATATACACCAAATCACAAGATCCTGTGCTCTTACCAGCTTGCGTTACTTATTTTCCCATATTTACACTTATTTAAATCCTAACCCTTCGACGGAATCATATCAAAATATAATCTAGTTCCAGATACCGTTATAATACATACACATGTATCAAATTTCAAGTGAATATCTCAATTTTATTTTATTAAACTTTTTATTAATGAGAGGGGGTGTGGAGGGAGGAGTTAAAAACATTATGAAAAATCTGAGATCTTGGGTTATAGGATAGGTACACACCAAATTCCAAGTTACTGTACTCTTACCACCTTTCTTGACTTATTCCTTTTTATCCCTATTCAACCCTGAACACTTCGCCGGAATTAACGGAAAATATAATCTAGTTCCAGATCTCGTTATTATGCATTATTGTGTACCTTTTATGTCTATATCTTAAGCCGACAGACATTTTTTTTCGCTCAAATTTAAAGTCTCGGCGTTTTATGACATTCTGGTAGGTATGCCTATTTCAACCAAAAAAATGTATGAAACTTGTTTTACGATTACATTACTTCCACTCCACTACCTGGATGTACCAGTACTACATAGTTAAAAATGAACATGAAAAGAAAATGGTGATAATCACGGTATGTATTTTCTCTTTAGAATAACTTTGAAGAAATTTTACACACTTTTTTTTAAGTGTCCTAAGTGGAAAGGTTATATTCAGCGTATTATTGTTTTTTAGTTCAAGATAAAGTGAATTAATTTTCATTATTTCGAGCATAATGTAATACTACTTGCTTATTAAGCTTTACACTCTTTTGATATTTTTACAGAATTCTGTGATCTTACGAGAAAACATATTATTTCAATTCCGAATACCTACCTGCAATTTGTCGAACGATCATCATTCTGATATATTGCATTGAGTTTACTGACATAATTGACATAATTATTATAGCAATAAATGATATTACTTATTATTATTAACATTTTTTTCTTTTCAGCAGCCCGTATCCACATAATTCTGAAACATAGTGCCTACTAAAGTAATCCATGTTACCAATGTGACATATCAGAAGAGGCACAGAAATCCAACCATAAAAGCTGTACATATTTTAAGGAGAAATTTACTCGAAATTAACTTTCTCTGCCATAATCGCAACAATAATATTAAATACGCAAAATTTTAACACTTTAAAATTATATTTCTTTTGCAACCTCTTAAAAACCACTCCATTATAGCGCCCAGAATTTTTATCTGATTTTTCTTGTCTATTAACACATATTTTAAAGTTACTTCAATTTGTGGAATTTTACCCTCCTCAAAGTTGCAAATGGCCCACTGTGGGTGTGGTAAATTTTATGTCAAATTACCTAGCGCTTCACATTTTTTCAGCAAAATAAAAATCGGTAAAAATAAATGAATCTCTCCAGTCTCAGGTCTCCTGCCGACTCTGACTTTTTTCTTGCATTTAATATTTCAAGTCCAATTGACAGTTTTCCGTATTAAATTTCATTTTAACCCATAACATTACGTTCTCCATTTTGAGATTTCCAGAGAAATAAGAAACCATCATTCACAACATCTAATGTGAAAGGCTATCCCAAGTTTTGCTTTGGGTTTCAAGTAATCA
The DNA here is from genome assembly GCA_963583905.1 of Stenurella melanura. NCBI lineage: Eukaryota > Metazoa > Arthropoda > Insecta > Coleoptera > Cerambycidae > Stenurella > Stenurella melanura. The sequence goes on from OY757311.1 coordinate 117,631,556, forward strand.
TAATTCATTAAACACCTTAAAAGGTAATTAAACCGTTCCAGTAATTTAGTTTTCTTCGAAATAGCAAATAATATAAATCTTTTGGAAAATTAAATAAAATTAATTACACTAAAACACCTATATATTGAAATAAATAAATTTTAAGATGGTTTTAATAGGGGGCAATAAGCTATAAACGTTGAAATAGCTCGACAATTTATATTAATGCATCGGCAGTGAAGGGGTTGCTGGGAAAAGGAGAATCAAGATGAAGGAGTACAGAGGATTATTCGTGTATGTTATGTCTTTTTCCATTGGCGTATCTTTTAAAGTGACTAATTATAAATGACAGAATTTTGACTTAATGAATCGACATTGAATTGTCTTGCTTCGAATATGAAACGAGATACATATTTTAGATGCAGTGGAGAACCGTTACAGTTTTATTCGGGAACTGCTCGACGAAGCATAGATTTTAATGTTGGAAATTCAGTATTTCTACTAAAACCTATACAATTCAGAAACTGCCGGTTATTACTTATTTATACAATTTTACACATTTTGAAATTGTAATTTTTTTAACTTTATTTTTTTTGTAAATTATAGTTTATCTGAACTACGAAAATGTTTCCAGTGACTCTCCTTCTCTATTTCAACGAATTTGCGTTCTTTAGAAATCAGAGGAAGAGTTAAAAGAGTACATAAAATTGAAGATCGCTCCTCATTTGCTGTCTCTAATAATTACAGTACGATGTGAAAAATGTACCAATCAATGTCAAGAAATGTCAGCGATTTCAACAAAATGACTTACGAAATTGATGGTGGAATGCATTTACATCATGTTAAATGGCAATATATATAATTATATGAAACACATAAGAATTTATTTGGTCGTCTCATTTTAGCATGAAAAACCTGGAAATCTTCAAAATTGAACGTACAGGGTCAACTGACTTCATTCTTGTTGCAAGGAGTTCAGAAAGACATTTAGAAAAAACAATACCTTTTATTTTTTGACGGAAACCTTTGGTTTCATTTTTTGTCCAGTAATTGGCCAATTTAATTAAATTAATTGAAAAATTTGTTATCATACACAATATGTCATAAAATTAGACGAAAATGGTTATTAGAGGGTTTTTGGCGTCGCTGATTACGAAGTCCAATATGGGAAATTCAAAATGGCAGACCGGAAGTATAGTCAATTTCTCTGGAAAAACTCGCCAATTTTTATTTGGGGCTGAAAATGGGAACTCGGAGGTTTTCGCGGTGGCTGATAACGAATCCAATGTCCAAGTAGAGAAAATTCAAAATGGCGGACCGGACGTGAAGCCAGATCCTCAGGAAAACCTCATATTCTTTCCTTTTTTGGGCTCAAAGTATGAAAAACACGAGTTTGTCCTGAAGAATTTACTACTTTGGGTCCGACATTTTGAATTTTCCCTAACTGGACACCAGATTCGTTATCAGCGATAACGGAAACCCCCGAGTTTCCATTTTCAGCCAAAGAAGAAAATGATACTAATTCTTTCGGAGAAATTGGTTGTTCTTGCGGTCCGCCATTTTGAATTTCGTAAATTGGACTTCTCACTCAAGATCAGCGACCTCAAAAATTCCCGAGTACTCATTTTCGTCCCAAAAGCAAAAAAAATACGAATTCTTCCTGAAAAATTGACTCTATTTCCGGTTCGCCATTTTGAATTTATCAAATTAGGCCTCGAATTCGTAATCGGTGATCTCGAAAACCCCCGAGTACAGATTTTCAAGGCAAAGATATCCATTCTCATTTTTCTGGAGAATGGCCTGATTTCCGGTCCGCCATTTTGATATTTCCAAATTGGACTTTAAATTCGTGATCAACGACCCAAAAAACTGCCGACTAACCATTTTCGTCTAATTTTATGGCATTTTGTGTATGATAACAAATTTTTCAATTAATTTAATTGAATTGGTCATTAAAATTAGACAATTATTGAACAAAAAATGAAACCAAATATTTCCCCCAATAAATAAAAGGTACTGTTTTTTCTAAATATCTTTCTGAACTTTTTGCAACCAAAATGAAGTCAATTGACTCTGTACTTTCAATTTCAGAAGTGAAATGTCAAAATGACGCGACTAAATATAGTATTAATACGGTTGTTGTGTTTGATGACTTGGAGAAGAAAACAATTAAAGTCACAAAAAGAAACCCCGTGATCTTTAAAAACTAATCTGAGGAGTGTTCTTTAGGAAGATATGCAACTTTTTTTCCCTAATTATTGGCCATGGATGAGTTCCATCAGACAGCTACGAAGATGAGGAACAGAGGAATAATAAGGATACACACATTTCACGCTCGGGGGTCCATCAGGACGACTTAACGACACATGGACTGGACCGTGGATAGTACCTCAGTCGCAGGTATTTTAACTGGAAAGGTAATGTCACCTATCGGGGCTTTTTTCCGATCATTTCACTTTGATGCAGATTACAATGAGCTTTAGTCCAGACAAGGTTGACAGAAGCCCCTCTTGTGACAAGGAAACCAGTTTTGCAGCAATATTCATTCACAGAATCAGAATAAATAGTTTTATTCAAAAAGTTAAGTGAATCGGCGAAGCTCAAAACTTCCTCAATAGCTACAGCTTCGATTGTAAAAATGGAAGCTTCAAGATATGCAACTTAAATTTGCAGAAGAGAAGTTTCATTCAAACTGCAAAACGAAGCGAGTAGAAGTTGCCATCAAGCGAGGAGCGGCCGACTACAAATACCTATTTGATCACTGTTTTGCTCAAATACTGCTTAATTTACATTTACATGGTTAACTGAGATTAAATACACAACCAATATCGTTTATGTTTATTGGTCAAATAGCTATTCCTAGTCGGTAACGCTGTACCGCAACTCACACTTATTTCATGGTAGTCTTATTAAAAATATGTTCTATTGACTGAAGTACATCAGGTTTCCCGTTTGCAATATTGTCAACTACATTAAATATCATTTCATTATTAAGTGGGTTAAGAAAATAAAATTAAGGTAACGACTTGAAAGGAACATGTATGTATTATAACGTAATCTGGAACTCGATTATATTTTGAGCATATTCCGTTGAAAAGGTCGGGGGGTAGACAGGGGTAAATAAATTTAAATAAGTAAAGCAAGCAAATAAAAGTCCAGACACTTGAAATTAGGTGTATATATCAGAAGCCAAGGTCTCAATTTTTTTTATGACATCTGCCACCACTACCACCACCCACATTCATTATTAAAGGAGTTAACAAAACAAAATGTTATTTAGTCTGTATACAAGAATAATATTTCTCTAAAATTTTTTGGAACCAGCCATCCTCATTACCACCCTATCCCCATTATTTACAAAAATAAAATATTCTAGAGTTATTAGATGCTGTCGATGCGACCGATGGGTCGGAATGTCAATCGAAGTTTCGGTACGATTGGTGGAACGGTTAGTCGGATGATCGCACGGTTGGTCCGTCAGTCGCTCGGATGGTCGGCTGGTCGGCTGATCGGCTGGTCGGCTGGTCGGCTGGTCGAAGGGGTACTGAAGTGGCATATAATTTTACAGGCTTTTGGGGCAGACGATTTCAAATATGTAATTGTAATTCTATGAGCAATTATTTCCACATATTGGAGTGCAAATATAGTATCAATATGTTTTTCCTTTAGAGAAACTTGGACCGCAAAACTTTATGTGGAAGTAGTGATTCCTTAGACAGTTGTTTTTCATTTAATAGATTTTTCCGTTTTTTTTTTCGCAAATTTTCTTCTAGAAAACATTAATTCTGAGCAAATAATTGTATTTAGAGGTGACTCAAAATTTAGTCTTGGGCCTTATACATTTTCTTATCAACATCGTATTTTCAAAATATTTAGGAAATATTGCTTGAGATTTATTTTGGACACCCGGTACTTAATTCTTTAGTAACGGATATGATTTAGTACATTAGATTATTTAGCTTATTTATCGTTGAAACGGAATACGTTTTAGTTTGTATCGAAAAGCCTTTGGGAACGAAGTAAGTCACTGAACTTACATTATAACTAGGCTGGAAATGCTGAATCGCGAAAAAAATAACGATGCCGGTGGGCAGTAAAAAGGTCAGTTGGGTTTGGAGTTCGAACAGTTCTGCAATGGATACTGCATGGCCCCAACTCCTCCCCTGGAGAGTGGTTGGAGAGTGGGTTGGATGTAATAATAAAGAAAATGTAAGTACAACGTTTGCCTATAGTTATATTCAGTTAATAAACTTGTATCTTGTTCTCTACCACTAAAGTATATATTCTATAATTAAATTAAACCCTCTCGTATGCCAAGCGAGTTTAAAATGACTTTAGCCATGGGTATTGCCGATGAGGCTCCAGGCAACCGGACAGTGTGGGAGGTACTTGTGGACGTCGCGTATTTCACTCAGAAATAAGTCTTACAGCACCAAGGGGCATGTTCTACGTGACAATATATAAGTTTTTTATGGAACCTCAGAAGCTTACCCATTTCTTGGCGTGCCTGTGATAATTAATATGTAGTCTCTTGGCTGCATTATTGGAGATGGAGACACGTGAACGATCTTTGTAATTCACTGAGGTATGGAAATACTCTACTTCGGTGAAAGTGGACACCACAACCTCCGATAAATGCAAAGTTGACAAAAACTTCAGACAGGGTTATGCTCTGTCATCGTCTTTAACATTTATAATGAATGCGCGTACTGGCAGGGTAGTGCCACAAGGTGGAACCAAGATTTTTAGCTTGAGATTTCCAGAAGATATCGTCATATTTGTAGCAAACAAAGATGAGTTCATACACTTGCTGCATAGGCTCCATTCAAAGTTCTGATTAGGGTTTAAGTATAAACTGAAAAATATTATAAGAAATTTGAGGTCCTGACTTATAGTATATACACCAAATCCCAGTGTACTCTTACCAGGCTGCTTATCAATTATTTTCCCATACCCTTCAACTGAATAATTTCAAAATATGTTCTAGTTCCAGATGTCGTTATAATGTATATATGTACCACATTTCAAGTGAATATCTCAATTTTATTTTACCAACCCCTTTAACAATTGAGTGAGGGGTGGTGGGGAGATGTAGAATACTATAAAAAAGTTCGAGGCCTTGGCTTCTAGTGTATTCACCAAAACTCATGTTTTTGTACTCACACCAGCTTGCTCTACTTGTTTTTCCTTATTTACCCCCAACCCTTCACCGGATATGTTCAGAAAACAATCTTGTTTTAGACCTCGTTGTAGTACATACGTGTATAAAATTTCAAGTCAATATCTTAAACCATTCCAGAGAAAACGTGCGGACAAAAAAAGTTACAGACAGACCGATAGACAGACAGAAACATTTTTTTCGCTCAAATTTAAAATATCGACGTTTCATGACATTCTAAACCTATTTAAACAAAAAAAGTTTTTACGATTACTGTACTTCCAATCCAGTACCTGGATGTGGAAGTAACTGGAAAGTCCGCGATACAAAAAAATATAAGCAAAATATTTACAGCAGTGGAACATTTATTATTAAAATTACACCTCACAATTTACGTAAAGTGAGATAAATAATTCAAATGCATTCATACTAGCCTCCCTTTTATTAATACCAAGGCTCCGCCCCTGTAATCCGCTGATGAAAATGTAGATGTCGAGTTGCGCGAGCAGTATCTATTAATTAAATATGCACTAAACATGAAATTCATCGTAAAGTGTCGTTTGCAAAGATTATATCCTCTGTGTGTATTCGGCGTAACGTTGGCGGCGGGAGCGGAATATAGGGCGGGGGTGGTGCAGAATATTAACGAGTAAGGTGCGAGGCAGAGAGACATATCTTCGTCCATATAAAGTGAATCCTCAAGCCGTTTTGTCGGCAGTTTATGCTTGGAAATGCAAAACCCCGACTGTTTTACATTTCAGTAAGCTCATATTTAATGGCAGAGTCTGTGAACTATATTCCCTCGGATCGGGCCGCATATGCTACCCCTCCGTATACCAGATTTAGAGCAGCTTAGATTTTATGGAGCAAATGAAATTACATTCCCCTTTAAAATATGATGAGCTTTCCCGATAATGAAACCGACTCAATCTCGGGATATCTGCTTTTGCTCCTTCATATATGCTTCTCTTTATCCAAATGAATCGAGTAAATCACGCCACCTTCACTTGTTACGACTATCCCAGACACTTGAGTTAATTAGAAGTACATGAAGCATCGTATAAGTTTCCACGTGCATAGTTTTAAAATTGTTTTCAAATCAACTAAAAATTTTTATGTTTGCCTACTGAATTGATCAAGCCCAATATAATTTAGGTGTTTTCACTATGTGCAAATTTTCACTTTTAATATTATTAAAATGAGGTACTTGTTATATTAAAGTATTTATTGATATTTAAATAGCATTCTATCGTCCATCAAATTAAAACGTCAGCAAATAAGTGGCATAAAGTTTTAATAATTGAAGGAGTGTGCAAATCACGCTTTGTTTGGTGGTGACGTCATTGGTTTTATTGGTGGTTTAAATCGAGTTTAAGTAGTGGTACACAGAACATTTTATTCACTTTAATTACGTTCTACATGTGGTAAAATAAGGAATCTATAATGCAGGATTTGTAAAGACTACTTTTGGAAATTTACCTGCGGTAAAAGTGTACGCTTTTAGATGTATTTTTGCATCTTGACACACAACGTCACTTAGTTTTCATTATTAAAATGGTATAGTATTTCTGTTATTAATTTTCAAATTCAGTCTAAAACGTTGCTACCAGGATAAGTCATTTTAAAGCCTGAGGTGGTGGAATAAGAGCTGAGGCCGTGTTTGAATATTTTAAACGATATCCGTATAAAAATATAATTCACCAGATATGTTCTGCGCTTACCTCAAACGAAAGGAGTTGATTGTTTACCTGGCTCACCATTACAGGCCCTCTGCCTGATTTGATTTATGTCGGTCCCATAGCCGTAGGTTAAATTATATTTATTTAATTTTATTGAATAATTTATGAAGTTGTTTTTTAAACTAACATTATTTACTGTAAGTAAATAATGTACTATAAATAAATCATTTAGATCATGCCTATCAATTAATATAAAGTAGTGAAGCAATATTTTTAATAATCAAAATGTGATTCTAAAATTCACGCTTCTGTCGTCTGGTGGCCTGCAGTAACCGGGCGTAACATACGGCAGAAGCTAACACAACTCCAAAGACTTGCCTGCCTGGGAGTCACAGGAGCATTACGCACAACCCCCACGGCAGCTCTGGAGGTCCTCCTGAACCTCGTGCCCCTTCACTTGGTGATTGTGGCCGAGGCTCGGAAAGCGGCCTACAGACTGAAATGTGGTGGTCAGTGGAAGTTCGGAGGAGAGCAATTAGGCCACACAAGGGCCCTATCTGATGCGATAGAGGCCACCCACTCCTGGAGGTCAGGAGTGATGACGTAGTGCCTTCCTTCTCCTTCGCACAACCCATTGAGGTGGTCATCCCCAAAAGGGAAGACTGGAACTCACTCGAGGACACACTCGGGCCTGCCGATATCGTCGGGTTTACAGACGGATCGAAGCTAGAGGAAGGTACCGGAGCAGGGATATATGGGCTGAGCTTTCCTATGCCCTCGGCAATTTCGCCACAGTATTACAGACTGAGATCTTTGCTATCTTGGTCTGTGCACAGGAGAATATCCGAAGGGAATACTCCAACAAACACATACACATATGAAGTGACAGCCAAGCGGCCCCCAAGGCCCCCCCTTACATCGACAAGAACCAAATCAAAATTGGTTCAAAACTGTAAACAGGCTCTCTGCAGACTTGGCTCATCCAATTGGGTCAGGCTCCTCTGGGTGTCTGGACACAGCAACATTGAGGGTAACGAGCGGGCAGACGCTCTGGCCAGAGGAGGCTCTCGGAAGCCTCTACTGGGTCCACAGCCGGCCCTAGGTTACCCTAGATCCAACGCCAGGAGGTTAATAGAAGACTGGGCCCGCTCCCAGTTCATTGACTACTGGACATCCCACCCAGGACTCCGACAAGCGAAGCTCCTCATCTCAGGGCCCTTGCCGGAGAGAACAAAACAAATTCTGCGACTAAGCAGGAAACAAGTCAGAGTCGTAACAGGTCTTTTGACCGGACACGGCTCTTTCAGGAAACACCTGCACACCATGGGGGTGGTGGACCACCCCGACTGCTGGTTTTGCGAGGACGAGGAAGAAACTTCTATCCACGTCCTGACTTCCTGGCCTAGGTTGATGAACCTGAGGCACAAACACCTCGGCATTGGCTTTCCAATGCTGGAGGAAATAAGAAATTCCCCCATAAGTAGGATTCTGGCCTTTGGACTAGAATCCGGCCTGTGTGAGGGCTTTCAATAAATTCGTTAGCGGTTGCACAATGGGCCACAAGGCCTGAGTGCGGCGACCTTTGCTCGCCCCGCTAGAAGAAGAAGATTCTAAAATTCAATAATTAAAAATTGTGGATCGAAGCTCATGTCCATCGTTGTGAAATATTCCTTTGTCTGTCTTTTTTTTACCAGTTCCAAACTGAGTGGATATTCTTTTAGGACTTTGCAAAACGACATGTGTTTACAACTTACAATGATGTTTGCCGACTGACAATGCAACTGATGACGTCATGATTGCGTAGTGAATTAATGTAATGGTTGGTCGGTAAAATTTCAAATTAAAATTAAAATAGCTTATTTTAAGGTATTATTCCACTGATTGGCAAAGTTCAAGAGTATTTATGCATAGCACAGCCACACAAGAAAAATTTCTTTCTGGCCTGGGGATCTGACTATGTTTACTATATGTTTTTGTTGTCGCTGAATTCGAGGGGGTCTATTTAATTCCATCACATCCGGATTTTACCATAACCTCAAAAAACCCATAATTTAAACGATTTCGACATCTCTTCACATAAATCGTTATAACTTTTTCTACACAAATATGGCCCCCTCTTTTTTGTACTATATCGATTGCAAATTAAATTTCCAATCTGATGATGTAGGGCACGATATTTTCCCGGAGCTTTTTAAGTGAGATATCGGCCGCCAAAGTGAGAGGTCCGAGGATTTCGCTTCTCGAGCGACACGGCCCAGCTTCGAGAGCCATTTCTGCCAAACAGAAGCTAACAAAAATCTGGAAAAATTCAGAGCTGCGTAGATAGACGTAAGAAATCGTTTGGCGTAAATTGGAGGTTGGTGCCCGCCTTGGTTTTCGAGATATGGCCTCTCGAAGTCACCGGAAGGTGAAGGTTGAATTTTCTTACCGCTTCCCGAGGCTATATCTCGAAAACGAAACGAGATACAGAGCTGCGTTTTACACTATTCGATTTCTCGCCTTCCTACATGCCTCTGAATTTTTTCAGATTTGTGCTGCACTTTCATTTTTTTGCAAAATTTCTAAGGTAAAGCATCTAAAAAATTTAGAAATATGTAGGAAGGCGAGAGAAATTGAATAGAGTAAAACGTAGCTCTGTATCTCATTGCGTCTTCGGGACATAGGCTTGGGAAGCGGTAAAAAAAATCAATTTTAACCTTCCAGTGATTTTGAGCGGCCATATCTCGAAAACCAAGACACACCTCGACCTCAGATTTGCGCCAAACGATTTGTACATCTTTTTACGTATCCCTGAATTTTTCCAGATTTTCGTTAACTTTCATTTGGCAGAAATGGCCCCATCCTGATGTGATGGAGTCTACCGACCTCGGATTCTGATTCAGCGACCCCAGAAACATATGGTAAGCATGGTCAGATCCCCAGGCCAGAAAGATTTTTTTTTTTGTGTGGCTGCGAATCAAATATTATTACCTTCACACCTCGAAGAGAATTTAAAATTTCTGAAAACACCTAATTGGATAGTATATAGAACATGTTAAACTTTTGTTTCAAACATTCAAAATTGGTTCATTTATAATCCTTTAACGTTAGAACGTTAATTAAAAACTTTCTCTTATTTAACAAGCTATTTACAAATTTTATGTATATCAATATTAAATGAAGGTAAGTAAATAACAAGCTAACCGTTATACTCTTCGCCGATTTACTGCACTTTTTATATTGCACATTCTATAGTATACTCTTCGCAGTTTTTTGTAAATAATATTAGTTTTAGACATGTTTAGTTTCATTACAAAACATAAAAAAAGTACGTAATTTTTTTTTATTTAAAAAAACTGTTTTGTTTATCGATAGATTTTGCTGAAAAACAATAAAGTTCTTCCTCTAGCTAACGCTAACCTACTCTCCAAGTTTCAATACAATCGGACATTTCGTTCTTAAGTTATCGTGCTTACAAAAAACGTGACGGACGAACAGGCAGACAGACGGACAGACAGACGGACAGGCAGACGAACAGACAGACGGACAGGCAGGCGGGCAGACAAACGGACAGACGGACGGACAGACAGACGAACAGACAGACGGACAAACGGACGGACGGGCGGACATTTTGAAAGTTGTTTAGAATTCGATCACAGTGATATGAAAATTTTTTCTCTACGAGCAATATTACCGGTTTTAGAAATGTGCCGATTGAATGCAATATACTCTTCGTTTTGTATTTGCGAAGAGTATAATAATAACAGGCATACATGCAGCAAACACGAAATTCTAGTTAGTGGAGTAAAATCGAACTAAAAGAGTCATGTTTAGTGATACAGGTTTATAATCAAACCAAAATTACAAGTTGCGCTATAAAGGTAAAATATACGTTTAAATATAAAAGTGTGAACTAGTTCGCTTTGGCAGATTAGTCATAAAATATATATATATATATATAGAACTTTCTTAAAACAAATATTATCTGTAAACCCCAGATTAAGGTTCTCCGATTATCTCAGGTCTAGAAACAGGATTGATGTCAGATACTAGACACAAGCTCCCCATCCATTGTGCACGCACATATGGAACAGATAATGTGTTAAATATATTATTTATCCGTAGTGTTATTTAATAAAATTTAACCGTTCCGGAGAAAACTTGCGGATAAAAAAAGTTACAGACAGACAGACCAACAGACAGACAGACAGACAGACAGAAATTTTTTTTTCGCTCAAATTTAAAATCTCGACGTTTCATGACATTCTAAACCTATTTCACGAATAAAAATTTTTGAAAATTTTTTTGCGATTACTATAGTTCCAATCCACTACGTGGATGTGGAAGTAAAATTGACCTCTGGCACCCCACCACCATCATAAAATTGTGAATGAGTATTTTTGCGAGATTAGAAATTCTTGAAACAATTTTTGGCACCGGCCACTTCCATCATCTTCTTGGGGCAGAGTATATCAAATATTATATTATATCATATCCACATACTGGAGTGCGAATATAGGCTCAAGATGTTTCCTTTAAAGAGAACTGGAATGGGAAATCTGGATGTAGAAGTGGTGATTGCGTGTTTGTTTTTGTATGCTTTTTATACATCCAGTGTCCGCTAAAAAGCCTGCTTTTTTAAGCGGGTTTCAGCATCAGTTTCAGCATAATTAATAACCCAAAGTTGCCAAAAATATTTGGCATGTCACAACTATGACACTTTCAAAATGTCATTGGTAACTTTAAAATGGCCTAGAGTGCCCTTATTTATCAAAACATGGTAAGGTTATTTGTAATTACATTAAGAATTTAGATGTGAAGTTTGCTTTGAAAATTTCAATGTTTTAGTTTTTTAATTTTTTCCAAAAATATGTAACATTTAATTCTTTTTAAATTTTTTGTTTACTAGAGTTAATATGAAACATTTCAATGCAAAAAATACATAAATGTTGCATTTATTTTTGAAATGTAATTAATAATAGCAAAAAAATATTTTTTACAAAAAACAATAGGCCAATCGTGGACTATTTTCACTAATTCTGAACCCCTACTCTGGAATTTTGCACGATAATAGGTTTAAAAATAAAAGAAATAATTGTTCATTTAAATCACATAAATAAAATTCAAATTCCTATTAAAATTACTTCAAAAACCTTAAGAATGAATAATGCAGATTTATTTAATAACTTTAAACCATGTGTGCCAACTATATTCTCTTAAATTAAATACTGCATTTCTTTCTTCCTTTCCTTTCCATACATGTTATTGTCTTATGGCAAAATTCTTTGGTAAAAATATCAGCTGCTGTTCTCCTATTCGTTCTATTTTCGCCGCAAATTAAAATTGTATCAATTTTTTTTTCTTCAGTTGGATTTTTTTAAACGATCAAGAGCAACTGATATTCAGATATTATTATAGACATTAATGAGGCATCGATACGTCAAAAGCTAGCATTTGTTTTCAAAACTTAATTGATTACCTAGCGAGAGTTATTAAATAAATCCGTATTATTCACTTTTAAGCTTTTGGAGCTAAATTTTAATAGGAATTTTAAGTTTTATTTATGTGATCTAAATTTGATTTAAATGATCAATCATTTCTTTAATATTTAAGTCGATTATCACGCAAAATTTCACAGTAATGGTTCAGAATTATTTAAAATAGTCCACGATCGTCCTGTTGTTTTTTTTTTTCAATGTTTTCTTGCCGTTATTAATTACATTTAAAAAATAAATGTATTTTTTGCATTGAAGTGATTCATATTAACCGAAATGTAAACGAAAAGTTTAAAAAAATTAGGAAACTAAAACATTGAAATTTTCAACTTCACATATAAGTAGATTCTTAATGTAATTACAAACAACTTTTCCTTACGGTACTTTTCCACATTTTGATAAATAAGGGCATTTAATGCAATTTTAAAATTTCTAATGATATTTTGGAGATGTCATAGTTGTGACATGACAAATATTTTTGGCAATTCTGTGGTTATTAATCATGCTGAAAACCGTTAAAAAAAACATATTGAATAAAAAAGTTTTCCATATGGTGCAGATTTTTTGGCGGACACTGTATAAATGGTTCATTTAGTGACAACTTTTGTTCTTTTATTTTCAATACATAATTCTTTGTTTCATGTATTACCAACCTGAAATGCAATTATATTATATTTAGACAGAGTAGTTAGTCTTTAACCCAAATCACGGTATATCTACACATTTTTCACATACACTTATAATGCGAAAATAGAGTTTTAATGTTCTACAGAGAAATTGATAAAACACTATTTTATTACTCTAGTACTACCACATAATTAATCTATTTGCACATGATTTTGATTATAACGCATTTTCTTGCCAATGATTTGAACTTATGCCTAAATTAGTTACAAAACCCTAATTAACTGTTTCGAAAACAAGGATAAAAACGTTCTCATGTTTTTGATAGCTACCGTATATAAACCAAATATGTACGTTTACAATGTAAGAATGAACAATTGAACAATCAGCTATATTGCGAGTATCGGCGAGCAGTGCACCTGATTCTGATTTATTTGCCCATCCCTTGTTGGAGCCATAAAGCGAGTAGGAGGGAAGTTTTATTGTCGATACTAAGATACTAACTCAATGAAAATATTTCACTGTACCGATTTTATTTTCCAAATTTACATTTTCACAAAACCATTTTATATTCGCTATTCCGAATGGCACACAAAATTTACTTAATTTGGCTAATGGATATTTTATTATCATATGTATTTCTATTATTATTTGAAAATTTGACAGGATAAATTTAATAGTACAGGTGAATTGATTTTTAATATTGAGTAGCAAGCGTAGGCTAATATTTTCTGCAAATGTCTATAAAAATGCTTACCTTTCAACAAAGCCATGAGTCACGTTGGGCAGAATATATGTTTAAAATTGTTCGTCTTTTACTTGAAAAAACTGAACTATATTAAAATACATCAGCGTAAATAAAATTTCATAGAATTAGATTTTGTTTTAGTTGGCATGCCGCTGCCTAAGCAATTACTACTTCCACATCCAGATTTTCCATCCAAATCTCTTGAAAGGAAAACATCTTGACAATATTTGTACTTTAGTATGTGGAAATTATTGCTCATAGAAATTTAGTAATATTTGACGCAGATATACGCCAAAAATGAAGTTTCTGGACTCTCAATTTACAACCCTCTCGTGCACCAAATTTCAGCTGAATATTTCAATTTTATTTTATCAACTCCTATAATAATGGAGTGGAACTGATGGGTGGGGGGGTTGTGGGAAATAATATTATAAAACTATGTGAGGCCTTGGCTTCTACTATATACCAAATTTCAGTTTTCAGCTTGCTTTACTCATTTTATTTTATTTACCTCTACTTACCCCCCACCCTTTCAGCGAAATCGTCTCGAAATATATTCTAGTTCCAGATGTCATTATAATACATACGTGTATCGAATTTCAAGCGAATATCTCAAATATAATTTATTATCCCCTTTAATAATATAGTGGGGGTAGTAGATGGGTTGAAATATGTTATAAAAAATCTGAGGCCTTGGTATCTAGTATACATCAAATTCCACATTTCTGTACTCTTACCAGCTTGCTTTATTTTCCCCATATTTGCCCATATTTAACCACAACCCCTTAACGGAATCATCTCAAAATATAATCTAAATACAGATGTCCTTATAACATGTATTATGTATCAAGTTTTAAGTGAAAATCTCAATTTTATGTTATCAACCCTTTTAATAATAGAGTTGGGGTTGGTGGACCACTATTAAACCCCCAACGCTTCAACGGAATCATCTCTAAATATAATCTAATTCCAGGTGTCGTTATAATATATACGTGTATCAACTTTCAAAAATCTGAGGCATTGTCTTCTAGTATGCACACCAAACTCCAAGTCTCTGTAATCTTACCAGCTTGCTTTACTTATTTCTCAACATTTACCCCTATTTAACCCCTAACGCTTCAACGGAATCATATCAAATTATAATCAGTTCCAGTTGTCGTTATAATATATACATGTACCTTTCAAGTGAATATCCCAATTTTATTTTATCAACCCCTTTAATAATGGAGTGGGGGTAGTACGGGGGGGATAGAAATATTATGAAAAAATCTGAGGTGGTATATACACTAAATCCCAAATTTTTGTACTCTTACCAGCTTGCTTTATCTATTTTTTCCTATTTACCCCTAGTTACCCACCAACCCTTCACCGGATATGCTCAAAAAACAATCCAGTTCCAGATCTCATAAGTACCTACCTGTATAAGATTTCAAGTCATTATCTCAAACCGTTCCAGAGATATCGTGCTCACAAAGAGAAGTAACAAACCGACAAACAGACCGACAGACAGAAATTTCTTTTCGCTCAAATTTTAAATCTCGACGTTTCGTGACATTCTAAACCTATTTCAACAAAAAAAAATAATTGATTTTATTTTTTTTTCGATTCGACTATACTTTCATTCCACTATGTGGATGTGGAAGTAAAATTGTCTGAGATACCGCAACTACGAAAACCACTGCCTAAGAAATAGTTACTTCCACATCCAGATTTCCCATTGTAGTCTTTTTAAAGTAAAACATCTTGAACATATTTGCACAGTATGTGCAAATAATTGGTCATAGAGTTTTGATAACATAATGTTTAAATCAGATGTGAAAAATTATTAAAAAATATGAGACCTTGGCTTCTAGTACTCTTGCCAGCTTGCTTAACTTATTTAACCATATTTACCCTTATTTAACACCCAAACCTTCACCTAAATTAGTGCAAGATATAATCTAGTCCCAGATATCAAATAAAAGATAAAAACAGAAAATTCGGTTCCAGAAATTGTTAGAGAAATTTAAAAAAACGTTCAGATTGCTAAAATATTAAGATCTGTAGACTAATTTTAGTAGGGTTTCGTTCCATTGTGCGGCGGCCTGGAGAGTGTTGTAACAATCGATTGGTACAAAAGATTCTAATTCCCAGTTAAACATGTTTGTAAAATTTCTGTTGGACTTTTGAACATTGTTGGCTGTCTAATAATGCACTGAAAATTTTGGGTCGCTTTGGTTTGCTAATATTTCTTATAGATGATTGTATCATTGGTCAGGGAGAGTTTGCTTCAAGAAGCTATATAATAATAATATGACTTCTACGAGGGTGTCCATTTTGAATTTGGCAATTATTTTTAAGGAACGCTATAGTGGGTCGGTCTTGGCGTATTCCCTCCCCTGACATATCCGAATAATCTGCATTTATAGCAGAAACCGCCTCATGAACTTTTTCGAAAATGGGATTTTTGACACTAGCTTGTGCACTATAACTGGGATTTTCGCCCTTCGCCTTTATACTTTCGGAATTCGCGATCTGAACATTTTTTATAATGCTAAGTTCATTCTAAATAAAAATAGTTTTATGGTTATTTCGTCGAAAGACGGTGCCCGAAGGCGTTTTCACGGCTTTCATGTTGTGGCATTCTTTTTTATAATTTTGAGTTAAATTTATATTTTCTTAAATATTTATATCTTTTTATTTGATGACTTTACTGGGTTCATTAACATTATCACTGCATACCTTTTAAAAAATGAATATGAAAATCAAATTTTAATAAACGTGAAAAATATGTGTGCGAATGGCCAAACTGCCTCAGCCACCCTCCATAATTTAGATAGATAGGTGGCAAATATGATTATTTCTATATGGCTATGTTGACAGAGTGTGAGAACTTGCAGGAGTAAGTACAGCAAGCGGAAAACTTTTTAATTTTGAGAGGAAATAAAGGCAATGAATGTCGAAAATTTTCTGATTTGAGACTTTTTAAGGAAATCGTATCTGAAAAAACTGATTAGTAAACTGATAGCACCTCATAGCACTTCTTGGCAAGGTGTGCACTTTTGATTTTACCAACAATTTACATATTATATTTATATCTCTTTTACGTCTTATGTATCCAAAATTTAACTTTTTTGTTTTTCCTTTACAACTGATTTATGAAAATTCGTGAGGAAAAAATTGGGGCTTAACCGCTTAAATGATGCCTCTAGTCCCCTAAAATTATATTTTAAACTCAGTAAATACTGAATGTCACTTACTAAATATCATTCTACCACAAACAGCAGAGTTATAGAATTCATACATCAACCGTTTCCTTGTCTTCCAAATGTTCAATATAAGTATAGTTTCTACATAAATATAGCTAGCTCACACACAGCATCGTTATGATGCAAGAGGCCTGTGCTTTGCTGTGTCATTAATATTGAAGGAAAATCCACAAAATAAAATTTTAAATAAAAGATCCTGTTCCCATTCAATATTGCAGCAATTGTGGCAAGTTTTTAATAGTTTGTTTTATATCAGAACGTGCTATTTATAAGGAATACCTTTGACTTGCCGTAATCCCCGAAATATAAGTTAATAAAATATGGTTCTGTCTTCCCTATTTTATTACGTTTATTTCTCAACAAAACCCTATCCCAGTTAACAGAGAAATTTTATGGCGCCACTTAAAATTCTGCTTTATATTCGGGGCCATAAACAAAAATATACTTAAAGTGATGAGATTTACAAAAGCAAAATTTTGTTTTGAATTGGGAACGCGGTTATGGGAAACAGAAAAGCTGTAAAAGTGATGGCGCAAATGTCCCTGGCATCGCATCAGATCAAATAGCAAACACGATAAGTATAATGCACTGAACAACGTAAATCCATAAAATATTTATGCCACTGCTTCCCAGGAGAATCAGATTATGACAGGACGTACGGACAGCAGGAAGTGCTAGCGGGCAAAGGGACAGGACAGGATATACACATACAAAACTTAAAATAGAATCCGTACATAGGAATTGAAGTACTTTCCTACAAATTGTACAATACATTTAAACATCCATCTTTATTACACTCATTTTCTTTAAAACATATAAAGTTGAATATAAAACACGCTGTAGTAAGACTAGAAAGTAGCACTGATAACAATAATACGAGGGGAATAATAATAATGTGTAGAATATAATCAATGAAAATAATATTTTATATTGTTCATAATTTTCTTTAAAAGTATAACCATCATATTAAAAGTAAATAAAGTTAATTAAACATGAAAAAAATGGCCTTAAAAGATATCACAAGTTAATTACAATAATACAATATCGTAATTTATATATTTCAATTAATAACTCGTTTATGATTTCCTCCTCTTCCTCTTATCCACAGACGTTTTGCAATTCTTGTAATGTTGTAGTTGGCCTCCCGTTGCTGTATAGCATGCCCGCATGTCTCACGAAATCTATCACAAATGCCTATTAGGTGCACTGCCTAACCAAAGCTCTTTTTCATTTGCTTTTTGGAGGCATCAGACGAATGTTTTGGTGGTGTTCCTCTTCACATCCTGCCATCATCCTCCCCACGACAATGAAACGTTCTATATTGCCCTCTCTCGGGTTGATGTAGCCAAATGAGAGAATTCGAGAAAATACGATGCTGGAGAGTCGCTTTGGGGGACTTCGCTGTTGCTACGATGTGCTGTTTAGGAAACTCGCAGCAAATAACACTAATCCCACATTTCGATCACATCAATACGCCATCTATCTGCCTCCCTGACAGTCTATATTTGAGAGGCGTATATTCCTCGTGGAATCTCATACTCCCAGTTTCTGGTATTGTCCACAAGAACTCCAGGATAAACCATCTTGTTTACTACCTAAAATCACCTACCCTCAACTTGCCTGGATGGTTTTCATTTACTGAGTCTGCAATCATAATTTTTATGTTGTAATTTATACTCAAACCGCACTCAAAACTTATTGCTTGGAGGATATCCACTAGATGCATGAGCTCATCCTCGCTAGCTGCAACCAAGGTGGTGTCATCTGCAAACATTGGTTCCTCCCATAACTACTGCATCCTGCCAGTCCTCCAACAGACGTCGCATCACGTGTTCACAGTAGGTATTAAATTAGAGTGGCGACAGAATGCAGCTCTATATGACACCTTTGCCAACTTTCCATTTATAGGAGTTGGTGCTGCCCATCTTCACTAAAGCAGAGTTCTCTTCATAAAATCACGAATAATAGAGACCACGCGAGACATTGAAAACGTTGATTTGATGTCACCAAATAAGTGATGGAGATGAGCTTAACAAACAGTCGCTATACATGGCATAAGATTTACAAAGCTAAGCGTCGTGCTGTCGGGTATGCTATACAACAGAGGGTGACCAACTACAAAATGAATTTCACAACGTAAGTTGTGAATACAAAGGCAAATCAATATATTGTATGAGATTTCAATAATTAATAAACACATCAAAACTTAAGTATGGAACAATATATTATTAAAAATATTGTGTTACTCTCGCGTCAGAACTGAACTAAAAGAAAGAAAATTCAGAACTTCAAAGCTTACTATTGATACTAAACTGTGATTAATGTGATGTTACTACCAAATGTCATAATACCCAGAATATAACTATCTATCTACCTATATTCAAAGCGGTGGCTAGATAGCGTGACCATTCCCACAGTGCCATGTTGGACTATAATTAGTCCAGTCAACGAAGAGTCCAAAAAAGTCCAAATAGAGGAAGTAATTCATGTAGTGGTCAATTTTTGTATAGTTGTGGGGAGGAGTGCCCTGAACAACTTACTAAAAGTCCTGACCAGTGGATTGTCTGCGGGGTACTTTAAAGATCCCCTTTTAATTTTTTTTTTTAATAACTTGAAAGCCACGACACAAAAAAGTGTCTATGTGCAATATTAAACTACATGAAATTTCCTATTAATTTTTTTCTAGGATCAATACTTTTTCCAATTTTTTTACCATCTATTTTACAGCAGTGGCTGAAAAATTTTTATTTTTTTTTTTGTACGTTTAGAATGTCACCAAACGTGAAAGTTTTAAATTTGAGTGGAAACAAATTTTTTCATTATCTATTTCCTTTAGACGGTCCGGTCCGCCCTGTATATTTTTCAGTGAATGTCTAGCCGTTTCTTCGTTGGCAGTAGTGTCATATATCTACCAAATTTAACTGTTCTCCGTCAAGTAGTTTTTTTAGTTAATGCGCCAACAGACAGACCGGCAGACAGACAGTTAAACAGAAAGACAAACAGACAGGCAGACAGACTGACGAAATTGAAAATTCTAAATTTTCGTAATCTACATGATCTGAAACATGAAAATCCAAAAAAATCTAGGAAGGTAATTTTTTCTTGGATAAAATAATTCCCTTCGGTATGCGATTTTTCCCCCCTTTGAGTCTCGTAAAATATCGATCCTAGAAAAAAATGAGTAGGAACTTATTTATTCGAAATTTCATT
The DNA here is from genome assembly GCA_963583905.1 of Stenurella melanura. NCBI lineage: Eukaryota > Metazoa > Arthropoda > Insecta > Coleoptera > Cerambycidae > Stenurella > Stenurella melanura. The sequence goes on from OY757311.1 coordinate 117,651,676, forward strand.
CATTTGAATATTGTATATAAATAGTTTTTCGCTAGAGGGCGTGGTTTTCGAGTTATTCAAGAAATAAGTGAAAAGGGGACCTTAAGCTAACAAAAGACTTTTAGTATGTTGTTCTGGGCACTCCCTCCGACAACTATACATAAATTGGCAACTACACGAATTATTTTCCCTATTTTTCCTTCATCAATTGAACTAAATTATCCATACATGCATTCATAAATCTCTTAATAGGAAAAATTATGGAGAAGTGTACTGTAGATTCAAACCTTAAGTGCAAGTGGTAAACGTGCTGTATATGCCCACAGTATTGCCTATTGATTATTAGAAGTTATAATTAAAATTGTTAATATAACGATACTTTAAACATTTTTTTCGTACTTATAACTTTTTTTAAAATTTTTTGTATGTGTTTTAATTATATTAATTTTTCCTTTCATTTTATCCTTTATTATTGTTTATCATTTTTTTGTATTTTTTGTGTTTTTTTCTTCGAATTTTACTCTTTTTTTTAATAATTTTAACCGGAATTTTACAAGGACACACTTACGCCATGGGGTTCATCATGGCGATTTTTGACGAGGACTACTGAACCACGGACATTACATTAGAACAGACATTAGGATGATACGAAAGCGTAGAACGGACATGCAACATTTTATTTTTATAATTCCCAGTTTAAACTGTAAATTTCACTAAATTCCCACTTTGAACTGTAAATTTTGTTAAATTCCCAGTTTGAAGTGTAAATTTTGTTAAATTCCCAGTTTGAACTGTAAATTTTGATAAATTCCCAGTTTAAACTGTAAATTTTGTTAAATTCCCAGTTTGAACTGTAAATTTTGTTAAATTCCCAGTTTAAACTGTTTCTTTACCATTTTTGAAAATTTTTTATAGATGGAAAAAAACATTTTTTGTTTGCTCAAATTTAAAATTTCCATATTTCATGGCATTTTAAACCTACTTAAAGAAAATGTACTTAATCTTTTTTACTTCCTTTGTATTCGAGAAAAAATCACCCTCCGAGATTTTTTCGGATTTTCACGCTTCAGATCATGTAGATTACAAAAATAAAGATTTTTCAATTCCGTCAGTCAGTCTGTCTGTCTATTGGTGCATTAACTAAAAAACTACTTGACGGAAAACAGTCAAATTTGGTAGGTAGCTGACGGCAGCGAAAGAAGTAAAAAAGAATAAGTACAATTTTTTTTTAAATAGGTTTAGAATGCCATGAAACGTGGAAATATTAAATTTGAGGAACAACTTTTTTTTTTCATTATTTTTATTCCCTTTAGATGGTCCACCCTGTATATTTTTCAGTGAAAGTTTAACCATACCTTCGCTGACAGTAGCGTCAGCCACCTACCAAATTTGACTGTTCTCCGTCAAGTAGTTTTTTTAGTTAATGCACCAACAGACAGACAGACACACTGACGGAATTGAAAACCTTTATTTTCGTAATCTACATGATCTGAAACGTGAAAATCCGAAAATTTCGGAGGGTAATTTCTTCTCGAATACAATACTTCCTTCGGTACATTTTTTTAAGTAGGTTTAAAATGCCATGAAATATGGAAATTTTAAATCTGAGCAAACAAAAAATGTTTTTTCTATCTATAAAAAATTTTCAAAAATGGTAAAGAAACAGTTTAAACTGGGAATTTAACAAAATTTACAGTTCAAACTGGGAATTTTACAAAATTTACAGTTTAAACTGGGAATTTATCAAAATTTACAGTTCAGACTGGGAATTTAACAAAATTTACAGTTCAAACTGGGAATTTTACAAAATTTACAGTTTAAACTGGAAATTTAACAAAATTTACAGTTCAAACTGGGAATATAACAAAATTTACAGTTCAAACTAGGAATTTAATAAAATTTACAGTTCAAACTGGGAATTTAACAAAATTTACAGTTCAAAGTGGGAATTTAGTGAAATTTACAGTTTAAACTGGGAATTATAATAATAAAATGTTGCATGTCCGTTCTACGCTTTCGTAGGATGAACTATAATAAATACATTATACAGACTGTGTATTTTACGAGAGCTACACCAAATATCTCGCTTAATATCTATTGTAGAAGAATAAAGTTTTAGAAACAGTTATCCCATTTTTTGTGAGCTATATTTCAGTAAAAAGAAATTTGAAATCCATAGCCTACTTTATGAGATATATTACAAAAACCTGAAAAATAGGAAAACCACAAACAGTTATAGCTTCCTTATTTGAGGAGATACGAAAAAAGTTAAAGGAATGAAAGTTGACGGCAAAGACAATAAGAATAATAACGTGTAACAAAAAAATCGAAAAATGCAGTTGGCTTTGACATACGCTATTGTGCAAAAATTAAAAATACATATCTCAAAGTAGGCCATGACGCCATTAATTCCGTTATGTTTTTCTCATTCCAACGATATAAAACATGTCACAGAAATTTTAACCGATAGTGTCAATATATAATATTTTACGAATACCACAATTCATATAATTGAATCGTAACAATCAGCTGTGCCATAATTAGTGAAAAACAATGTATACAGTTATTAACAAATTTGACAGATTGTCACTGTTGTATGTGGTATGTTGCGTTGTCGAATTCTAAGACAAATTTTATATCAGTAATTATGGTGTACACCAATAATAACAAATTCGATATGATTAGCATTTATTGTCAGTGCAATTTTGACGCTGAGATGGCAGTCACGGTTTGCGGAGATAGATTTCCAGATGCTCCGCAGCCAAATCGAACTATGTTTAGGAAGTTAGTTCAAAATCTAAAAACGCACGGTTCATTTTCAAAAAAAAGGCGAGCGCATGTTGCGGATAATGTAAGAAAAGTGAATAGAGTAATGAATTATGTTAACCAAAATGAGGAAACCTCTTTGAGACAAATTCAGAGAAACTGTCGCATGAAAAAAGACAGTGCAAGAAAAATATTGAAAAAAAACGGATTTCGATGCTACAAAATGAGGAAAGTTCACCATTTAAATGAGGGAGATAAGCCAAGGAGAGTAAGATTTTGTAGATGGTTATTAAATAAGAAAAGGAATGACGCGCTGATATGTAGCAAAATTCTTTGGTCGGACGAATCAAATTTTTCTAATAATGGATTTTTCAATAGAAATAGCATTATAAGTGGACACGAGAAAATACACATTGGTGCAGAGAGACTGCTTTCCAAGAAAGATTTTCTACGAATGTTTGGTTGGGTCTTTTAGGGACTAAAGTAATTGGACCTTATTTTTATGATGGCAAATTAACCGCTCGTAGATACCTTAATTTCCTGCAAAACGAATTTCAAGATTTTCTTCATGAATTAACAGTGGCAGAAAGATTAAATTATTCATATTTCCACCTCACACTGCTGTAATATGTACAAATTATTTAAATCAAGTTATGCCAGATAGCTGGATAGGCACCTATGGACCCATTCTATGGCCAGCTCGATCACCAGATATTACTCCCTTGGGTTTTTTCGTCTGGGGTTACATTAAAGACAAGGTATTTCAAACTGCCCCTGAAAATATTGAGGACATCAAAACCAGAATTCGAAACGCATGTGAGGCAATTACTCCTGAAATGCTCCAAAATGTAATGCGTGACGTGTCTCGTAGAGCACGTTTATGTGTCAGAATGCATGGTGCACAATTTGAGCATTTGTAGTTAGAAAAATAAATAGACACAATTTCTTTTCAATATAGTAGTAGGTAGTACTGTTATACATAGTTTTTCGTTTTTTTCTTTGGATGTTCGTTTTGTACTTGTATTTTTATTTATGAGATATTTATTGGTTTGTATTAAATTGTGATAAATAATTACGGAATTATGATTATTATAAAGTGAATTTTTACTATTATGGCACAGCTGATTGTTACGATTCAATTATATGAATTGTGGTATTCGTAAAATATTAAATATTGACACTATCGGTTAAAATTTCTATGACATGTTTTATATCGTTGGAATGAGAAAAAAATAACGGAATTAATGGCGTCATGGCCTACTTTGAGATACGTATTTTTAATTTTTGCACAATAGCGTATGTCAAAGCCAACTGCATTTTTCGATTTTTTTGTTACACGTTATTATTCTTATTGTCTTTGCCGTCAACTTTCATTCCTTTAACTTTTTTCGTATCTCCTCAAATAAGGAAGCTATAACCGTTTGTGGTTTTCCTATTTTTCAGGTTTTTGTAATATATCTCATAAAGTAGGCTATGGATTTCAAATTTCTTTTTACTGAAATATAGCTCACAAAAAATGGGATAACTGTTTCTAAAACTTTATTCTTCTACAATAGATATTAAGCGAGATATTTGGTGTGGCCCTCGTGAAATAGACAGTCTGTATATTCTGTTTTTTTTATTAGACGTAATTTAATTTATTCTACTATTTTGACTTAATTATTCTAAACTATTTTAAGTAGTATGGAACTGTTTCTTTTTATGACATTTTTGTATGATTGAATTATACAATCTGTAAACATTCTTAAGTTTTAATGTTTTCCCTTAAAGAATATACCTAACTAGACTATTAATCTAATCCTAAAACAGGATTTTTACTTAATTTTCAGAAATACATCATTTCCTGGTTGTTTTGTGTTGTAAATGTTCGAATATGTTTCTTACTTTATTTGAAAATGATGCATAAAAGTCACAAATTATATTTTCAATGAAAATAAAGTAAAATATTGTTATTATGAAATGGCAAAAGTTACAATTATTGTCTTTTATTATTTATACAGAACTACCAAAATTAATATTCCATTTAGATAAGGAGGTAATAACAAATGCGATATTTTACATGCTGAAACGGCATTCAAATTTAACTCCAGTATAAACAAATAAAAATAAATACATAGTATGAAATAAAAATTCTATCGGCGTCCATATAATAAATGGTTATATGTAATGTGTGTGATGGACAATCAAATATACTTATAATACTACATATAATTGTTTATTATTCCCATCGACAAGCACATGTGCTGTTACTTATAACATATAAAATTATTTCCATGGGAATTTGTTTTAAATTGTTTTCTATACAGCTTTATGCCAACCTTGTCTCTCATACAATCATTTGTCCATATTCGTCAACTCAATTGTCTAACCATTAGCACAGAAATCAAGAAAAGAATAGTAATTTGTTTATTTAAATGTCAAAATATAAATTATGTGAATGGATGTCTTTCTATGACACGATTGAGCATGACTCTTTAATTTATTGCCGAATAATTGTCTTCGTATTTGTTGAAAGTTGATAATTTAGAAACGTGGTGACTAACATGTGGTGTCTTTTCGTTGGATGATAAATTATATACAACTTTTATAAGCGTGTTATATGCTTTAATAAGATGATTAATCACTGTCTTATGTCTAAAAATTTTAATAATACTAATTTTTTAATGCCTACGTATGTGTTAATAATAGAACCAGAATTATTTACTAGGGATGGTGTTTCATGTCATTTTATTGCTAATATTGATTTCTACACTCCTTACTTATATGCTAATATTAGTTAGAAATACGTTCAGTTTTGTTAGTTGTTCATCTTTACATCGATTTCAGTGTGAATGACAGGTACATAACACAGTTAAAATAACCGAACAATAGTTAAACTTAATTTCGAAATATTTAGCGACCGTTAGTAGACTACTAGGTATACAGGGTTATTCACAGGTATTTGACGTTTCTTGGGATCTATTCAGTTTAGAAATTTGAAAATTGGTCAAGGGGTGTTTTTGGATATATCGGATCTAACGAAAATATTTCCATGCATGAGTTCGATATTGTACCGCCTGTTCAACAAAAGGCGGTACGGAGAGAGCAAAGAGCAAAATGCATAATTTTTTTAAACATCACACATGAATAGATCACTAAAAAACATTATTTTCCAGTATTTTATTTTTGTTTTATGTTCTAATTAAAGGTTAAAAAAATTATTTACTGCAGCTGTCAATTTAACTACGTTTAAATGGAGAAATTTCCGCGCTACTTGTGTGTGACGTCATCGGGCAGATCGCACCGACGGAAAACGTATTGTGATTGCGAATGTGTACACATTATTTATGTTGTGTTATGGAAAAACAAAGAAAAGTAGCTATAAATATTGTATTGTGCCCAAATGTACAAATACTACAATAAAAACTTCAGAAAAGTTATTTTTTAATGTGCCTAGACGCGATAAAGCTAGGAAGAAATGGTGCAGAGCTATGAGACGAGACGACCGAAATGCAGAATTATCGTCATCCTCAAGATCATATTGCTGCCAGGATCATTTTGATGTAAATTTACCCATTAAAACTAATTATTTTATAATAATATTATGAAAATATGTACCCAACCCTATAATATTATTGTGATAATTTGTTTACATATCATGGTCACTTTCCTATTTATAGGAATACAAAAGTTTACTAACTTCTGTTAATAGGAACCTTGAATTAAAATGTATAAATGTATAAGAACGGTGGGAATAATGTAACTTCTCGACGTTCTACATATTATCCAGTTATATATTTATATATACCGATGTATGTCAACAGTTATTTTTACTATTAATGTAAACCTAAACCTACCTAAAAGTACGTACTTAGTAAGTGACGGGAGGTATTTATTATATAAAAAAGTAAAGCATTCTAAGATGAAAAATACTAATTAATATAACATTAAAACATTGCCATGTTTACCTATTTTGAGGTTAGGACATAAATAATTTGTTATATTTAACTACAGTAAAAGGATAAAAATGGGCACAATTGAATTAATGTTTAGAATAATGAATGACACATACCTTGTTGCTTTAGTACCTCCAATTTCTGCACTAATAAAATCAGTATTAGTAGCAAAAAAGTTTGTCATCATAAACACATCAACAACGGGAAAATTGTCACTCTGGCCCCGTAAAAAACCCACTGTTCGTCATTTTTACCACTTAATAATTAAAATAAATAAATAAATGAATGATTTCTTTTATGAAAATATCAATACACACATTTACAAAACACAAAACAATTTACGATTTAACCCCTTGGCAGATAGACGACCATTAGATATTATGCCGAATGACGTCAGACCAATAGCGTGGTGTTTTCAGTCACGTGGATATGTTCCCATAAAAATTTGAATTTCAAAGTCGTTTATTTAGGCTACACATTTTTTAATAGCTTTTCTTCATTACTTTCTCAACTTATATAACATATGTAACGAAAAAATAATAAATTATTGCATGTCTAAAATTCATGCATGTTGCTCAATCTTGTAGCATCGAGCCGGGACGCATTAGTGCTGCTGCGGCAGCTAAATAAAGTCTGATATCATTTGTCTCACTATTTATTCCTTGCCCTAGTGCTCATCATCAGCCGTACGGTTGGCGCATAGGTAATGTTCTCGCTTACAGATTGTTCTTAATTTTTAATAAATACGTTTTTGATTTGATTTTATTCTCGCTTACGGTGAGAAAGGTTCCGGGTTCAAACTCCTATGTCTGCTGAATATATTTTCTTTAATTTTGTGACCATAATATACTTATTTTCTCACAAATTCTTTTCTATGATTTCTTTAGGTTAGGTTAGTAGGTTTTTATTTTTCTTAAAATAAATTCATTCTTTCGTATGATTTCTTTAGGGTAGGTTAGTAGGTTTTTATTCTGATATATAATTGATAATAATTATAAGCGCCCCAGGCAGTATAAACGTCGCATCCACAGAATAACACAAAATTAACTTGAAATCATTAATATCATTATGTTCGTAATGCGTCGTTAACACTCGATCCGATTACACCGGATGTAGCATCTAATTTTGTTATTTTAAATAGAACACCCTATATTTTATTTAATATTTGAATTCCTCATAAAATGTTAGCTTGGATTTGTGTATCGTAATATTCTCTTAAACCTACCAGTCCTCGAATGAATCATGATTTTTTTTAAAAGGATTTTTTCAGCTGATGAAGCTAAATTTTCTAAAGAAATGTTTAACAGATGAAATGTACACCACTAAGCACAAGAAAATTTTCATGCGCTGCAAGAATCGAATTTCCAGGACAAATTTAGTTTTATTGTTGTTTGCTTATTAGTAGATAATAACAGGTATAAGTATCATATCTACTAGAAGAATTTAAATAGCAATAAATACGTGGAAAGTAATTGTTACTGTTATTGATATTGTGCCCCTAAGTATTTATAAGTCTATATATTATCAAATGGATGGTTGCGGTCCACATAATACAAGTGAAGTGTATCACGAATTAGTAGCATATTTCGAATTCAGGTGGCTTGGCTACCAAGGATTTTGGAGATGAACAGCAATGTCTCCTGATTTGATCCCCTTAGACTTTTGCATCTGGGGTAATATAAAAAATATTGTATATGTCACCAGAGCTGCTACTAAAGAAGTTCTGAACAACAGAGTACAGGCTGCATCTCAGCAAATAAATTAATAAGGGTTGTACATTCCAGAATATTGGCTTTTCAGCAGCAAAGTGGAGGGCATTTTGAACAGTTGTTGCATTAAATATTTATATTCAATGCGTTTATTTATTTTGTAAATTTTATTGTAACATATTCTTTATAGGATTTTGCAAACAGCAGAAAAAATAACCATATACTTAACTAAAAGAAAAACTTTGTGTAAAAATATTAATGAAATCTTTGCATTCTTTCGATAACCTGAATTCCGGTTATGCTAGCAAATTAAAATCCTAAAATGAATTTGTCTAATGTCTTATTTCTTGTCAATTTTGTTCCAAAGTATTTGTTATAAACCTTATATAAAATGGTCTCTTGTTTTTGGTGTTACTGTCTTGAAAATAGACAAAAAGTTATCAATTAACTACATTGACTGTGAAAATAAAGTGCCGTATATGATGTGAAAATATAAGGCAATTTTTAGATAGATCATTGGGTACTTGTATGAGTTTGAAAAGAAAGTCTCTAAAATTGGCCTCATGAGTCATGATAGAAGATATCGATTTTTTTTTTTTTTTTGAAGGGTAGGAACAGTGAAAAATCTCCAAAAATATTAATTTTCTCGAAAACTGGTAGGTTTGAGAGCATACACAAACCCAAGCTAAAATTTTATGAGGTATCCAAATATGAAATAAAATGTAGGGTGTTCCATTTAAAATAATAAAGTTAGGTACTACATCCGTTGTAAGCTGAAGTAATATATTCTTGAATAAATAAAACTTTTTCCGATTTTTGCCGACGTTACACTAGACATATATTAATGAAACTAATGGGAAATTGCCGCCGATCTGCACTATCCATTTAGCATCAGATTTAGATAAAAATCTTTTCAGTCAATCCAGAGAAAAGAAATATGCATACATACATACATACATACATTGGAAACCTCCCTCTTTTAAGACGAATTTAAAGTCAGTTAATACCTTTGTTCAAAATAAATTGAATAATATGCATGTTGTATTTCAGAATTTACTCATAAAAACCAAAAAATCGTGAGTGAAAGGGTTAACTTAATGCTGACTAGCATCTTGCAGTCGCAAATAATATGTTTGATAGTCTCGATTGCAGTACCACAATATCTGCACGTATCATTGTCTGCCTTGTCAATATCCTTAAAATTATATCTTAAGGGGAAATGGTCTATTCAAGGGCTTATTTTCCGCCATATTGACGCAACCATTTTGAATTTTTTAATTTCCACAATAGTTCCCAGATAGCAATTTTTAATAGAACCCAGATATTAAATAACAAAAACTCTCCGCCATATTGGAAGCGCCATCCTGGATTTTTCTATAAAAATTGTCAACATGTATTGTCGTGTGAACCATATACAATTTAATATACAGTTTAATAGAAGTTTAATAATAGCTTGTAAAAAACTATATTTTTATGAAACATATTCTTTATAGGATTTTGCAAACAGTGGGAAGAAAAGCTGTCTATGAGAACTAAAGGAAAAACTATATATAAAAATATTAATTAAATCTTTGCATTCTTTCGATAACCTGACTTCTGGTTATGCTAACAAATAAAAATTCTTATCTGCCATTCTCATTTTAACACTAGCATCCAACCTAGTCCCCTAAGTCCACAATAAGGACGAAAAACGTTTCAAAGGCTAAGCATTTCCAAGAAACTGAATGAGATTTTATGAAAATGTAATTCATTAGAATGAAAACAATTTTTAAAGACAAGGTACGTAAATAAATTAATTTCAGGCCTTTGTTCTCATTTTTAAATGAATTTACATATCGTAGGGGATCATGTAGATACTGGTTTAGCCTGCTTAGCCGTAGGGGACTAGGTTGGATGCTAGTGTTAAAATGAGAATGGCAGATAAGAATTTTTACTTGTTAGCATAACCAGAAGTTAGGTTATCGAAAGAATACAAAGATTTCATTAATATTTTTATATATAGTTTTTCCTTTAGTTCTCATAGATAGCTTTTCTTTCCACTGTTTGCAAAATCCTATAAAGAATATGTTTCATTACTATAAGCAAACAAATAATAAATAATTCACTTTTAAACAAACTATATTTTTGTTTAAAAATAGGGATATGGGATGTATTATTTTTGGCGCTGTATATTGTATACCTCGAAGGGGTTTCGTATTCGCGACCTTTAGATTGCAGATCTGAATTGGTCAAATATGTAGAGTGTATGAATAGTGCGTAGGTGGTCAACAGCTCAATCGTATGAGATTTAAAAAAATTAAAGATCAAGGGTGAAAAAATCCACAAGAAATAAATGTTCATAAACAGAAGAATTAGAATTTTCTTTCTTAAATTTTCGTGATTACAAGAAACGCAACGAGCGGATGGACAATGGAACAGATGGACAGGCGGACGGACAGACGGAAAATCAGAAAGATGAACGGAATGGCAGACGACCAGTTGGACAGACGAACGAACAGTCGGACAAGCGGTTCGGACAGACGGACATTTTGATATAGATATTGAATGGTATTTTGCCTATCAAATGCAATATACCATTCATTTTTGTATTCGGGTAGGGGATATAACATAATAGAAGTAATCTAAGATCTGCCTTTTCTGTTGCTTAAGTAATTTATAGCTTCTTTTCAACAGATTACATAATTTTTGTGCATTAATTTTCCAAAATTACCAATTTTTATTAATAATTCGTAACAAACATTGAGAAACTTTTACAGACAATTTGTGCCTTTATAGGTGTATGTATCACTATTTAACATATTTAAATATAACAAAAAAGGACAGTAATATAACATAAGTATCTACGTTGCAGCACCCCTTATATTTTTCATTGTTCGGAGAAAATAAAAAACAAATACAGCTGTGTGTATGATTATGTAAATGTAAATTGCAAATTAGTCGCACCATAAAAATCAATTAAATAAAAAGCATAAAAATGTATGAGACAGCTGGACCTCCCCCATAATAATCCTGCTGTAGATGCGACAAGTTGATGAATAAAGTGTTACATTTATGGGAAGCTGCATATGACAAAAGCCCGCCACCCCCAATCTACCCTATTGCTCGGGGGTTGGCATTTTAATATTCAGATTGGTTACACCTTTTATGTGTATAGGAAATAATTTGAAGCTATATTTACTCCGAGCAGACCCTTGTTTGTTTTTACACTTGTCTCTTTGATATAGTGGATTAATAGACACTCGCTCGGTTCATAGTTGGAATTGAAATATTATTCAAATTTTATTTCAAAGAAGAGTAAACAGTAATTTGGTACGCCAAGTGATCACACATTTAGGTGTCACTTGTATAGCTTTAATCAATGAATAAAACTTAAACCACTTTTATTTCATAGGTCATAATATAGTCTGTTAAAATGAATAGATTTGTAATTTTCCATTTTATCAATATCTCAGAACTTTCTTTGCGAGGCATCAAACTTCTTAATTTTCTCATTTTCAATTAATTACGCTCAATTAAATATTATAGTCTGCATATAAAATTTTTCAAAATAAACTTTTCCTATCCAGTTACACCCCCTTGAAGGGGTGTTGAAAAGAATATGGTTTTTAATTTCTATCTGAAAATAACGAAATCTGAAAAAGACTTTTGGTATATCAAAGTATGATTTGACACTACTTAACGTTTTGATTGATTGATTGATTGATTTGCTAGCGTAAGGTGGGCATTGCTGCCGATTACGGGCATCCAGTCTGGAGGTTCTTTCCAACGTGCAGCCAAATCTCTGATGTTTTAATACCGCCGGACCGGCTGAATACGCGGGGTTGGACATTGGACATGCTTGTTGTCAGCAGCGAGAGGTACATGACGCATGGGGTAGGAATATAGGAGGAGAAGGGTAGATGTTTGTGAGATGCTTCTTTTAAGTTTCCATGCTTCTTTTAAGTTTCCATCTGTCATCATTAGTTGGGAAGAGCAAGCGTTTGCGAGATGCTTCTTGTCAGTTTCTGTTTCTTTTAATCTATCATTATCTCCTTCTTTATTCTTCTTCTAAGTTTTCTGTTTCCTCTATTTCTGAATCAGCGTTTATTTTTATTTTCCATTTTTATTTATTAACTGTTCCTCAGGTAAATATACATTTACGGTGGGAAGAGCCACATCTCGCGGTAAAAAAAATAGAAGCTTTTTATAGCGGGTTATGAGGAAGAGGTCCGAGGGAATAATTTGTACACCCTGTATATTGTTGTTTTGAAGCAATCAGTTTTAATTTCCGTTTTCCAATTCCGCTTTTCAATTCCGGGTATTTTTTTATTTCATCATCTGTATTTAGTACCTTTTCAATTTGGATTTTAAATGTTTTTCTCTGCTGTGCAATAAACCAAAAATTCATAAACAAATACAATTAATAGACTAAACTAGACTTATCTTTTGGTCGCTTTGTACTTTTATCGGTAGCTTCCCTCTTTCTTCTGTAGTATTCCTAGTATTCCCATACTACAAGCACTCGGTTTCATCCTTCCAGATGTTGTTAAGTGGGTACCATCCACTTCACCGTAGGTAAAACTTCACTGGACCCTTGCTTTTTGATGCACTTTTAGCCACTATTACATTTCAAGATGTGACCGAGTTATTTAGAAACTATTCACCACACTTTATTAGTAATTATTAATTTCGCTTGAGTTCAAACTTACATTGCGTGAAGCAGAATTTTTTTAGCCACAATACCGTATAAATATTATTTTATTAAAGTTTGACCTGTCTTTATGTGGTTTAAAGTAGAGCGACTCAGCACACGTCTGGTCTCTATGAAAGAAACTTCATCTCTCCGACACTACTTAATGTGTTTACTAAATAATTGTGCTTATTGCTTTTGATTGATTACTTAGGCAGATATAATTTAGTTATTTTTCTCAAAAACGGTCGATTATACAAAGGTTTTTCAAGGTATAAAAAGTTTATAAATGAAACATAATATTTAGAAGTTTTTTTTATTGAAAGAAAAAAGGGCAGCCAGAAACATATTTACAACATTATAAGAAGGGTAATTAATCACCTTTATATGCAAGCTAGGTGGATGAAATAATTTCGTTAGATGCCTTCTCATTAGTAACCGAGATATGCCAAATTTCGTCTCTTTCCTATTACGTTATTTTCAGATACAAATTAAAAACCGTTTTTTGCATACCACTTTAAAGAGGTGTAGCTAAATAGGAAAGGTTTATTTTGAAAAATGTTATATGAAGACCCACCTTCATCTTCGATAAGGAATTTGTAGTTACAATTTTTGCGCGTTATTACGTATATGCCTATTAGCTGCCGCGGTTAATCCCAAAAAAGGGCAGAATTCGGCAAATTAATCTAAAAGCACCAAATTTTACAGGAACATTTTTAAAACCATTCTAAGGGATTTGACCCGGAGGGCAAGCCTAATTTTTTTATTGAGTCAAGATGGCGGCTATTTTTTATTATTTTAAATTATTATTTTATTTTATTTATTTTATTATTTTAAAAAATATATTTACTTTAGTACAAAAATATCAAATCAGATCAATTCGGACTCGAAGATCACGTGGAAACGACAGTTGGTCGGCTTGCCCCACTCCAAATTTTGAAGGCAAATTCAATTTGTCGCTTCTCTAGGGTTGTTCTTCTCAGTCGCGAGTTCGCAACTGACCTCGTTTTTGTTTTAACTTGTGAGGGTACAGACACGCGACTTAACCAACATGTATTTTCATGTTGTTGAATAGAAGAATCAAACAAGATTTTTTTTCTACTGGTCAATAAGTCAGGTAAACAATATATAGATAATATTTCGATTTATTTTATAATTGTATTATAATAGATCTTATTCCAACACATAAAAAATCTAAGATAATCACCCCTTTGAGGTTATGTGTTTCTTATATCACGCTAAGGTACCTGTTACATAATATATGGTACAATAAATAGACCTTTTACATATAAAGATTGTCAGTGGCGGGCATTTTTTTTGGAGGGATTTTTTAAACTTTTTTTATGTGAGGGACGATGGTTTATAACGGGATATATCATTTTTAAGCATTATGGACGTAAACGGCAACACATTGGAAAAAACCTCTCTAGGAGGACAAGTAGTAGTAGATTGGTCAAGGTGTTGTATATGTCAGTATATCAATCAAGAAAAACTACTTTGTCCCACACATAACTCGGTCGAGAAAACGCGCAATAGTGGCTACGAAAATTTTTAAAAAAGCGTTAAAACTTTAATTCCGTTTTCGTACGTCCTGCCATCTCGCATGCCTATTAACATTTTTGGTGATGGGGAGAGTATTTTAGATGCTTTAATTAAGAATGAAGCCAAATGGCATAAATCCTGCATTAGACAATTTTTAGAGCCGAGACTAACTGCGCATTTAGTTGTTCCACGTGTAGCCAAAACATTTCAGGAGTATTTCCATTTGGAATTTTATCCATATATAAAAAGCAAAACATCTTCGCTAAATTGTAAGAGGGCAGACGTGGTATGGGATCTTTACAACACTGACACCATCAGAAAGGCTCGTGAGAAGAGGGGAACCGGGGTGCGGAAACAAGTTTTAGCTACAGGTAAGGCTGTCATAAAGTCGTAATACTTTTCTTACAGGTTCTTTTATTATGTTTTAGGTGTACTGCCGAAAAAATGGAGCGATTTTTTGGTCAATTCTGACAATAAAAGCGAACTATTTGCCTTCCTGGTCAAAAATCTTGTACAAACAGAGGATGATTTGGAAATTGTCACGAATGTTGGTGACATTTTAGCTACAAAGAATTGTGAGTCTGCATTAGCCGGAAAATCGTGTTTAAAATGGGAAGAGGCAGATGGATGCATTTTGTTGCATGTTTCGGACATGGTCAGTCTTGGAGCCAAAAATATTTTAGTTCAAACTGTTGACACTGATGTTTTGTGTGTGTCATTTTTTTATGAGCTCCAGGTTATGGGTTTAGAAGAAGTATGGGTTTTATTTGGGTCGGGAAAGAATCGACGGTATATTGCAGCTTACAAAATCGCTATCCAGTTAGGAAGAGAAAGATGTATGGGGTTTTCATGCCTTTACTGGTTGTGACGGTGTATCTTTCTTTGGCGGAAAAGGAAAAAAACGATCAAGGAAAACATGGATGTCATGTGAGTCAGCAACCGACGCATTTATTTCTTTCTATCTTTCCCGAATGACCACATTCCAAGTCACATTCAAGCACTTCTTGAAGACTTTACATCAAAGATGTATGTTGCAACAACAGGATTCTCCAAAGTCGATCAGCTTCGAAAGCACCTATTTTGCACTGAAAATAAACCTCTAAACCTAATTCCTCCTAGCTCCGCAGCACTGTTGCAACATTGCCTTCGTGCTGCATATCAAGCTGGCCAAATTTGGGGTAGATCATTGGATATGTTACAGTGTGACCCACCGGCACCAATTTCTTGGGGTTGGGTGCAGCACAATGAAGTCTGGGAGCCACTTTGGTCAACACTTTCATCTATATGGACAGCTTGCAGGGAGCTGGAAAAGTGCGGCTGTAAATCAGACTGTGATTCGCAACGTTGCTGATGCCGGCGTGCAGGACTCACTTGTACATTACAGTGCAAGTGCAAGGATACATGTGTAAATAAGTGGTAAATAGTCTAACATAAATATTCTAATGATTTATTAACCGATTTACTTCTTTTTAGTGCATATGAAGAAGATTTGCTGGACTAAGCTCATAGGAATCGAAATTTCCATGTTGGACGTACACTTTTAACCACCCTGTACAAATTTATAATATAAATTAACATTGCACTAAAAAAAGAGTTGTTTCAATGAATTGCGCTCCAAAAAATTTGTCTAAATCGACATATTAGGCGCTAAAAACTGTTGATAACCAACAATTGCGAATTTTTAGTCGGTCATTTTGAAAAAAGGGGCCATTTTGAGTCAAACTCAAAAAATGGCCTTGCCCTCCGGGTCAAAAATCTTATAATGACCTAAAATACGTGTGTGACAAATTTCATGCTTTTAGACAAATTTGCCGAATGGTTGGATTAACCGCGGCAGCTATATGAAGTAGGTTCTATAAACACTACGATATTTGAATTCCACAGGCACTAGACGCGCGTTTCGTCAATCATCTCCCGATGATGCCAGCATGGTTGGAGAAACGCGTGTCGAGTGTTGTTTTCAAGTGTTTTAATGTTTGTGGAAACTACTTCTGAGGTAGCATTATGATAGGTTGTATACATTATTAAGCAATTCAGTGGCCCGTTAAAATGATATTCAGTGTGGTGGCTGTGGGTAAAAAAGTAATGTCAAATCCTTGCGTTCGCAGTTGTTCTTGTAATTTTTTAGACTTGTGTTATGACAGCATATAACAAACACCTTTTATTTGCATTGTAACTGAAGGGATAATGTATATGTATTTACTCAGTACCAGCCGCTTCAAATCACATGAAATCTAGGGTCTATAGGTGAGTGAATAAAGACAATTAATTGGCACTAATTTCTTAAGTCTTCGAACATTTTTTGCTATCACGTTAAGTAATAACACTAATAGATTTCATTTTGCAGTCATCTTGAAACATGTTAAACTGATAGTCATCTAATCTAATTAAAATTAGTTCTAATCTAAGATACCCACACCGTATATTGTAATTTCGATAAGTTATTGTCTTCGCATTTTCCTAAACATGATGAAAATTCGAAGTTAAATTTTGCTCTGGTAATCACCATGTATGACGAATATGCCTTAGTTTCAGTCAGGATTATTCTAATATATTATTGTATATATGTACCAAATTTTAAATACAAATTTTGAGTATAACAGAGGTTATCATATTATAGTTATTCGCAGTCGGCACCTCTGAAACTAAATACGTTTTAGTTAAATTAGTATTAGCGTTCAACGGCAACTTTTATTCAATTCCTAATAATCTTATTATACTCTTCGAAAATACAAAACGAAGAGTATATTGCATTCGATCGGCATATTTCTAAAACCGGTTGTAAATTCTCATATCACTGCGTTGGTAATCGAATATTGAACAACTTTCAAAATGTTTGTCCGTCTGTCTGTTCGTCTGTCTGTCTCTCTGTCCGTCCGTCCGTCTCTGTCTGTCCGTCACGTTTCTTGTAAGCACGTTAACTTTAGAACGGAGACTCGGATTGTAGTGAAATTTGAACAGTAAGTTAGAGTTAGCCAGAGGGAGAACCCTGTTGTTTCTGAACAAAATCAAACAATAAATAAAAAAGTTATTAAGTATTTAAATATTTAAAAATGAATTATTATTTGTTTGCTTATAATTGTATTGAAACATATTCTTTATAAGATTTTGCAAACAGCAGAAAAAATAACTATCTATAACTAAAAGAAAAACTTTGTGTTAAAATATTAATGATGTCCTTGCATTCTTACGATAACCTGAATTCTGGTTATGCTAGCAAATTAGAATCCTAAAATGAATTTGTCCAATTTCTTATTTGACAACTCTCATTCTAACACTAGCACCCACAGAGTCCCATACGGCCATGCAGATTAAACTAGTATCTACATAACCCCCTACAATCATGAAGATTCAGTTAAAAATGAGAACAAAAGCCTAAACTGAATTTCATTATCTACCTTGTCTTAAAAAAATTTTATTCTAATGGATTACATTTTCATGAAATCTATCATTCTGTTTCTTGGAAATGCTTAGCCTTTGAAACGTTTTTCGCCCTTATTCTGGAGCTCATCAGAAAGACATAAAGCCACTCATAAAGATGTGTCATGCAAAACCAAGACAGTTTCTATGAATAAGTGTGAAGTAATTATATTTGACATTGACTGATAAAAAACAACTTCACCTATGTACTTGCTAACTAATATTGGTATTTTTGTGAGCTTAATCGAGAGCCTTAGTAACATTTTGCTCCAAGATTTTAATTTATATAAAACATTACAGTGTACAGAGCTCTGGCGATCGCACTGAATGACGGATATAGCACAGTGTCAATAGAAAGTATTTTTTCTACATCTGTTTAATTAGATGACAATTATTAGCATTTTTTTGGTGAAATATCATACCTATAATTTACTGTAGTGAATTATCGATTCACAATTCAGTGTATCCGGCCAATCACGAATACAACTTAAAAAATCACTGCTTCACTAATCCAATGATATTTTTAATCGACTGCGATCAACTCTTGCTGCAACAGATAACACAGGCCCACAAAGAAGATGTGATTTGTAGCCGGGACTCGTCAAGGTAATCGGTAATCGCGAAAATAACCTTAAGAAATCAGGTTTCTTAGGCTGTTTTCGCGATTTACAAAAAATTGGTGGATGATGGGGATAAACGGGCATCGGATTCGTGTCCAGCACGTCGAAATACATAGGGATCACTATGTCGGGTCCCGGCTACAGATAACATATTTTTGTGCCTGTGCACAGGCACAAACAGGTAAAAAAAGTGATCTGTAGACGGGACCCGACATAGTAATCCTTATGTATTTTGATGTACTGAGCACGAATCCGATATCCGTTTAGCTCCATAACCCACCGTTTTTGTTTAAATCGAGAAAATAACATAGAACCTGATTTTTGTAGGTTAATTTTACGATTTACAAAAAATTAGTGGGTGATGGAGCTAAACGGACGTAGGATACGTGTTCAGCGCGTCAAAATACATAGGGATTACTATGTCGGGTCTTGTCTACCGATTTTTTTTTGTTGGCCTGTGTAATCAACTCGATGACAGTGACAACCAGGCCATATTGTTTATTTATGTTTTTCACTTCGTACGAGCAGGTACCGATTAATACTGTTAAACTTCAGTCTAATTTTTTTGTTTAATAGTTTTAGAAAAAGCATAGTATTGCATTCGAGATTATGACCATTGCTCATTTAGAAGATTTGCGCCACTCTCCTACGGGTTGTGGGCTCAAACATCATCTTTCTGAATAATGGTTATCATAATCGCTCATATAATAATATACTAGTATATTAATATTTTTGGTATTATATACAGACCTATTTAAAAGCGGAGCACGTTTATAACTTTTTTCTTTTTTGTCCGACTTGAACCAAATCTTACCAAAAGATAGAATAAATTAAGATCTACTTACGACCAAAAAAACATTTGCGTCTTACAAATGCAAAGCCACCGGCGGTACCAAAATAAATGGAAAAAATAAAGAAATCATATTAGGCATTTTTTTATTAAAAAATTTTATTAATGAAAGTTGTACCTGACAGCTTACGTTTAATTTCAAACAAAATTGTCATAGCTCAATTTTCTAAAGAGAAAAGGACAATTAAAATTATATTTTCGGACTCGGACATTGTTTTAAACAAAATTTCAATAGTCTTTAATATTCCTGAAATTTTGGACCTTAGGCTTTTGGACAATTCTGAACAACTAAGCCTAATATGATTTCTTTATTTTTTCCATTTATTTTGGTACCGCAGGTGGCTTTGCATTTGTAAGACGCGAATGTTTTTTTTGGTGATAAGTACATCCTAATTTGTTCTGTCTTTTGGTAAAATTTGGTTCAAGTCGGACGAAAAAAAAGAAGTTATAAAGGTGCTCCGCTTTTAAATGGGTCACTCTGTATATGTCCCAAATTTGAAAAAATTAATAAAAAACCGCTGCCTAAGAATCACTACTTCCACATCCAGATTTTTCATCCAAGTCACTTTGAAGGAAACATCATGACTAGATTCACACTCTAATATGTGGAAATTATTGTTCATATAATTTTATTAATATTTGGGGCAGATGTCCTCCCACCCCAATGGAATCATCTCAATTAGATCTCATTACAATATATGTGCACTAACTTTCAAGTGAATATCGCAATTTCATGTTATCAATTCCGCTAATAATGGAGTGGTGGTGGTGGGGTTTCAAAAATATTAGAAAGAAATCTGATGCCTTGGTTTCTAGTATATACACCAAATTCCAAATTTCTGTACTCTTACCAGCTTGATTTAATTATTTTCCTCTATTTACTCCTATTTATCCCCCAACCCTTCAACAGAATCATCGCAAAATATAATCTAGCTCCAGATTTCGTTATTATACGTATGTCTACCAAATATCAAGTGAATACCTCAATTTTATTTCATCAACCCCTTTAATAATGGAGTAAGGGTGGTGGGGGGTTGAAAAATATTGCTAAAACATCTGAGGCCTTGGCTTTTACGACATACACCGAATTTCAAGTTTCTGTACTCTTACAAGCTTGCTTTATTTATTTTTCCCTATTTTCCTCTACTTACCCCCCCATTTCTTCAGCGCAATCATGTCAAAATACAATCTGGTCTCAGATATTGTTAAAATACATACGTGTACCATATTTCAAGTTAAAATCTAAATTTAATTATATCAACTCTTTTAATAAGGGAGTGGGAGTGGTGGAGGGGCTGCAAAATATTATAAAA
The DNA here is from genome assembly GCA_963583905.1 of Stenurella melanura. Classification (NCBI taxonomy): domain Eukaryota; kingdom Metazoa; phylum Arthropoda; class Insecta; order Coleoptera; family Cerambycidae; genus Stenurella; species Stenurella melanura. The sequence goes on from OY757311.1 coordinate 117,672,479, forward strand.
AAACCTGAAGCCTTCGCTTCTAGTATATACACCAAATCCTCTTATTTTCCCCTATCTACCCCTATTTAACTCCCAACCGTTCAAAGGAATCATCTCAAAATATAAGCTAGTTCCACATGTTTTTATAATACATCTGTACCAAATTTCAGGTGAATATCTGAATTTTATTTTATCAACCCTTTAATAATGGGGTAGGGACATTGGGGTTTGAAAAATATTATTAAAAAATCTGAAGCCTTGGTTTCAAGTACATACACCGGTTTGACCCCCAACCCTTCAACGGAATCATCTCAAAATATAATCTAGTTCCAGATGTCGTTATGATACATACCTGTATCAAATTTCAAGTGAAGTGGGTATCTCAAATTTATTTTATCAACTCCTTTAATAATGGTGTTGGGTTGGAAAATATTATAAAAAACTATGAGACCTTGGCATCTAGTACATTCATCGAGTTTCAAGTTTTTGTACTCATACCAGCTTGCTTAACTTATTTTCCCTTCAACGGAATCATCTCAAAATATAATCCAGTTCCAGACGTCGATATAATACATACGTGTACCAAATTTCAAGTGAATATCTCAATTTTATTTTAACAACAACTTTAATAATGGAGTAGGGGTGGTGGGGGGTTAAAAATTTTATAAATAATCCGAGAACATGGCTGAAATTCTGAACTGAATTTCATTTTCATTTTACCACTATTTAACCCCCAACCCTTCATTAGAATAATCCCAAAATATAGTCTAGTTTCTGATGTCATTATAATACATACGTGTACCAAGTTTCAAGTGAATATCTCAATATTATTTTATCAACCCCTTTAATAATGGAATGGCGGGGGTGGTGGGGGTATGGAAAATACTGTAAAAAATTTTGAGGCTTTCGCTTCTAGTACATATACCTAATTTCATTTTCTGTACTTTTACCAGCTTGCTTTATTTATTTTTCCTTATTTACCTCTGTTTAACCCCAACCCTTCAACGGAATCATCGCAAAATATAATCTGGTTCCAGATGTCGTTATAATATATACGTGTACCAGATTTCAAGTCAATATCTCAATTTTATTTTACCAACCCTTTCAATAATGGAGTAGGGGTGGTGGGGGGGTTGAAAATATTATAAAACAATCTGTGGCCTTGGCTTCTAGTAAATACACTGAATTTGCTTTACATATTTTCCCCCATTTACCCCTATTTAACCCCCAAACCTTCACCGGATATCTTCAAAAAAACAATCCACTTCCAGATCTCGTTAGGGTATATACGTGTACAAAATTTCAAGTCAATATCTTAAACCGTTCTAGAGAAATCGTGCGGACAAAAAAAAGTTGCAGACAGACAGAAAAATTTTTTTTTCGCTCAAATTTAAAATCTCGACGTTTCTGACATTCTAAACTATTTCAAGAAGAAAAATTTTTGAATTTTTTTTACGATTACTATACTCCCAATCCACTACGTGGATGTGGAAGTAAAATTTAGTGAGAATTAGACGTAAGTCTTCTCAGTATAATAAAAAAATACATCATTTAAAAACTTTGCTGCACTATACTATATTACACATTATTATATATTTATATTCATATCATTATTAAAAGGTCTTTATAGCGTTTGCCTGATAATTAGTATTAAATATAGTGTATCTACGTTTTAGTCAACTAGCTACATTGGACATATTTTCCTGTAGTTCCCAAATATTACTAAAATATTCTACAAAATAATAATGAGTGCAGAAATAATTGAATAACAACCCTAACCGCATGATATCGAGCATATAATAGGAAACACTGTGAACACAAGGTCCAACGTGAGTTTTTTTCATGTTGCATCTACTACACCGACTGCACATCACACGTGTGAAGATAACAATAAAATCCCGACATTTCGCCGTTTCTTACACACTTTTTTAATTGAAGAACAATACTGATAGTTGATGTGAGTGGCGGCTATCCCACAAAGTGCTGATACTAGAAAAAGTTGCAGAAACAACATCTACTTACTTATGTGATCCTATGATAAAACAGCTGTCTTATGTGCCTTTTGAGAGACCGAAGGACACTAAACACGTAAAGCAATAACACGGAATTCTATCAGCCATAAAGGGGATTTAATTGTAGCAGTCTCGCAGTGATTGGAACATCAAGAGCGTAAGGGCAAAAGCCAGAGGTTCTGACTAAGACATCCCTGGACGAGAGTTCCGATCAGATACTTTGGTAATGTTTCCTCTAGACCCTGGGGAATCTGATAATTGTTGACTTATAGGCCTGTCGGTCAGTCTGTCCGCCCTGCACTCTCCCACTATTAAACATTGATCTAATATAGATGTTCCTCATTAACGCTGATTCTTTGATGGCTTAATCTGACGTTTGATATCAGACTCATCGGGAAATTATTTATCTGATTCATTTAGGAAAAAAGCTGATTAGAGTTGGCTCGAACGAGATTGCTTCTTTGGTAATTTATTTCTGAAATATATTCTTGATTAATGAAGATGAGCACAAAAGGATATTGTGTTTTTTTTCTATTTCTTAAGATTAATGCGCCTTTAATTAGTGGATTACAAATAAATTGTTACTTCGAAATAAATACTCAGTAAGAATAATAAGAATAATAATTATTCGAAAATTATACGTTCTTAACCCATTAGTTTCGTTTGCTTATTTCATAAAAAACAGGGTTATACAAAGTATAAAAAATAGTGCTTTCAACAAAAATCACTTAGAGCCCATTTTCCAAATATTCTAGAATGAATGCTAGGAAAAAAATTATTTTAATCTATTTTATCTATGTTCACTTCTACATCCACGCAGTAGAGTGGAAGTATAGTAATTGCAAGAAAAATTTCAAATTTCTGTTTCGTTGAAATGGGCTTAGAATGTTATAAAACGTAGAGATTTTAAATTTGAGCGAAAAAACATTTCCGTCTGCCTGTCGATCTGTCCGACGCACAGTGGGGGCCAAAAGCAACATTTATGGGACAAAATTCAGAAAATTCTGAAGCCGGCGCAAAATAGCCTCGCGAGTATAGGAAAATTAATTTAAAAATAATACTGTTAAGTTGGGGTGGTTTTCAGGGGGTAGAAATCGAAATAACTCAGTAAAATTATGAAACTTCAGGAATTTATAGAATTCGACCTCCGAATTAACGAAAAAATTGTGAAAAAAATCTCTTTTATAAGGTAGTTTTTTTGGTCGTAAACCAAAATAACTGTAATAATCCGAAAATTTCGGATTTATATACAATTTGACTTGCAAATTAAATGAAAATCATTGTGATGACATATGTTGGCGTTGCTTCTTATCGAGGGGATGAACCTAACGTAAATAAATTTAAAAAAAATAAAATAAAAGGACTAGGGCCAAACATATGAATCTATTCTATCAGTGTAATAAAAATAAAATACATTAATAATTTAGTAAAATTTAATAAAAGTATGTCTAATTATTCACTTTCTAATGAGCTTCCTGAACTTTCGGAATCGTCAGTACTGATAATGGTAGAAACAGTCGAAACATTCGAAGTAATACTAACATTTGGCGGCATCAACAGGTCCACAACAGTTTTCTCAAACATAGCATTCCCCCACTGGGCACTTTGTACGTTCCTCGACAAATTTCTTCATTTCAGACATCTTCTAATTTAACGTACCCAGATTGTCTCATCTTATCAAATAATATTTGTCTAATTAAATATATACCCATGGCACTAGATCCTGCAGTAAAAATAAATTAAATATATTAAGTATAAGAAAGAGGGCGATTTTTCGATTTTAACTTTAATTTATTTAGGAACTTATAAAACAAAATGGCACAAATATGCTCATGATTTTTTTTATTTTCCGGGAAGATCAACCTATAAATGAGCAAATAAATCCAAAATTGCAGACATGATATTCTATGATATCAACTAAAACTCTACCAACAGAAATTGTTACATAGATTCTTAAGAATTTTTAAACTGTTTTTGTTAATCAAGATTAAACATTATTACTTAACATAATTTAACAACTATAATTATAAAATGATTAACTTACCTGTAGGTAATGACGCCATGTTAAAAACAGTAAAATATTTGTAAACACTAAAATAAGATTTCAAAAAGAACACGTGTCTTATCTCACCTAAATCACAATAAGCTCTGTTAGTCGCGAGGAAGGACAGGTTTCGACTGGCATAGTGGCATGGTAAGAATACATTCGCGTTTTCTGCTCTTCCTACTACAGTATAGTATGTACTTAGTAGGCATTTAACTTTCGAATTTAAGATATTGACTTGAAATTTGGTACACATATGCATCGTGATGAGATCTGGAACTAGATTATATTTTGCGCTAGATCGGTGAAGGGTTGGGGGCTAAATAGGAATAAATAAGGGAAAATAAGTGAGAAAAGCTGGTAAGGGTACAGTAACTTGGGATTTGGAATATATACTAGGAAGGACCTCAAAGTTTTTAATACCATTTTCACCCCCCCTTACCACCCCTCTATTTTATTAAAGGATTAAATAAACCAAAATTGAGAAAATAACGGAATATAAACAAAGCAAGAGCACAGAAACTTCGATTTTGGTGTATACACTAGTAGCCAAGGCATCGGATTTTTTGTGACGTTTTGTAACCCCTCCACTACCCCCACTTCATCGTTAAAGGGGCTAATCACAATAAAATTGACATTTGGCAGACGTATGTATTATAACGACATCTGGAACTAGAATATATTTTATGATCATTCCATTGAAGGGGTGGGGGATAAATAGGGGTAAATATGAGAAAATAAGTAATGCAATCTGGTAAGAGTACAGAAACTTGTAAATTTATGTATATACTAGAAGACAAAAAATGTTATTAAAATTTGAGGAGAAAACATTATAAAAAATCTGAGGCCTTCCCTTCCAGTATATACACCATGTCCTAAATTTCTGTACTCTTACCAGCTTGCTTTACTTATTTTCCCTTATTTACCCCCATTTAACCCCAACCCTTCAATGGAACCATTTCAAAATAATAGAGTGGGAGGTGGTGGGAAATATAAAAAGTCTAAGGTCTTGACTTTTAGTATATACACTAAGTCCAAAATTTTTGTAGTCTTACCAGCTGGCTCGATTTATTTTCCCATAATTACCCCTATTTACCCCTGAACCCTTCACCGAATAATTTCGAGAAACAATGCAGTTCCAGATCTCGTTATATATACTATAGTAGATATGTGTACAAAATTTCAAGTCAATAACTTAGACCGTTCCAGAGAAAAGTTAGGCACAAAAAAAAATGCAGACAGCCAGACAGATTTACATGCAGACCGAAAATGTTTTACTCATATTTAAAATTTCGACGTTTCGTGATATTCCAAAGCTATCAACAATTTTTTTTACGATTACTATACTTCCACTCCACTATGTCGTACATATACATATATGTAGTCTTAATGTTTTGTACATCTTTATATTTTTGGGTGCTAAATCAATAACTTCAGCAATATTTTGCTCTAAAATATTAATAAAGTTTATGTAAAATGTAACAATTTACACGAAGATCGCCCTGTATGACAGATATCACGGAATTTCAAAATGGAGTATTGCACCATACTATTTTACATACATTCCAAATTTGAAAGAAAAATGTCAATTCCGACAGAAGTTATCGTGTTTACAAGAAACGGTCTATAAACATAGAGGGTTGGGCAATAGTCCCGGAACGGCTCGATTACAGCCGAACGGGACCTCGTATCAACTTCGGGTTTTCGACACTGTATTCAGCGAAATTTTTAGAACTTCATGACATATATTTCAGGACCGTGACGTCATTACGTTCGGAGGTGTGACATAACTGTCACTTTTTTTTAATGAAACACCCGGTATATTTTTCCATATTTGTATACTTTAAGGAGTCCCAAATTCAACGATGTAACGTTTGTATGGATTCTTTTATGTAATGTGGTCTCAATAAGGGAAAATTAGAAATTACAATCGTAATTAACACAGAATAGTTTTATTTTATTAAATGTTCAAATTGGAATCCTTCCACTGCCTGACAATGTGCTAGCCTGTCCACAAATTCCCGCTGAACATTTTGGAGGGACTGAGGTGTAATATTATCAGCAACCGCTAGAATTCTTTCTTGAAGCTCTTGTACCGTGGCAGGTCTTATGCGATACACCACAGACTTCAAATGACCCCAGAAAAATTCAAGAGGGGTTAGGTCAGGTGACCTAGCTGGCCATTCGATATGACCCCATCTACCTATCCATCTCCGGGGAAAGACAGTGTCCAAAAAATCTCTTACAATTCTGGCATAGTGTGGCGGAGCTCCGTCTTGCTGGAAGTACACGTCATTTGCGATCACCTGAGGATTTTCGCGGTTGGGAAATACCAGAATTACAGCGGGTATAACTCTTTCGCGTAATAAAGTTAAATAGGTATCAGCATTTAAATTACCATTTATAAAAAACGGCCCTATTACATGTGTTCCAATTATACCCGCCCAGACATTTATTTTTTGTGGATGTTGTGTGTGCATTTCTTCCATCCAATGTGGATTCTCAGCAGACCAATAGCAACAATTGTGATGATTGACAAATCCATTTAAACAAAATGTAGCCTCATCGGAAAACAAAATGCGATCTACAAACTGTGGTGTCTCGTATAAGAAATTCATAATTTGTTGGCAAAACTGCATTCGACGATCAGGGTCATCTTCCGCAATTTCCTGAAGTAAGCTGACTTTGTAGGGATGTATTTTATTTCTCCTGAGTATTCTTCGAATGGATCTTTCACTGTTACCAGTTTCTAATGAAAGTTTCGGAATTGACGTTTTAGGCTCCTCCTGAATCGCTAACAGTACATCTAAAGCTCTGTCGTCGTTTGTCGCTGTTTTTGGGCGGCCAGTTTTTGGTAAATTCTTGACATTTCCCGTATGTTCAAAATTGTGCAAAATTCGACATGCTGTCGACTTGGAAATCGGGTTTCGCTCAGGAAAGGTATCGTTGAAGAGGTCACTTGCTTCCTGAAGGGATCGACGCCTCTCTCTGAATCCAATCATCATGAGTAAAGTTATCCGTTCAGTGTCGTTCAGTTGAGCCATTTTAAAGACTCGTTTTTAGAATCACAAATTAGTAGTACAAAAGTAATGTCACAGTGTCGTTTATACCACGACTTACTTAGATAAACTAGTAAAATAATGAGAACAACTTAACTATGACCTGTGCTTTTATTAAACGACTACAAAAAAACTTGTTTACGTGGGTCTTAGTTTTGTAAAAAAAATGATAAAAAAGAGTGTCTTTTTTGGATACAGCTGTTTGGATATCCACTGTTCTCTGTTAATTACGATTGTAATTTCTAATTTTTCCTTATTGAGACCACATTGCATAACAGAATCCATACAAACGTTACATCGTTGAATTCGGGACTCCTTAAAGTATACAAATATGGAAAAATAGACCGGGTGTTTCATTTAAAAAAATTGACACTTATGTCACACCTCCGAACGTAATGACGCCACGGTCCTGAAATACATGTCAAGTAGATCTAAAAATTTCGTTGAACACTGTGTCGAAAACCCGAAGTTGATACGAGGTCCCGTTCGGCTGTAATCGAGCCGTTCCGAGACTATTGCCCAACCCTGTATATGCACACATACATAGACGCACACAGACAATTTTCTTTTTATTCAATATTTAAGTTTAATGTATTTCTGGACAAAAAATTAATAATATTAGAAAAAATTGGTAACTACTGGAAGCGGCTGGAACCTCCCCGCCCGGTGGATCTTTGAAGCCGAAAAGTGTGTGCCATAACGACACTAAACATAATCCGATCTCAACCATAACCTTTTCAGATCTTCTGGAGCACTAAATAAGCCCCCATGCAAACTTTCATCCAAATTCCTTCAGTTTTACGGCGCAACGGCTTCACGCATTGACAGTGCCAAGCGAAAAGCGATCTTATGCTTATGCTTATACGGAAACCAAACCGAAAGGGTTCAAGTGTGATATATCGTTGAAATCGGAATTTTAACTGCTATTCAGTGGTTTGATTGCAAATTTTAAATATTTATAAAATAAACAACTTGTTGTGCCAAAAACGCACTAAATTCCAAATTTGTTTAGTACTTTCGGCGATAATGTGCTAACTACACCCACAGACATTTTTCAAAAACCACTTTATTGGTTTTCCTGAGACCTCAAACCGTAAAGATTTGATATTATCTCAATTCTCGATTTTGGACCACTTTTAGCAACCTCTCACAATTTTATGGGGAGGTTAAAAAACCATTTATATTGACTTATCTTTTCTTCGGTATTCATTGAAATGAATTGTAATACAATTATTAGAAAAGCAATTTTTTCATTCGTCAATATTATTGGATGCCGAAGATTGGAAGAATCAAATTATATTATGATACACCCTGTAAATCTGAATCAAAATTAAGGAAAGAGTGATAGCAGGTCGCATTGAATTATAGTCTTCCAACAGAATTCTAGATCGAACTTGTCATATAATTATAAAATCATACCCATGCATGTGAGCATATTTTTTCTTTCACGAGACTATTATTTTATATTCTCCTCTGAAGATTTTGATGGTATAATAATCGAATTTTGATATAAAACATTCACTAAACTATTAATATGTTCAAAATGATACTAAAATTAGTGAGGTTTAGCTGACACTTTGATAGGTCATCTTAGGCAAATCATATACATACCTGTATAATACCTTAATTGCCCGTTCCAATGTATAATTATTATACCTCAGAAATAATTTCATATAACTTGTAATTTAATGTTGATGCGTTTATAAGGAGAGGTTTTATGCAATCGGTCATTCCTAATAAATTTTAATTGATTCCATTAGTTATAATAATAGTAAACCGCACTTAGTCGAATAAAGTAAGTTATTTGAAAATCGGTTGGACCTGAACGGATTTGCTTAAAATCTTCTTTAATGGCTTTCTATAATCCTAAATGAAGTTTTCTATCACTTCTTTGTTGGCGCCAGAATATCAGCTTTGTATGAGTACTGTTTTAAAAATGATAAAACTAAAAAAAAATATGTAAAAATGAAAATATTCATTTAGGGGATTTTATGGTCCTTGATTACAAATATAATGTTTAAAAAGGAAGCATTTTCCAAATCGTTGAATTTAAGACCAAAATTATGCAAACCTCTATAATATAACATTTGGTTCAATTTGTGGTATATTTTGAGATCATCTATTCCATCTGCTTCCTCGAGTTTGTTGAACAACGAACTAATTTTTTGTAGAGATTGATGAATTGACAGCTCAAGGCATTGTAGATATTCTATAACATTTACTATGACATTAAAATTAGTATTGAAACAAATTCTTTATAGGATATTGCAAACAGTAGAAAAAATAACTATCTATAACTAAAAGAAAAACTTTGTGTAAAAATATTAATGAAATCTTTGCATTCTTTCGATTAAAATTGGTGTTTATATATTCAAGTTCTGTCTTTATTGCTTTGCTTTTTCAAAAAATGTTTGCACCTTACATATTGCAATAGATTCGCGAGAACAGAACACTTTGATTAAAATTCTAATATTTGCGAAATTTTTAGCATAATAAAATGCCGCCTGCAGCCAACCCCACCTCGTAGCAATAGGTTTCGTTGGCAGCGGTATCCCCAGACAATGTTCATAGAACTGTGCGATTCTGCTCGGTGCCTTCAGGAAAACTTTTTTCATTTCAAATAAGTCTGATTTTTTCTGCTACTCGATGCAATCCATGAGCTGTGCATGTAACATGAAATAAATCGGGATATTTCTCTTGCAAAACCGCCACAACCCCTTAAGTGTGTCTTTTACTGAGTTAACATTCGTGACGTGATCAATTTTTTCACTTTACACGACACTAAACGTTTCACAGCTTCTCCTTTATTTAAACCCCACGAAAGGGTATTAATTATTTGGCGGTCTGTTGCATTTTTCGATTCGTCAATAATCAGACATATGTATTTATTTTGAAGATTTTCTCCAGCTTCTTGTCACATTCTTCTTTAAGATAGCATTTCAGAAGATATGATTCATCTGGAAGCTTGAAATTCATGTATTTTTTTAAAACTATTCTAAAACTTGTCTATAATGCAGACGGTTGACTTGGTACCGTGGAATGTCGGACGAAATCATGAAATTCATTAAATCCAACTTGAATTCATCCGCACTTAAGTCTTTAGTATTCGATATATATTTCATCGAATTGACGGGGTAATCGAAGTTGCATTGTTTTTTAATCGTTTGTTTCTATATTAATCATGTTTTCGCCATTTATTAATTAGTCATTTATTTTTCAAATATAAATGCGAGTTGGAATAGTATTTGTTTTACTTAAATTTCACTTCATATCTACAAGTGTTGTGGATTCGTTGGTTTTATAATTTGGTTAACAAGTGTTTTCGATTTATTGTCAACCGAAAATTACTTTATGTCTTATGTGATATTATTTTTCAATGTGTTTTAATATAATGCATTGTACTTTATTTAATGCTCCTGAGTGTGACCCTGTTATCGCTGAAAGATTCCGAACCTTGGTTATCGTTCATGAAATGATAAAAATATTTATTATTATATTATATCAAAATATAAAACGATGGCGTGCCGAAAAAGCCACTCAGCTCCGCTACTATCATATAATATACTATATTATTACATTGTAATGTCAGAGTTGATATGCACCCTTAATATATTATAAGATGGAACTATTTAGTCACATATTTTAATCACATAAAATACGTGAAAGTTTTTGCAGTATATTTATATAACAATTTTAATCAGCTTTATTTCTTTGGTAAGAACACTCACGTTTCTGGTCAACAAGTCACTTCTGTTCTGATGGTAAATTTATTAGCTTCATTTATAACGGGAAACTCCCAATCCAATAATTAACAGTTTGGAGAGTTATATTGGTTTATGGTATCCTAGTTCAGCAATAAGGATTCTCCGAGGAGCAGTGACTCGAGTGCATGAGAGTTAACTTCCTGCAGGAGAGTTTGTTCGTGTAGGATTGTGGGTCTTAGTCTGGATTGACGGTTTATAATAGTTGTTTTGAAAACAATTCAGGATAGTGTATGATCTGAGTGTTATCTGCAGAGCCAGAAGGGCTCAAAAGCTATCCTGCCACTGCTTGTGGCTTAGTCTGAGTTCTACATTGTTAGCCGCGGTCTTCTTGTTAGGGATTAGCGGAAGCCACTGTGGGATAACCGGAGGTAACGTCAGTGATGGCTTTGCCGCTTTCAATCTACATCCAATTCTATAAATTTACACAATTTAGACAAAGCGGAAAATAAAATAAAACTATGACTTCTCGACTTAAAATTAGTGACTATTTTCAATCTTTAAAAGTGAACAGCACCTAAGGTTAGTGCGGAGGGGGACAAAGCGCTAAATGAGGAAATATCTCCCTAATAATCAAATTTACTTACACTCATTTTCAGTTAAATAACATCACCCAATTTGCAAAAAACAGCTAACCGTTAATCGTAATTATTAGCAACAAGTTGTTTTTTTGCAAATTGGATGATATCATTTAACTGAAAATAAGTGTAAGTTGTACATATATAAATACTAGAGGATGGTTGAAGACTATCTTTGGCTAAAATTTGATTATTAGGGAGATATCTCTTCATTTGGCGCTTTATCCCCCTCCACACTGAGCTTAGGTAGTATTCACTTTTAATATTCATAATATCATATTCACGATAATTTACTTACTATAAATTCAAATTGCTGCACAATTAGTTAATAAATGAGATTTAAATATAAACATTTATTTATTTCGACTTACAACCATTCCCTGAGACCATATTTTGGATTGACTGAAGTTCGAACTCAAGGAATGATAGGCAATGATCAGTGTCGTTTGCCGCACGATGCACTCTATTACTGCACTATTGGTGCTGTAATATGTTAAATTGTATAAACATGAAATATTTACCATCACTTATGAAGAAAAATTATTACATAGCCACACACAAAAAAATGGCCTGGGGATCTGACCATGTTTACTATATGTTTTTGGGGTGAATTCGAAACCGAGGTCTGTTTAACTCCATCACATCAGGATTTTACCATAACCTCAAAAAAAACATAATTTAAGCGATTTCGACATCTCCGATGATGTGTGGCACGATATTTTTCGGAGCTTTTTAAGTGAGATATGTGCCGCCAAAGTGAGAGGTCCAAGTATTTCGCTTTTCGAGCGACACGGCACAGCTTCGAGGGTCATTTCTGCCAAACGAAAGCTGACAAAAATCTGTAAAAATTCAGGGATACGTAGAGAGACGTAGGAAATTGTTTGGCGCAATTGGAGGTTGGTGCGTGCCTTGCTTTTTGAAATATGGCCGCTCGAATTCACAGGTACGTGAAAATTGAATTTTTGCGGTTTACGCAAATTTCTCTCGCCTTCTTACATGCCTCTGAATGTTTTCAGATTTTTGCGGGCACTTTTATTTTTTTCCAAAATTTCTAAGGTAGAGCATTATAAACATTGCTTAGGATACAATGTTTTTTCACTTCCAGTGAAAAATCTTTTTAAGTTATTAACAAAATGACCCCGGGGAGTATTAAGTGCGACACCCTGTATAATGCGAACAGAACTTTTCGTTTGGCTACAGCTAAGAAAAACATTGCAAGTGAGCAATAATAAAACACACAATTTCATGCTTTTCTAATCTTTACAAGTAATAATACCTTTTTCTATAATTCCTCAATTTGGAATGTGCTGGCGAACTCAAAATTTTCTGTATTCTCACTTAAATTTGAAGGAGTGATTATAATAACAAATACCATAGCCACACAAAAAAAAAAAAAAATCTGACCTGGGGATCTGACCATGCTCATTATATGTTTTTGGGGTCGCTGAATCCGAATCCGAGACCTATTTAATTCCATCACATCGGGATTTTGCCATAATCTTAATCCACATCCACTACTTGGATGTGGAAGTATAGTAATCGTAAAAAAAAATTCAAACATTTTTTTTGTTGAAATAGGCTTAGAATGTCACAAAACGTCAAGATTTTAAATTTGAGCGGAAAAAATTTTCTCTCTGTCTCTCTGTCTGACTGTCGGTCGTTCGGTCGTTCGGTCGATCGGTCGGTCTGTAACGTTTTTGTGCGCACGTTTTCTCAGGAACAATTAAAAAGAATGACTTGAAATTTGGTACACATATGTATCATGACGAATCTGGAACTAGATTATATTTTGCGCCGATTCCGAAAAAGGGTTGGGGATTAAATACGGGTGAATAAGGAAAAATAAGTGAGGCAAGCTGATAAAAGTACATGAACTTGGAATTTGGTGTATATACTAGAAGCCAAGGCCTTTTTTATCATATTTTTACATCCTCCGCACCGCCCCACCCTATTATTGAAGGGGTTGATAAAATAAAACTGAGATATTCACTTGAAATTTTGTACACGTATGTATTATAACAACATTTGGAACTAGATTATATTTTGAGATTATTTCACTGAAGGGTTGGGGGTTAAATAGGGGTACATATGGGAAAATAAATAGAGCAAGCTGGTAAGAGTACAGGAACTTGGAATTTTGTGTATATACTAGAAGCCAAGTCCTCAAATTTTTTTATAAGATTTTCGACCCCCTGCCACCCCCATTTCATTATTATAAATATTGATAGAATAAAATTGAGATGTTCACTTGAAATTTGGTACAGGTATGTATTATAACGCCATCTGGAATTATATTTTATTTTGAAACGATTCCGTAGAAGGGTTGGGGTTAGATAGGGGTAAATAAGGAAGAAATGAGTAAATCAAACTAGTAAGAGCATAGAAACTTGGGATTTGGTCTATATTCTAGAAGTCAAGGAGTCAGATTTTTTATAATATTTTTCAACCCCTCCACGACCCCAGTCCATTAATAAAGGGCTTCATAAAACCCAATAGAGATTTCATTTTTGGGATAATTTTTGTAGTAAAGAAGACTAGTTTAGATAATAATGAAATACGTTTAGTTCAAGAGCGAGCGTAGATGAGCCCGAGTACTCGTATTTTGATACCAGTCCTCGTTCCATCTTCTAACGGCTTGTATATCCGCACATACATTGAAGGTATGCAAAATTAAGTGGAGGTTGCATACGGTTGCATCCTTCGTAGGGGATGTAAAGCAGTCAAGACAAAAAAGAGCATTTTCACTTTGGAGTAGATTGTCTATTGGCATCGATGATTAGTTTTAGTAGCCGAAATAGGCCAACATAAAATAAGTGAATAAAAAAAATTAAACTCCTGAGTGGATGAGAAATGTCATCATTATGTTTTTCAATGGGGCATCCTGTACATTTTCAAAAATAAAATCAGAGAATATTGTTTTGAAGATTTTTCAAATTGTACCAATTAATAATAATAAAGTTAATGAAATAATTATACACCGCAACACCATCTATACATAAATTTGTAGAAATATCATTTTTATTATAAACTAAAGTCACTTATTATCGACCATTTTTAACAGAATTCAAATATTACTTTTAGTTATCGAAAAAAGGAATTTTAAGTGCACATACATAGAGATTTAAATAAACAGACATACAAATATACTGATCATTTACAAATGCACACAGAGCCAAACATTATTTTTTTGATTAATATAAAATTCCGCATACTTATATATTTAATGAATATAGGTACTAAGAAAGGTAAAAGAAAAAAGTTTCAATATTTATTATCATAAAAATGAAGCAATCTCAGAACTCATTCCCAACAAAGTACAGAACAGAATTAGTGCTGGATTGTGTTTTATTTTATCTTTTATATTCTTTCTGATACTCAAGGAAAATATATGCGTATTTTTCAATAAAACTTTACGAGAAACAAAGGTGTTCTAAATTCTATATCCCATTTCCGCTTCTTGGTTATAAAGTTTACCACGCATATCACAGAATAATAAAACGCATATTATGTTCTTTTGTTGCTTATTTTGCATTTTTCTTAGGCACTAATGTACAGTCAACCGAAATAACACAATTTTAAGAAATAAACCATTATTGTACTCAGACACTTCATTTAGAAAATATTGTTATGAAATGAATTAATGCTCCATATAAAAACGTGAGCGAAATTATGATCGATTTGACAGTAGAACGCAAACTTATCGAACAACAATAAACATATTATTGACATAAGCATTTCAATTTTCTAACGATTACGTCAGTCAGTCGTCAAAATATGAGTGATTCTGTTGAAGTTGTTTTTCCTTTCTAAATAGTGCGGTTGTCGGTCTGAATGACGATTTTTTCGGAGAACGAGGAATTTTCACCAAAACTTTTGTAATGACTCTTACTGTCTATATCATTTTCCATAACTCTTGACTGCGTGGTATTTCTCGACAATTGTTATATACAATGTTTTGCGTTAATTTGTTAATTTATTAAATTTTGGCCAAAGTAGTTATTTCACTTCCACATAATTTTTACTCTTTTGTATTTTGTTCTAATAAATAAAAATAAAAATTTTGTTCACATTTTTACATATTTATTTTTTTTTACTTTTGTTGACATTTACATATTTTTACATTTTTTTATTGTTGTAGCAAATTCTAACAAACAGACAGTAAAATTAAATCTTTTCCCACAAAATTAATGACTTCCATGTAGTTACCGATGTTTTTGTGACCGAAAGTCATCCAAATATTTCTAAATGGATTTATTGTGAAACTCAGCGGTTAATTCTCGAGGCGTTAAGAGTGTGCAAAAAAACTAATTACATGGTTCAGGCACACTATTAGACTATTTTGAAAATCTGTATTCTACATTGCCAAAATTCATATACAGTATGGCGTTTCCAGGTTGGATCCAAAATTAAAAAAATTGGCTAGGGCATTCACTTTTTATGTATTAAATTTGGTACAATTTGCTACCGCCATTGAAAAAATACGGCCGATCTAAATTTTGGCAAAAAATAGAAAACACGCTGTATATCAGAACCGAGACGCATTAGAGATCTAATAAAGGTCATGCATTCTTAAATCGCCTAAGGGTTCTGTACCCCTCACTGGCGTATGGCCAGTCACTCACGAAACACCCTGTATATTATAACAACATTTGATACTAGATTATATGAGATGATTCCATTTTAGGGTTTGTTGGTTAAATAGGGGTAAATAGGTGAAAATAAGTAAGAGTACTAAAATTTGAGATTTGGTGTATATACAGATATTATTAAAATTCTATGACCAATAATTTCCACATACTAGAGTATAAATATAGTCAAGATGTTTCCTTTAAAATGATTTGGATGGAAAATCTGGATGTGGAAGTAGTAATTTCGTAGGCAACGGTCTTTAATTCCATGGTCATCTTTGACCAAAATAATTTTTAATATCACGGTACATATAAAAAGATGAAGAATGTTTAGTTTGCTATGTATAAATGTTTCTGGCGGTATCTGAATTTGAATGAAAATCAGTGACAATAAATATCAAATATTCTGTGACCTTGTAGGCCCTAGCTATTTCTCTCACTTTGCTAAATGACAACTAAACATGTGAGGATGAAACAAAATAGGCTAAACTGCCATTATCGAAGTTTATGGATACTTGGACAGAATTTGATAAGTTCTGTTCAAATTCGTCCAAGTTGCTTCCAGTTAAATTTACAAGTAAGCATCGCTATTGGAACATTAATTGTATCCAGTAGATTAATGAAGTTGTGGACCTTCTTGCTAACTTTGAATATCTAAGATTACTAACTTTGCTCATCTCCGTCCGTTACACTAGCGGCTCGATCAGTTGATATTAATCCGATTTAACGGAGTACAGCCAATAATAATTATCAGCGTCAAAGAAAATTACTTCTGAAGTCACTTATTTCTGTTTAACCCAGATTCTCAAAAATACACTAAAAATATATATTGTCTTTTATTACAATATATGAAACAGTATTAAAAAAATAAAAATCGAAAAACGCATTTCAGTAGAATTTTCTTATTACATTATTGACAAGTACTCATTCAAACAACATTACCATAATTTTACTTCCACACCCACGTAGAGTGGAAGTATAGTAATCGTAAAAAAATGAACAATTTTTTTTGTTAGGATAGGCTTACAATATCATAAAACGTCGAGATATTAAATTTAAGCGAAAGAAATTTCTGTCTGTCTATCGGTCGGTCGGTTAATCTGTTTATCGATCGGTCTGTCTGTGGGTTTTTCTCAGAAACGGTATAAGATTTTTACTTGAAATTTGGTACACATATGTAGGGTACTTTCGAAACCGATTTCATGAAAATGTAATCCATTAGAATGAAAAATTATTTAAGACAAGGTAGATAAATAAATTCATTTTAGGCCTTTGTTCTCATTTTTAGCTGAATCTTCATAATCGTAGGGGGTTATGTAGATACTAGTTTAATCTGCATGGCCGTAGGGGACTGTGTGGAAGCTAGTGTTAGAATGAGAATTGTCAAATAAGAAATTAGACAAATTCATTTTAGGATTTTAATTTGCTAGCATAACCAGAATTCAGGTTGTCGAAAGAATGCAAAGATCTCATTAATATTTGTACACAAAGTATTTCTTTTAGTTATAGATAGTTATTTTTTCTGCTGTTTGCAAAATCCTATAAAGAATATGTTTCAATACAATTATAAGCAAAGAAATAATAATTCATTTTTAAACATACAGCAGTAAATAACTCTCTAATTAGTTTGATAGTTTAGTTATAAATTAGACCATATTAGTACTTGTTCTGAATTCATATTGAAATATTTATTGATATAGGAACTATTCTTTACATTAAATGCAAGAAAAATATTGTTCTTCAAACTGGGCAGTCCATAATATAAAAACTGCTATTATTTCATAAAAAGAAAAGCCAGCTTACTACACAAATATCTTCTTATACAATGATTGACGATATATTATTGTATTCTTCCGTATTCTTATACTATTGTTTAATTTTGGTAATGGTAATTCTCGGTTATTTCGACTACAGGCATGACATTTGTTTTTATATGCAAAAAAATTAATCAATTCTAATGTACACTTAATAAGCACTCTTTAAAGTTTAAAATTGCTCAGATAATAATTGACATCGACATATGCCAATCCGAGGACTGTAATCAAAGTCAGTCAAGAGCCGACTCCTCTGACAAGCTATGTATCGCCGATACACTGACGTGCATCACAGGGAAAGCATATAGGGTTATTCTTATCCACCCCTACTGTTTTCATTTTTTAAATTAAAAAAAGCCGTCGTCAGTATTGACAGTTTGTACGTATTTTACATTATCAACAACAGGGCATATTGGTAATCATTATTTTGAACCTCGTAAATATTTATGGACAAAGTCTTGGTCAATATTCTTTTAGGGCCAGCTCGGGCAAAAGTGCGACATTTTTTTAAATTTTAGCTTCTTGTCGCACTTTATATATAATAATAATAATAATTATTATAATAATGATAATAATAATAAATCGCCTTTATTTTTGTAAGTGAAATACAAAGAAAATGTATTTACAATATGTTAGAGATGTTGGGGATGCTCGGCGAAGTTTAGCCAAAGGCTACTCTTACACTTAACCGAGCATTTTGAGGACGACGGTAAGTAATGAACTTATTCTAAATTAAACTAAAAGTAAGATGTATAAGTACATATACTAGTCTTATAACTGAAAGATATTAGAAAAAAAAACATTAATTAGTTAGTTTTAATGTGAAATTTATATGAAGCTAGTACCTAAATTAATTTGATATGTATCTACAATTTATATTTACTTAGCTATTAAAACACATGTTTTTTATTGATATACGAACCTCATGCTGTGACAGCGAAGTGAAATTTTCGGGTATGGCATTGTACAATTTTACAGCGTTATAAGAAAACGACCTTTGAAAGATGGTTGTAGTACGTTGGGGCACTGTAAGTTTGGTGTGAAATCTAGTACTAGTATTGTGTGTAGAATTTCTAGGTATAAGTTTTTGTCTAAGGTGAAATGGAACGGAGGTCAATGAAAGTTTGTGAATAAAAGTTAAATAGTGATAGTTTGTTTGTTCAGTCATTTTTAACCATTTAAGTTGTGAGAATTTCTCAGATACGTGATGAAATTTCCTCAGATTGCATACAAACTGACAATAAAGATTTGGTACTCTTTGTATGCGATTTTGCGTAAATGCGTCCAGGCATGGAAAATATACAATGTCGCAATAATGAAAAACTCGGTATTACCAGTGACTCACAAAGTTTTTTCCTTAGTTTATAATTCATTATATATCTGTTCGAATATAAAACTTTGAGTTTCATGTAGGCCCTTTGAATTAGCTTAGATACGCGTGAATAAAATCTGAGTTTTTCATCAAATATAATACCTAGTATTTTTTATTCTTGAGAAAATTGCAGTGCGGTGTTATCTATTGTTACATTTAGCTCATTTTTTACATTTATCAGCTTATTGTCAGAACATAATAGCATAGCTACACTTTTATTTGGATTTAATCTTAAATTGTGTTCCGCAGCATACGTATTGATTGACTAAAGGTCTTCATTAATTTTATGAGATGCAGATTGGGTTTCAGAAGGATGAAAGGAGTATAACACCTGTGTATCGTCTGCATACGATTGAAGATGTGAATGCTGAATTTGACTTGAAATATCTGCAGTGTATAATAAAAATAGTAGTGGACCGAGAATTGAGCCTTGTGGTACGCCCGAAATAAACTGTTTTGCAGTGGATGATTTTTGAGCGTCAGTTACTCGTTGATAGCGATCGTATAAATCCGATTTAAAAAAGCTTATGACTCTTTAATCAAAACCGTAATATTGTAATTTATCGCACAGTAAATTATGATCAATGGTATCGAATGCTTTTGAGAAATCTAATGATATGAGAATTGTCGCAAGTTTTTTATCGCGGGCTTGTAGAATATTTTCAAGTAAGTTTAATAGCGCTGTGGTTGTACTATGTCCTGCGCGAAAACCAGACTGATGCATGGGGAGTACCATGTTTGCCGACAAATATACCGTAATCTGACGTTGAATAACCTGCTCTAACCTTTTTGACAAGACAAGTAAAAGACCAATGGGACGTAAATCAGAAATTATTTTAGAATAATTTATTTTGGGCAGCGGACGAATAAGAGCGTTTTTCCACTTCACCGGGAAATAGCCTTCTTCTAAACATAATGAAAATGTGAACTAAATATGGAGCAATAACGTGAAAGCAGAATTAACCATTTCTAGAGATATTTGATCGTCACCACTGGCATTAGATTTAAAAGTTGACATGATCTTATTTATTTCTTTAGTATCGGTTGGTATAAATGAAAAATTCTCTCAAACTTAGAATTTTTGTAAAAATCTGCAGCCTGAGTAGAGTTATTTCTAGTAAATACTGAAGTAAAGAAATCATTAATATCCGACGGGTTTTGTAAGTTAGGTGGCAATTCGATATTATTTTTAAAGCGAATATTTAAGACTTTCAGACCCCCCAAATTTGTTTCTGGTTTTTCTGCTCTTAAAGAAAGGTTAAATATGCTAGTTTCTCTCTCCTTATTGACGCTAAAGCATTATTGCGTAAATTGTTAATTGCCCCAGTTTTTCTCATTTTTGTGGCATTCATACTTCCCTAAAGCTCTGTCGCGTGTCACGTGTCTGTCATCCACGAGGCATGAGGTTTAGTAACTGGAGCAGTTTTTATAGGAGCATAAATCGAAAATAAATTAATTATATTGTTTGTTAAGAATTCGACCTTTTCATCTATATTCTGTATATATAAGATTTCATCAAAGGTAATGTTTATTAAATCATTATAAAATAGTTCATGATTAAAATTTTTAAAATCACGATAAGTGACCATTTCTTGTTTATATTTTAAACAGATTACACGTAATTTAGAAATCACTAATTTATGATCAGATACCAGATCTGCGATTATCACACTAGATTCCACTACTAAGTTTATGTCACTTACAAAAATTGGGTCAATAAGAGTAGCAGAATGTTGAGTAACTCGTGTGGGTTATTTAATGATCTGTGTTAACCCAAAAGTCTCAAAAAATTCAGATAAAGCATTATTAAGCTGCAACATGTCTAATTTACGTCACCCAAGATGATGATGTCATCATTTGATGTTAGTACTTGTGGTACAATGCTATCAAGTGGTTTCCGTATTAACCCATTTAATAATGGAGTGCAGATGGTGGGGGGGTAGGGGTTGAAAATTATTATAAAGAAATCTGAGGCCTTGGCTTCCAGTCTTTATATCAATCAATTTTAGTTTATCAGAACCCTTAACGATGATGTGGGGGTGGTGGAGGGGTTGAAGAATATTATAAAAGAATCTGAGGCTTTGGCTTCTAGTATATACAAGTCCCAAATTCTTGTACTCTAATCAGCTTATATTCCCGTATTACCCTCCAATCCTTCACCGGATGAGTTCAAATGACAACTCAGTTCCAAATCTCGTTATAATACATACGTGTACAAAATTGCATGTCAATATCTAGAACCGTCCTATTAAAAAATTGTGCACAAAAAGTTGCAGACAGACAGGCCGACATACAGGCAGATTTTTTTCGCTTAAATTTAAAATCTCGACACTCATGACATTCTAAACCTATTTCACCGAGAAACATTTTTGAATTTTTTTTGCGATTACCATACTTCCACTCCACTAGGTGGAGTAATAAACAATTTTATGGAACTATGTTTCTAAATGCTGTTTATGTACATGTAAGATATATTAACTAATTGATAGTTAAATTGTAAAATAAACTTTGTAGAAATAGAGCAGAGACATAATCAATATGTGAATCAAAACTCCTCTGTAATTTAGAAAAAACATCATTGTTCTACAAAATATTTTCAATCTACATCTTATATACGAGCGAGCCTACTTCTAAATGATCACCAACTGTTTGCCAACAAAGAGACTAATTACCTGTTAAACTTAGTCTACCGCAAAATATTCCTTAGAATATCACAATCTTTTAGAAAACGTCTCTAAAAGGTGACAAAGTAGCCGGCCACTTTGAAATTGCCTAATCCTGCCGACATACAACGCGATTGTGGATTATCCTTTATTAGGATATGTTTGTAAACTTGTACTGATATGATCCTTGAGCCATGCTTTGCGGCGGGCAAAAGTGTTAGGATAGGCATCCTTAACTAGTACAGTACAGTGGTAAGAATTATATTATAATCCGTAAGGAAATATAATATTTTCTATTCGGGTGCAGTCGACGATACAGAATTTAAAATGACACAGAACTGCAACACATACATTCCAAAAAGTATTGTAGCAGACTATTTTACACATTTATTTGGTAGTTTATTCATAATACAATATTTTTAGAAAATATCTACGTGAATTACAACTTATGTAACAATAATTTTAAATAACGAATTAGAAAAAGAAATTATTACCAAAGGTTGTTTTTAAGATTATTATTATTCTTGTATACAGGAATAATGCCAATGTACAAATGAAAGCGATACAATTATTTTAGAACTGTTTGAAGAAAAAAATTTAACTGAAAATTAGGAAATAAAAATTCATTTGAAACATTGCATTTATCAAAATAACTTACTAACTTCTTATACGTACAGCACTTAGAAGTAGAAATGGGCCTGTATGTTTCAATTCTGTTTCTGCATCCTGCTTTAAAAAATGATGTAATTTTTCCAATTTTAAATCTTTCTCTCGTAGATAAATAGTCCTGGAGCTACCTTATGAGAAAGACGCGCCTTTTCACGGAAAACAGTGCAAGTCAACGGAGATGACTAAAATCTCTTACTTGAGTGTTGGTGAATGGATTTTATTGAAACCTTGTGCAACGTGTTTGTAATCATGTTAATAATTTTTTTTTTTTCGAGATATGGCAACTCGAAAATTCCTAAAAGTGGAGGAGGGGAAATGTAAAAGTTGAGAAAAGAATCGAAATACAAGACTTTTCTTATTTAAAACTTTACCGTAAAGTGCGTTTTCACCGATTTCTTTTGAAAAAATATGAGACACTACCCCTATCTTTGAAATTGTAGCGCTTTAAAAATATGCAATTTAAAAATTCACAGATATCGCAATCCTTGCAATCATCGGGACATTGGAAATTATAACACCATACATAAAACATAAACTTTTTCAACTTTTTTCCGAACTAGGCTTCGCCATGTCCGGAAACAGCACGTTCCACTACACCGATGTATTTCGACCTTAAATGAAAACTGGTAACTTGACCCTCTGGGATATATGTAACCCACATTACATTTACGTATATCAGCCGTTGCATATACGACAGCCTCACTCGACCGCGACACCTATGTCTTTTGACCTTGAACAAAAACTGGTAAGTCTACCCCCATATACGAACATAAACATTTCCAATGTTAAAAATTAAAAAAATTCAGACGTATGCATTGAGGCCGTTCTCAAAGAAATCGAGGTTTTCAATTTTTTTGCCTGGATAAAATCACTTTTCGTGGAATTTCCGCGGAAACCTATTAATGGCATATTCCTAGGCATATATAATTTACTGTGATCAAAATCATTAGTCGTTTTTGAAACAACCAACATTCTCCACTTTTTCACATTGGCGCCTTAATTTTAAGGGTAGGTTGTTTAATCTTAAAAAACACCTGGCGATATTTTCAAGTAGATTCTAGATATCGAATATAAACTAGATCGATCAATTGGTTTTGGTTCTAGAATAAACGATGACCCGCAGACATACACAGATATTTATCTAACCCTCCCTTTAGTGACTGCGTGTGATATAAAATCAAAGTTTGTCAATAATTCGAAGTCGAATTTTTAGATGGCTACAATATTTTCTTTACTTCTAGTGGTAAGATATATTCTTTTGTTATTTCTGTGTCATTAGTAGATCTACAAAAAAATCACCAAATTTAACAAAATCGCTCATTATTGTATAAAATAATAGTACACTTAAAATTTAATTTTAATTAAACATGGAATATATTTAGGACCATGTAAAAGTGAAGCGAAGCTGGAAATAGTACCTGCATAGAAAAAATAAGACTTACGACAATAGGGTTGTGCATACGTCCCAAATTATTATTTCCAATTAAAACCTGGCGGGATCTCGCCCGAAGTAAATTGCCACGAACCATTTCGCACTACCAAAACGAGCAAAACTATATCCATCGTATAGCAAATTAGATTATATAGATGTCTGGATTTTTCGATAATTTTTTTTTATTCGTGTATATTTTAACACGGTATAAATTAAAAGTATTTTTATTGGCATTTTGTGTATGCTCAAAATCCCTGGAGTAAACAAGAATAATATTAAAACGAGCAAAAAAGCAATCACAATTTCCAGCAGATCGAATCCAATATCCAATAAAAATAAAACTATGCGAAACGAAATAAATATTCCTTTTTTACATGGTGACATGAAGGGAGGGTGCTGGAGAGTTATAGCGGGTGTCCAGCGGCCACTAGATCGGGGAACAATCTACTGGCTGTCAATAAATGCTCTGTGTCCGTTTCGGTAATATTTCCCTGGAGCATGGTCTGACATATTGCATTTTCACAACTGCAGAGTTTGAATACAAAATACATAAATATAACAAATATAATATTGTCGGTGTACAAGAAGCTTGCTTGCATTGCTTTTTACTCAACTCTACCTATATTTTACGTCCAATGAACATGAGCACTGATTAATTACTTTACTTTAAATTTAATATTAAAAGCATGAAATTGTATTTACGAGCCTGCTAGGGCCTAGGTTAGAGCACGATATTATGTGGCAAACGCGCGTAATTACCAAGGGTCGGAATCTTTCAGCGATAACAGGGTCACACTCAGGAGTAATAAATAAAGTACAATGAATTATCTTAAAAATACATTGAAAAATAATATCACATAAAACATAAAATAATTTTCATTTACATGCCTATTAGCTAAAAGACACGCTTAGGTGGTTGTGGCGGTAATCGGAGTAATGCAATAAAAACATGTTTATTTTATTAGTGTTTAAAGTTGAAACAATACAAGAAATGAAAAATACTCAGAGTTAAAACCATCTTCTTCTTGTTCAGACCGTCTTAGCAGTCGTTCTTCGACTCAATATTAGTTCACTTTTCTCTTATTGTTTGACAAATCCTATAGCAGCATGCCACCTTTCTCGATTGTCTCTTACTATCTAACCTTCATGGAATCGTTAACAATCCTGTATTTTCCAGTCTTCGGTTGCGATGATTCCCAAAATCACTAAGTAATTCGTGAATCTGACATGGACAAGAGATGCAAAAGAGATGAAGAAAGCGAAGGCATTAGTAATGCAGTGTTGTGTGTATTTTTTTCTAATTGTCTTAACTGGCAAATTGCCGATCTCCTTTCTGTATTCTACTTTGAATCTCATACTCGGAGTTGGCAGTATGGTCAACAAGGCTCCGTGTCATAGCATCCTCTTTCCTACCTTACAATCACTAAATGCGTCTGGATGGCTTATATTCATAATTTGTGCTTTATTGTTTCACCAAGGTAACGAACGCAGACCCGTCTTACCTATATGTGTATCGAATAAGAAAAATTAAGCAACGTTAATCGCAGTTAGTACTTGGATATGCGACCTCTTGGGAGACACCGTGATCTCGCCCCACCTTCTCTAGGCTTGCATATTAGTGTATACGTAGAAGTTATGCAATTTTAGGCGAGAATTTCGTAGTGGATATAACATCCTCCGGATACACCCCTTGTTTATTAGCTGTTATTCAAGGATTTCCAGGTTTGGGGATAGTTGGAGTCTGTGATTGAACTTATTAGCGAAAATAGGCCGACGATAAATAAATAGTGAAAAAATTAAACAAAACTCAATTTTATGGTTGGAGGATTATCGAAGTATAGGAACTCATCTTTACTTGTTGCAATTAGGTTGCTGCACCCCGTCAGTTTTTCAGAAGATGATTGATGATTTAAAGTTTTATTTTAGTTCCTTGTGATTCTGTTATTAAAGAGGCAATCGTCTCTCAAAAATGATTCACTGGATCGTGCATTGAAAAGTAAGTCGGTACAACTTTTTGTTCAACAATCAACCAGGGCATAATTTGTTCCACTTCCACGTAGTGGAGTGGAAGTATAGTAATCGTAAAAAAAGTTAAAACATTTTTCATGTTGAAATACGTTTAGAATATCATGGAACGTCGACATTCTAAATTTGAGCGAAAAAAAAATGTCTGTCTGTCGATCGGTCTGTCGGTCTGTCTGTAACTTTTTTGTGTTCACTTTTTCTCTAGAACGGTTTAAGACATTGTCTTGAAATTTTGTACAAATATGGAACTGGATTGTATTTTGAATTTATCCGGTGAATGGTTGGGGGGTAAACGGAGGTAAGTAAGGGAAAAATAAGTGAAGAAAGTTGGTAACGGCACAAAAATGTGAGATTTAGTGTATATACTAGAAGCCAAATATTCAGATTTTTTTAATAATATTTTCGATCCCCTCTCCACCACCCCCACTCCATTACTAAAGGGATGGATAAAATAAAATTGATATATTCACTTGAAATTTGGTACACGTACATATTATATTGACATCTGGAACTGGATTATACTTTGAAATGATTCCGTTGAAATGTTGGGGGTTAAATAGGAGTAAATATGGGGAAATAAGTAAAGCAAGTTCGTAGCAGTAGAGAAACTTGGGATTCGGTGTATATAATCTAGATGCCAAAGCCTCAGATTTTTTTAATAACATTTTTCAACTACTCCCCACCACCCCCACTCCAATATTAAAAGGGTTGATAAAATAAAATTGAGCTCTTCATGTGGTACATTATAACGACATCTGTAATTAGATCATCTCTTGAGATGATTCCGTTTAAGGGTTGGGGGTAAAATAGGGGTTCTAGAAGCCAAAGCCACAGATTTTTTATAATATTTTTCAACTCCTCCATCACCTGCACTCCATTATTAAAGGGGCTGATAACATTAAAGTGAGATATTCACTTGAAATCTGGTACACGCATGTATTGTAATGACATCTGATTGAGACGATTCCGTTGTAGTGATGGGGAGGGGGGGGGGGGTAAATTGGGAAAAATAAGTCCAGTAAGCTGATTAGAATCCAGAAACTTCATTGCCTCAAACTTTTTATAACCTCTGCCTCAAATGTTATTAAAATGCTATGACCTATTATTTCCACAAACTAGAGCGCAAATATAGTCAACATGTTTTTCTCTAAAGAGACTTGGATGGAAAATCTGGATGTGGAAAAGGTGATTCCTTATGCCGGGGTTTTTTGGACGTTTTAGAAAACCATTTATATATAATAGACTGATAATTCCATTTACTTTCAGATATTATTACTGCTATTAAGAGTCTATTTTTTATTCTTTAGTTCACTATATTTTCAATGCCTTGCTTTATGTAAAATTATGATATTATGGTCTTTGTGTTTTAAACAATACTTAAACGCTCTTTCTAACAGTAGGAAGATGATATTACACTTACGTATTTACAGTTCACATCAATTGTGTTAATTCAAGTATTTGTTTCTAAATAAAAATAATGAATGAGAATACCTCCAATTATTTAAATAGCGATAAAAATAGTTACACTCAGTGTAGAAAGACTTAATCACGACTGAGGAGTAAAGAAATAATTAATATAAACATAGAAGTTATTTTACGCTAGCTTGATGCTAATTAGAGGGAAATAATAATGAGGCTATATTATACTTTTACAAAGCTAATTAATTAATTTTTTGTTATAGCAACAGCAAAATTTAAAACAACAAAGGAGTTAATTAGGATCTGATTTCATTTGAATTTTAAACACCGCGATACTTCTTTAAACAATCCATTAAGAAATATGCTGATTTTAAAAGTCGCCGGAGGTTATTTTTGTTATTTTGTATATTTTACCAAGTTGAAAATTTAATGATTATATTTTCTAAGATTTGAAAACATCTCGGAGTTGTTATAAAAGCTTTTGCCAGTGATCATGAATTTTAAGGCTTGTAAACTTGAAAATATATATTTTTAGGACTATTTACCGTTTCGTATCGCGGTGTACCTATATAAAAATCAGAGTGCTCCTTAAAAACTAAGTATTTTGGAAATAAAGCACAAAATATACAATTTCAGGTATATGTTACATTTCCATTATATATACTTGATTTAAAAAATCTAATCCTAATCTTCCTTCACTGAATGTTTTGTATTATACAAGGTTTTCGTAAGTAATGCAGATATTTAATGATTTAATCCTTGAAGTGGTTTCTTGCAGAAGAGTACAGACATGCACATGTGCCTTAAAAGCTTTAATTATCGGAATACTGAGTGTTGAAAAGTTTTGGTTCTTATTTTCTTCTTGGTCCTTATACAATGATCTGAAATTCGATATATGTATGTCAATTATACTATGATGGTTTTACTAAAAACATGTGCAGTTTTTCTACTCCTTTTCTTCTATTTCTTGTTCCATCCGTACAATCTGCAGTGGAGTACGTCATCGTATTATGTCATGGCGTGCTCGTGTTTCCTAGCAAGAGAATGATCCTGTCTCTCAAATTTGTCATCTTTCTCGTTGACAGCCAATCCCGAATATTTAACTTTGGATCACTTTTCCAGAGTTTTAGCTTTTTTTTTTCTCTCCTATACCGCTCTCTCTATTATTAACGTTATTACTATCGTCCGACTGTCCGATGCGTTTGAAAATCTGTTCAGTTTCCGTATATTTTGTTCGTATTTTCGCGTACAAACATTTTTACTCGGTCTTTGCCTTTGTGTATTTTTTCCACATCTCTTACTTCTGTCCTCTGTTCATCTGTATATCCCATATAACATACATATATGGGATAGCGCTGATATCGCTATATACGCATATTTCATGAGTGATTAATATAGATTAATCACTCACTTAACATGTTAAGAGATTCTGTTAACTTTTTAACTGCAATGATTATATTTAAAGACTTGTTCAACGGGGTTCTTGATGTGTTGTAGTCTACTAATCTTTAGTTTACTCTATGTATTCTCTTCTGTCTCTGTTGGAAGACTCTCGAGTGTCTCGATTTTGCTACTTGAAGTCTCGGACTGTTTGAGTCTTGCAGCACATATCCCATTTTCACCTTCTTCTAAATCGCTACTCTAAGTTGGGACGATTTATTAAAATCTTTATTGCCATTGCGTGCATTCTATAGTGCATATTGCTGCCAAGTTAATAAGTTAAGATTAATTATGAAACGCAGATTTTAAAAAACCAAAGGCACGGGATTTACAAAATTAGTTGTAAGGATTGTAAGTTGAATTTTGTTGAACAAACGACACGTCAAATTATAACAAGATTCAAGGAACATAGAATAGTTATTAGTAACTTAAGATTAATTCGAAATGTAAAGCTACGTTTACATTAGTAGCATATAGCAATATTATATGTAACAGAAGATATGCTAACAAATGTGACATAACTTTGCATCAAGATATTTGTTGCAAAACGGATAAAGAGATAAAACATTTGGTTTATAAACTTTTAGCAAAGCAGATGCAATCAGTATAGTATATGTTGTTTTAGCAAAACAAAGACACAAACGAAGATACTGGGTACGACCGTCGTTATTAACTATATAGATACAGATACTGTGAAAGATCTTTTAAATGATCTAAAAACGGACGACAGTGATCCTTTAAGTTTGGAAATTCGATGTGATGGGAGATTTAAGAAGTTATTAAGAATGAGTAGTTCTGATTTTGAGTACTTGATAACAATGGCTGGTCATAAGTTAACGAAGAAAGACACGAAATGCAGGAACGCTATATCTGCAGTTAGAGAGAAACAGGCAGTAACTTTAAGATTTTTAGCATGTGGTGATTCCTACCAAAGTCTAAGTTATTTATTTCGTGCTTTACAATAATGTTACAGGACGGTCTAACATTATATTGCAAAAGTTGTCTAACATCCCTTGATCTTATCGACAACAGACGGATAACATTTATTCTGCTACATAGCATGAAAATCTGCTTTAAAACATTTGCTGTATCACATTTTTCAATACAATTCTGTAACATCTTTTATAACTTCTGCGGTATAGCATGTTTTTCTACTAGTGTAAACGTACCTTAACTAATTATAAGAGTTAGATCCATTTGAACCGAAGTCATAAAATGTGAAAGGATTGTGAGCAGAGAGAAAATGTCTGCCCCAAGTTCACAGTTTGTTGAATTGTGATAGAGTTTAGGTATGGATGACGAATTGGTTGAATTCACTTAAACATGAAATTATTTTCGGATAAATATAATAACATGTTATTATATGAGCGATTATGATAGTCATTATTCACCAACTGAATCTTCTGAGTGAATAATGGTCATAATCGTGAATGTAATACAATGCCCTTTCTGCACATATTAAACAAATAAATTAGACTGAAATTTGATAGCATTAACTCGCAAGAAGTAATGTTACACTTGAAAATTTTGCAAAGCCTGAAATAATATAAATTCATATTTCATCGTTCTTTTCGAAAATATTAGCTTTTTATTGTACATCAATTACAATGCATATGCAATATTTTGTTATTAGAAAATTATTGTTCCACCGTGTAATCTGAGGTTTGGTTCCTTATATTTCTTTTCTCGCACCATCCTAGGCAGCCCATCTCGCTTGATAGGAATCTACAAACAGAAATTAATATTACGAACCGAAAGTGTCACTTAGTTTCACTAAATTACAACTTACACAGGAGCAAATACATATGAATCTTTCTATTGCCTAATCACCTACTACTTATGTGTTAATATTTACTTACCATTGCTAGTGGTATCCTAAAATTTCTTCTAACTTGTGTCGATGGTTAACTTGTTCCGTTTTCCTTGTCTATCACATAGTGCAGCCTAGGGTCAAAGTAATTAATGTTGCAATGTTGTCTAGAGTGAATTTTAGTTCATATTTCACATACTATATTCTCGGTTGGGTAATGATCGCACCTGGAAATAAATAAATTGTATGTGATAAAGCATTTTTAACCTACGAAAGTAAACAAACATAAAAACCTATCACGTTTCTTTTTGTTGCGATATAAAGATACGATTAGGGACTTACCTTGACAAAATTGATGATCCCGTAAGATTTACCGTCGCAAATAATGTATTAATAAACATTTCAGCCCATTTCTTGTGTTAGGTTATTTTGTTGTCTTTCTGTCAAAACCGAAATTACACCTTGCTGCTCACTCAGTACGTAGATACGTGAAGTTACACTCGCAACGCTCTATCGCAAGAGCGCAAGTAAGGTAACAGGACCGCATTAACCCACAAATTTATTATCACCTGTTAATTATACGATAGTTCTTATTTGCCTCATCAGATATTAGTATAATCTATTGCATGAGCATCCCGGTTGTTCAATTGTCATAGTGTCATAGGAAACATGAACTATTAAATGGTTTAAAATTAGTAGGCTCGTCACAATTGGCAGATTCGGCCCTGCGTCTCTCCAGCCGTGACCCTGATCATGAACTTGGACAGATGTTACCATGATTTACGTGGTTGGGATAATTTTTCTAATATAATATGAATTTGTTTATATTAAATAATATTTCGTTTACTTTATAGAAAACCTATATTTGTCACATTTTGTGGTACTATTTTTATGCAGTAGGATTTCTTTCACTTATATACTTTCCTTAAATTTTGCTGGTCAACGATTAACGTGGTACCTCCATTTCCTCCTTTTTGGTGGTTTTTCTCTAAATATTTGGTTTTTATAATTTTCCGGGAGAGCCATTATTAATCGAGTAGTTATTGCAACCAGTTGTGTCTTTTGTAAGATTAGCTAACTTTTTGAGTGTTAGGATTAATTCTGGTCGCAATACAGTTCTGTGACGATTTTGTGGTAGTTCGTTATTTGTCACACTACTTCGTTGGGATTTATTCGTTAATTTTGGGGTAAGCTATTTTTTTGTCTCCTAGTACACGTGCTCTTCATTGACCAAATTAAAAATCCTTACAGATTTGGGAAAATCCTCCAGTGTTGTCCTGCTTGGAGGCTACATTAAAGCCACACAACATCCACGTGAGTTTGACAATTTTTTTTGTGCAATTTCATTTTTTGTGTATCATGTTCGACAACAATTTTTGTTCTCTTACAGGGCTTTTATTTTATTTTATTTTATGTTATTTTCCTGGATTTTATTTTCTTGGATGTTATTGTATTGCATTTTATTGCGTTCCATTCCCTAAGTGGGGCTTTGTTTGTCCATGGTCCAAGCAGTATTTGTATGGTTCCGGTTAGTGTCCAATTCTGAGCGTTGCTGTTCAGCATCCACCCGGCGGAAACACCCTACAGTGCAGGATATTGGCAACTCTCCACTGATCACCCAGATAAGTGCCCTATGATTATTTTTTTTAACCATTTTCCTTCGATATATGTATATATTGCCTGCTACTCACTTTTTATATATAAGTAGGTACATACATAATATCTCTTGTAAATGAAGTTCACCGCTAATAGTATTTAAGTAGTGTAGGTATATATATATTTCCCCAATTTTTAGGTATTAAGTATTCTATTGATATTTAGTAAATTTGATAAATTATATGTATTTTTTTTTGGTATAATATACTATTTCGCACTCGAAGCCATTAATTATTTATTGTTTGTGTGTTTACCACCTAGCTGTCTTACCCACTCCCCCCCCGACTAGCTAGCAAGTGTGTATTTCCTACTTTTTTTTTCGAACTGCACACTATAATAAATATTTGCTACAAGTACCGGAGAGGCATCCATCAAGCCTACTCATCCATCGTTTATTACCTAATAATAACAATAGAATTATAAGTTTAATAAATCTATTTATTTTTTTTTATATTCCACCCCCTTTGTCGTGTAGCAAATTGGCGCCCAACCTAGTATCGGCTTACAGCGGGTGGTTACTATTTTTTCCTTATCATTTAGACTGCTAAATGGTGGACACACTTTCAAAATTATGGTTTGACAAAATTTTTCGTTTATCTTTTGGCATTTCAAGAACAGTTCGTATAAGAAGACTTTACTATAAAAAGTAGCATTGTTCTTCAGGTCTCGATTAAATTTTATTGTGATGGTTTAATGTATAATGCTAATGCTATTTGTTGAGAGTCTGTTTAATGTTTGATCTCACGAAGGTTTTTTTTAAGATTACTTATATAGGGTGCTCATTTTTTATACCTAAAATATTTTATTAGGAAGTCTCTGACTTTTTCTACACTGAGCTATTAGGTATATAGGATATTCATTTGCACATTTTTTTCTATATACTTTTTTTTCATTACATATAATTTTCCATTTTTTCGGTATTAGATATTTTAAGTCATTTTTATTGGGTACATGTACTTAGTTTTTGCGAAATACTGAAACACAAGTATATTTATTATTCATTGTATACTTTTTGTGCTCAAATTGATAAATAATCAAGTACCTTTTATTATTTTCTTGTTATGTACTTATGCTATAGTTGACTATACAGAGTGGACCAACATAAAGTAATGCTTGTAATATATGTATTGAAATACATTTTTTTTAAATATATATACTCTAGATTTTAGGCCGATATTTCTATGATATTTCGCAAAATACGTACACGTACTACACATAGTGATAGATTGATATAATTGCCCTATACAAATAATATTTAAGTAAATAGAGTCTATATATGTATATGTATAAAAACTTTTGAAGGGAAGTGTACAAAGTAGATGTGAATGCACCAGTATATACATTTTTTTTTAGAAAGTATTATTCACACTAAGTAAATATTATTTTGTTTGGCTGAGTACTATTCTTTCAGTTAAATATAACTTAATTTTTTCTTGCCATTAACGTATATACGTTTATATAATTTGGGTAATTATTTATACAGAGTGACCCTATATACCACAATAATCGGTATACGTGTACATAAAAATTCATTAGTTTAAACTGGTACTACTAAAAATATGTACTGATCTTGAGTCTTGTCAACAATAATTGGAAAAGTTATTTATACAGGGTGAACATAAATATATTATTGATACATTTTTTTCCGGCATTTTCGTAACATAGGGTGATACTGAACTGCACGCAACCTTTATTTTAGTATTGATTCAGTTCATTGAGTATACAGGGCGGATCGTTACATATTTGTAGGTAAAATATTTTGTAGTTGGTATAATTTGATTTTCTTATGCTGATTATGGTAACTTTTTTTTTACTGCTACTCTTTGGTAATGAATGCGTCGTAGACTAGTGTACTGTTTTTACAGTGTTGCTCGATAAACCAAACCACCTTCACACTTTAACTCTTTAAGAATGTTCGTTTAGATATTTCTTTGAAAGTTTTAATCAATACTTGATAAGTGTACAAGGTGAAGACTGGATGTCGGAACTGGATTAGTATCTGCTTATTTGATTTTTTGCGTGGTGTATATTTTTGTTACTGCATAATTTAGTCTAGTTATAATTCTTTTTTGTATGTTAATTTTAAGAGTACCTGTATCTCCAAATTAAGTAAATCACTTAAATTTTGTTTTACATAGGGCGTGGTTTTTCATTTTGACATTTTGGGGATCGTTGGATATAGATTTCGGCTGCTATTCGATGTAGTATTGTTTTCCATTTTCTATTAGTCTGTTTTGCCATTTCTTTTGCATTTTCTCTTGTTAGTCGGTTGCATTTTCTCTTGTTAGTCGTGTCGTACGTGCTACTATTGGTTTGGTTCGTTGGTGACTTTTTGCTGGTAGAGGGGAGGACTTTGTAAAATTTTCTTGAACTCGGTTAACTTTTTTTATATATAATGGAAGTAAATCGTCTACTAAGCGACGAGTTGACATATGAGTTACGCGTACGCGGTGCACTCACTACAGGCAATGTAGACGAGAAGCGCCAACGCTTACGATTACTCTTACGCGCTGAGAGATTGAACTCGGAGATGCAATATGACGTTACTGGCCTTGAACCTCACATAGAAATGCAGATATGTGAAGCAAAGTTGGACGATTTGGAAGGCGCAATAAATGATTTTGATGTTAATAATGCGGTAAGTGAGAATAGCAAAATTCAGTCACGCTTGATGCATGTCGTTACTAGATTGAATCGGATTCCAGATAACTCGGTAAAAGTTGAACTTTTAAATCGTTGTGTAAGTTTAAGGGGTGCCCTACGATTAGCTATGCACCATAGTAATCGTTCAGTTCAGGGATCTCTCTTAGATGAGCCGAACCTGTTATTGCCAGAAGCACTGCCAGGAGCAAGTTCTTCGGTGGTCCTGGATAACGTTCCGGTGGCGAATTTAATTGACGTCAATGTGGTGAGTTCTCGGCCGAACACAAATCAGTGTTCAATAAGGTCAGAGGGCAATCATTTCACTTCAAGAGAATATGTAAATTCAGAGAATAATTTAAATTCCACGCCTAATCCTCGTGAGCGTCAAATTCACCCCCCAAATAATAACGACATCGCTATGCCAGCCAGACAGCATTATTTGCAATCATCATCAGGGATGGATGAGCAAGCGAGATGTTTTTCTGTAATTTCTAAGTGGAATATTACGAAGTTTACTGGCTTTAACAATGTCTTGGACTTCTTAGAAGAAGTCGAGGAAATGCGGATAGCATGCGGCATATCTAAGGAACAACTACTGCGAGGTGTTATAGCTTTACTAACAGATGCGGCCTTAGTATGGTTTAGGGGAGTGAGGTCAACAATAACATCTTGGGACGAGTTTGTTCGATTACTTAAAGATACATATTTGCCGACCGATTATGAAAAACATCTGTTGACTGATATTCAAAATCGAACTCAACATTTTAATGAGCAATCAGCTTTATATATCGCCATTATGGAAAATTATTTCAATAGGCTTAAACGAAAACCCGCTGAATCAGAACGGTTGCGAATAATCCTAGACAATATGTTACCTGAAATTCAAAAGAAACTCGCACTACGACCAGTGACTTCTATTGCCGAATTAGTCGAGAAATGTAAAGGAATTGAAGATGTTTTCTGGCGTACGGAACACTGGCGACCGCCGCCAAGTAACACTCGAATAGTAACAGAGCCGAATTTGATGTATCGCCGACCTAGGGTACATGAGGTGGAACCTGTTCATGCAGTAGCTAGTGAGCTACCAACTGGACGTCCAGACTCTATCCCTGTCAGAATAGTTACTTGTTGGAATTGCCGCCAACAAGGACACGTAAAAAGGAATTGTA
The DNA here is from genome assembly GCA_963583905.1 of Stenurella melanura. Lineage (NCBI taxonomy): Eukaryota > Metazoa > Arthropoda > Insecta > Coleoptera > Cerambycidae > Stenurella > Stenurella melanura. The sequence continues at coordinate 117,708,652 of OY757311.1, forward strand.
ATCAACCCCCATCTGTGCACTGTTACAGATGTGGCAGACAAAATGTGACTATTCGAACCTGTCCGTTGTGTTCGGGAAACGATCCGGTGGGTCATCAGTAGGTCGAGTGGTGAACCCAGTCGGAGTAGAAAACTCGACTATTTTAGAGGCAGGAATTTCTAACAAGCTTGATTACGTATTGTCAAATGTTGTAGGAGACGAGAGACCTTATCTTAAAGTGAGTATTTTTAATATGGAGTTTCTTGGTTTGTTAGACTCTGGCGCTTCAAGAACTGTCTTAGGAAGCAAGGGTTATGAACGACTTAGGTCGCTAAATCTTGAACTCGTACCGAGTACGGTTGAGTCTTGTGGTGTTGCCAATGGTGAACAATGTGAAGTAATTGGTAGTTACAATATTCCTTTTGGTGTTCGAGGCAAGATTCAGGTGATCAATGTGCTGGTAATACCATCACTACCACACTTGTTGATCCTGGGCTCCGATTTTTGGCGTAAGATGGGCATTGTTCCCGATCTACGACATGGTCTCTGGCACTTCACCGACACCGATCTGCCAGAACATCACATTCTTTCCATTACCGATAGTACGCATCTTACCCCTGAGCAGTCTACGGAGCTAGAAAATTTCATTGAGAATATTTTCTCTAATGTTCCGGAAGGGTTAGGTTGTACTAACATGGTTACCCATTCCATCAAAACTACGTCAGAACCGATAAAACAAAGGTTTTATCCAATATCCCCTGCTCTTCAGAAACATGTTAACAATGAACTTGACGATATGTTACAACGTGGAGTTGTTGAACCTTCTTCTTCTCCTTGGGCCTCACCCATAGTGATGGTCAAGAAGAAAGATGGATCGTACCGATTTTGTGTTGATTATCGCAAAGTAAATAGTGTTACTCAAAGAGATGCCTACCCGCTACCACAAGTCACGAGTACTCTCGATAAACTACGAGATGCTAGATATCTTTCGTCTCTTGATATTAAGAGTGCTTATTGGCAAGTGCCGATGGAGAAAGATAGTAAACAAATAACTGCGTTCACTGTTCCGGGCCGAGGCCTGTATCAGTTCTGTCGGATGCCTTTTGGCCTCCATAATGCTCCTGCAACGTGGCAGAGGCTAATTGATCGAGTTCTCGGACTAGATCTAGAACCTTATGTATTTGTTTATTTGGACGACATTATCATTGTCACCCAAACTTTCGACAAGCATCTTGAAGTATTGAAGGAAGTGTTTAACCGTCTAACTAATGCAGGTCTGACCGTTGGAAGAGACAAATGTCAGTTTTGTCGTTCCGAACTAAAATATCTTGGCTATATAGTAAACAGTAGTGGATTACACGTTGATCCGGAAAAGGTTTCGGCGATCTTGAATATTAGACCACCGAAAAATGTTTCTGAGGTTCGACGAATCTTGGGTATTACGAGCTGGTATCGGCGATTTATACCGAATTTCGCAACCATCGTAGCACCTATTACTAATTTACTGCGTAAGCATGCCAAGTTTGTATGGTCAGATGAATGTAAACTGGCTTTTGAACGTGTCCAAGAGCATTTGGTGTCAGCACCCATAATCAGTTGTCCCGATTTTGACAAACCTTTCTCGATACAGACTGATGCGAGTGATTTTGGACTTGGGGCCGTTCTCTCGCAGTCCCACGAAGATGGCGAACGAGTGGTCAGTTTTATCAGTCGTTCTTTGACTAGTAGTGAACGGAAATATAGTGTTACCAAGAAATAATGCCTTGCAGTGCTCTGGGCTATCGAACGCTTCCGGCCATATGTCGAGGCAACACACTTTACTGTCATCACCGATAATTTCGCGTTGAAATGGCTCCATAATTTGAAAGACCCGTCGGGTCGACTAGCTCGCTGGAGTGTTAGACTACAACAGTACGACTTTGATGTGATACACCGCAAGGGCAAAGATCATGTTGTCCCTGATGCGTTATCGCGATCTGTTCCGGTTGTGGACGAAGTTTCCGCAGATTCCGCATTGTTTAAGGGGTATGTCGATCGCTGGTATGACAAAATGATCAGAAGGATCACGGATAACCCGTTACACCATCCTCAATGGCGCGTTGAAAACGGCATCATTCTAAAGAGAATGAAAAATGCTTATCCGGGTCTGGAGGAATCATCATTTGATTGGAAAGTGGTCGTTCCTAAATCTCATCGAATTGAGGTGATACGAAACCACCACGATCCACCCACATCAGGACATGCTGGGGTGCATAAGACTTATGACCGTATAGGACGCAGATTCTATTGGCCGAAGATGAAATCCGATATTACGAACTACATTCGCTCCTGTCAGGTTTGTTTAGCTGCAAAACCAGTACAGAAGCCTCCATCTGGGCTTATGTGTGGTCGTACGGATGTATCGAGGCCATGGGAGCTTATATCTGTCGATGTTGTAGGTCCATTGCCTAGAAGTTTGAACGGGTACAAATTCATCCTTAGTATACAGGATTATTTTACTAAGTTCTGTCTGTTCTTCCCGATGCGCGGTGCAACAGCACAAACTATTACGCGGCTGCTAGAAGAGAACGTCTTCTTGTTGTTCGGTGTTCCGAAGACACTTATTACCGATAACGGTAAACAGTTCGTTAGCAAGGAATTTTCAAAGCTAATGAAGACCTATAAGGTAAACCATTGTAGAACAGCCAACTACCACCCTCAAGCAGATCCGTGCGAGGCCCAACATAGAACGTTAAAAACTATGTTAGCCTCATATGTTAAAGACAACCATCGCTCCTAGGATACCTTATTGCAGAAAGTCGCCTGTGCCATGAGAACAGGAATTAGCGAAACTACGGGTATGTCTCCGTACTTCGTTAATTTTGGTCGAGAAATTGTCCTGTCTGGTCCTGATCATACGCCACCTACAGTTAGTGATGACCATCAACTAACTCCAGTTATTCAGCCGGAACATAAACCTGATGTATTGGCTAAAATTTTTAAAGAAGTTCGAGCTAGGATTGTTAAATCTCAGAAGAGAAGTGCCAAAATTTATAACTTACGGCGGCGTGATGAACGCTATATCGTTGGTGAAAAGGTTTGGCGGAAGAGTTACGCTCAATCCGATAAGATTAACTATATTTCTGCTAAGCTATGTCCTCGTTACGTTGGTCCGTTAATCGTGCGTAAAGTAGTTTCTCCCTGGACCTATGAACTAAAAGGTCTCGATGGTAGTGATGCTGGGGTATGGCATGCTAAAGATCTTAAAAGGGATACGACTTAAGTGAACTTATTAATTTGGTATGCTGTTTTGTAAGAATCTGGTATGTGTATTTCCCCATCTGACAGAAACTAAGGGTTTAGTTCGTTTCGGATTTTGCGGAGGGGATATTGTGGCCAATATTTTATTAGCAGGAAATGCTAGGTATAGGTATCGTTTAGGTTAAGTTGAGTTTATGTAGAGTTATATATTGGCCAATTACAGTATGGATCTTTGATATACCAGTTTCTAGTGTTTTTCTTTGTTCTTTTTTTTGTGCGGTACGGTTAAAATTTCCGTGAAATTTTCTTTGGGTAAGGGGGGAGTTGTTACACTTGAAAATTTTGCAAAGCCTGAAATAATATAAATTCATATTTCATCGTTCTTTTCGAAAATATTAGCTTTTTATTGTACATCAATTACAATGCATATGCAATATTTTGTTATTAGAAAATTATTGTTCCACCGTGTAATCTGAGGTTTGGTTCCTTATATTTCTTTTCTCGCACCATCCTAGGCAGCCCATCTCGCTTGATAGGAATCTACAAACAGAAATTAATATTACGAACCGAAAGTGTCACTTAGTTTCACTAAATTACAACTTACACAGGAGCAAATACATATGAATCTTTCTATTGCCTAATCACCTACTACTTATGTGTTAATATTTACTTACCATTGCTAGTGGTATCCTAAAATTTCTTCTAACTTGTGTCGATGGTTAACTTGTTCCGTTTTCCTTGTCTATCACATAGTGCAGCCTAGGGTCAAAGTAATTAATGTTGCAATGTTGTCTAGAGTGAATTTTAGTTCATATTTCACATACTATATTCTCGGTTGGGTAATGATCGCACCTGGAAATAAATAAATTGTATGTGATAAAGCATTTTTAACCTACGAAAGTAAACAAACATAAAAACCTATCACGTTTCTTTTTGTTGCGATATAAAGATACGATTAGGGACTTACCTTGACAAAATTGATGATCCCGTAAGATTTACCGTCGCAAATAATGTATTAATAAACATTTCAGCCCATTTCTTGTGTTAGGTTATTTTGTTGTCTTTCTGTCAAAACCGAAATTACACCTTGCTGCTCACTCAGTACGTAGATACGTGAAGTTACACTCGCAACGCTCTATCGCAAGAGCGCAAGTAAGGTAACAGGACCGCATTAACCCACAAATTTATTATCACCTGTTAATTATACGATAGTTCTTATTTGCCTCATCAGATATTAGTATAATCTATTGCATGAGCATCCCGGTTGTTCAATTGTCATAGTGTCATAGGAAACATGAACTATTAAATGGTTTAAAATTAGTAGGCTCGTCACAATTGGCAGATTCGGCCCTGCGTCTCTCCAGCCGTGACCCTGATCATGAACTTGGACAGATGTTACCATGATTTACGTGGTTGGGATAATTTTTCTAATATAATATGAATTTGTTTATATTAAATAATATTTCGTTTAGTTGGTCTTCCACTTTATAGAAAACCTATATTTGTCACATTTTCTGGTACTATTTTTATGCAGTAGGATTTCTTTCACTTATATACTTTCCTTAAATTTTGCTGGTCAACGATTAACGTGGTACGTCCATTTCCTCCTTTTTGGTGGTTTTTCTCTAAATATTTGGTTTTTATAATTTTCCGGGAGAGCCATTATTAATCGAGTAGTTATTGCAACCAGTTGTGTCTTTTGTAAGATTAGCTAACTTTTTGAGTGTTAGGATTAATTCTGGTCGCAATACAGTTCTGTGACGATTTTGTGGTAGTTCGTTATTTGTCACACTACTTCGTTGGGATTTATTCGTTAATTTTGGGGTAAGCTATTTTTTTGTCTCCTAGTACACGTGCTCTTCATTGACCAAATTAAAAATCCTTACAGATTTGGGAAAATCCTCCAGTGTTGTCCTGCTTGGAGGCTACATTAAAGCCACACAACATCCACGTGAGTTTGACAATTTTTTTTGTGCAATTTCATTTTTTGTGTATCATGTTCGACAACAATTTTTGTTCTCTTACAGGGCTTTTATTTTATTTTATTTTATTTTATGTTATTTTCCTGGATTTTATTTTCTTGGATGTTATTGTATTGCATTTTATTGCGTTCCATTCCCTAAGTGGGGCTTTGCTTGTCCATGGTCCAAGCAGTATTTGTATGGTTCCGGTTAGTGTCCAATTCTGAGCGTTGCTGTTCAGCATCCACCCGGCGGAAACACCCTACAGTGCAGGATATTGGCAACTCTCCACTGATCACCCAGATAAGTGCCCTATGATTATTTTTTTTAACCATTTTCCTTCGATATATGTATATATTGCCTGCTACTCACTTTTTATATATAAGTAGGTACATACATAATATCTCTTGTAAATGAAGTTCACCGCTAATAGTATTTAAGTAGTGTAGGTATATATATATTTCCCCAATTTTTAGGTATTAAGTATTCTATTGATATTTAGTAAATTTGATAAATTATATGTATTTTTTTTTGGTATAATATACTATTTCGCACTCGAAGCCATTAATTATTTATTGTTTGTGTGTTTACCACCTAGCTGTCTTACCCACTCCCCCCCGACTAGCTAGCAAGTGTGTATTTCCTACTTTTTTTTTCGAACTGCACACTATAATAAATATTTGCTACAAGTACCGGAGAGGCATCCATCAAGCCTACTCATCCATCGTTTATTACCTAATAATAACAATAGAATTATAAGTTTAATAAATCTATTTATTTTTTTTTATATTCCACCCCCTTTGTCGTGTAGCAGTAAAAAACGTAAACAAACAATATGGCGATACACTTGGTTGTCACTAATGTTACTGTCAGCGAGTTGAATGTCGGCTGCAGTCAATTTAAAATATCATTAGATCAGTGAAACAGTGATTTTTGAATTTGTATTTGTAACTGGCCGGATATGCAGTGAATTATGAACGATAATTCATTATAGAAGAAAAACAGTGAAGGAAAACGCATTTTTTTAGTTGTATTTTAGTTTTAATACAGTTGGATCTCAAGAAATGCATGGAATCTAGTAGGGCATAATGCAATGTTGAGAATATTGAAAATACTATTAATAGTTCATTTAAATGTTACATTGACCTTGCATTTTGGACAAGACAAGATTTTTTTTGGATGTGTAGGGGGGTTAGTGTGAGTATAAAACTCGATTTTCGGGGTTGAAAGTCCCCTCATTTGGTCGCCGTCTTGGAAAAAGGGGTGTAAGCAGTTTTCCCGCGATATTATGAGAATCGCAAGTCTCACAAAAAGATGTCTGGGACTTTTCTAGTTGAAAATTGAATTGTCCACATCTTTTATTCCAACCCTTTTTTCTCAGCACGCACCTTTAGCCGCTAATGAGCTGAAAAATTGAATTTTCGGTGTTCCAAACATTTCTTGCAGCCAAACGATGGATTTTAGAGAAAAAATTCCGGAGACAAGAGTTGTTTATTTTTTCACAAGGAGCATCCAGAATTTTTTGGGCCAAAAAAAGTCATTCTGAGAAAAGAAAATTTGCTCCAAAGAATTCAGAAAAAAATATGGCGTGTTCCTTGTGAGAGTATAAACAACTCTTGCCTCTGAAATTCTTTTTTTTAAAGCGCATCGTTTTGCGGCAAAAAATGTTTGGAAAATTGACTTTTGGAAGCTCATTAGCGGCGAAAGGTGCGTGCTAAGAAAAAAAAGGTTGGAACACAAGATGTAGACAATTCAATTCTCTATAAAGGAAATCCCAGAAATTGTTTTGTGAGACTTACGATTCTCATGACCTAGTGGAAAACTGTTTACACCCACTTTTCCAAGATGGCGGCCAAATAAGGGGGCTTTCAACCCCGAAAATCGAGTGTTATACTCACACTGACGTCTACACATCCAAAAAAAAGAAAACTTGTCCTGCCCAAAATGCAGGGTTCGGCCGCAATTTTTCAACATTTCAATGGACTATAGTAAAAACTGACTTATATGATTTGCATAAAGCGAAGGATAACCATTCTTTCGTATTTTTTCATTTGAGGAGATAGGTATTAGAGATACACAATTTTTTTAACGCCATTACCCTACTTTTAGTCTAGCAATGCAAATTTTAATTTATTTTAATTGGTGTAAAATCCTACTTGCATACTAAATTTCAAATGCATCTAATTTAATTCGACTGGTTACTGTAGAACAGCCATTTTTATAATATGTCAATTAACATTACTATAGCGGCACAAATTATGAAAGCACATTTCATGTTAAGTTATGATGTTTTATTTTAATCGTTACGAATAAACAAATAAGACAGTTGATGTAGATATGATCTAGGAATTTCCTGTTTCTTTTAATTATCGGCATTTCAACACCACCTCACTAAAAATTGTGTTTATTGCCAACTTTTTAATATCTGAAATTCCAGGACTGTTCACACCTTGTCGAAGTCTTCACGTATGATAACCAAACCATAAAATGTGGGGCAGCCAGCCGTGGGAGCCTTTCGACCTTCCAGGTGTCACCAGATGTGCTTTACGACGTACACTATCCAGCGCCAACTCATTTTTACACGCCGCTCTACGTACATGCCGTCCACATTCGATTACATCGGTTTTTGCCCAAGTCTCTCTCTCCCCAGTTCTATGAACACGATCAGTTCATGCTATTTATTGCACAATTGTAGTACTTTTTCTGATACAAAATTGATCTTGTTATCTTCAAGATAATTTTGTGTCTTGTTTGTGTATTGTCGTTGCCTCGGATGTCGCTCTATTTCAATAAAGTTTTTTACTGATGGACATGTACACACACGCAATGTTGCTGTGCTGAACTAGGTAAAGTAAAATTAACAAAGTACCCACTTTGAGGATTGGAGTGCATCCTTAATGAATCTTGAAATACAATGTTTGTTTACTATATTATATACCAGGTTTTCAAAATTTTGCAAGTAAAAAACGAAATTTATTAAAATGGTTGTCGCATAAGGTCAGTTGGGGTATCTGGGCCCAGGGGGTAACTGGGCCATGGTTTTTTCCGTAAAACTTGTGGGGGTAATTTCACTTCAAGCAGTTGGCAGCACTGAAGAACAATGTCATCTCACTACAACAATTAGTCTCATATTTCTGAGTGTTGCTGCTTTCATGTAGCAATTTTTTAAATTTTGTAGTGCAAAATTTTCATAGCAACGTGATGTAATCTTGATTTTTAGGAAATATCTACAGGTTTACTGTATATATTATCAACGTCACAGTTAATTTAGCATAAATTAGAAGCATGATATATCCCTAAAATGTTATTGCAAGCATGTATTCTGCGTTAGGTCATAAGCTTGAGTGGGTGGCCCAGTTACCCCCACAATTTTTCAAAAATGGGGTAAGTGGGCCAGTTAATTGAGGCATCTGGGCACGGCTGGGACCAAGTTACCCCAAGCACATTAAGTATGTTGTTTTTGTTTTTATTTATTAGGTAGATGTAGATCACTACGCACAGTCACACAAAAATAGCGATCTGAACCCGGGACCCGACATATTAATCAGTATGTATTTTGACGTGTTGAACACGAATCTGATGCCCGTTTAGCACCATCACCCACCATTTTTTGTAAATCGCGAAAATAACCTAAAAACCCTCATTTCTTTAGATTATTTTCGCGATTTACAAAAAGTTGGTGAGTAACGGAGCTAAACGGACATTGGATTCGTGTTCAGCACGTCGAAATACATAGGATTACTATGTCAGGTCCCTGGTGCAGATCACTTTTTTTTGTGGGCCTTTGTTATTTATGCTTACTTGAAATTGGATGTTTTTTACATTTAATTTTGCTTTCCTTACTTTAACAGAAGTTGTGTTATTCCTAAATTTGAATAAATTTCACACCTAATTGTTATGTAGTAGTTCTCTTACATCGTCGACAATTCGACTATGGTGTGGCTTAAATGACTTCTGGTAATTTTTGTACGAAGTTTACATGTTTACCAACACGCCCACTTACCCCAGTTCAAATAACAATCGTTTGTATGAAACCAAGACCCGTATGGTACAGTTGCCCCAATTTCTAGGGGTAACTGGGCCCATCAGACTTTTTATTATTTAATTATAATTATAAAGAAAATTAAATTCGACTCAGGATTTGAATATTATATATTTAAAGACTGTATATTGTATTATATATAAAAAAATATTTTAGATATTAATATAGCTTATTAGTGGTTCTCAGGCAAGTTCAAAGTATAATCTACTCGCTCAGGTTGTAAAATCATGGCCCAAATACCCCAAGTGACCTTACATCTGATAGGCACGAATCTCGTAGTAATTGCCTATTCTTCTGTCAGATGTCTGAAGCTATAGTTGAGGTAAACGTGCAGCAGAATGAAGGAGCCATGCGTTTAAGAGGTAGCCTTTGTTGGATGTCCTGGAGGGGGCTGCATCCATCGGGTGACGCATGACGCTACCCTGAAGTATTTGTCACAAACTCTAAAACACTAGAACCCTATAGTGTCCGTACCTTTCGTGACTCACATTGGAATTATCAGAGGAAGATAAACGAAATTACAACTAAGAAAATGCCGATATTTATACTAAAACAATATCATGGTTGAATGCATTGGGCCGTGACCTAGTAATCAATGAAGTGGACTATTTGTGATAGGTCAGATAGGTCGTTAATCATAATGTTTTTATATTTTTCAACTTCGAAACCAATCAGCTCTATATTATATGTGACATTTCTAAAGTTACTGATATCTACTCTATGATTTTTATCAGGCATGCTGGACAACACTAGACCTTTCACTTCCTCCATTTTTGAAATGGGTCATATGTTCCTTGAATCGTTTTATGATTGGACATTGTTCTGCCCAACATAATTTAATTTACATACCTTAAACAAAAGATGCTTTGGCTGATTTTCAATGACCCACCATACCTCGCTGGTTTTTTGAACAATATATCTTACTGCCATACGTTGCAATGATGTATCAACTTCACGCAAGAAATCCCATAGACACCCCACAGAATTAAAATAGTCATTAAGTTATTCTTTATTCAAAAAACGTTCATCTGTAACCTCCACTTGATATTTATGATCATCTCTGCTACACCACAAATATTCTATCTGTTCCTAGATTAGAAGCGAGAAGCTGTAAAAATTGATTTGCAAAATTCCTTGGTCAAATTGTCCAGTTCAATCATCAATACTTAGAATGTGTAACAACTTTAATAAAATAGCTCATTTGTGCTATATTCACTATAACTGTATTAAAAAATTCTCTTTATTGCAGTTCTTAACCTATTAGCTTCGTATATTTATTAGTTCTGTTACCCATTTATTTTAAAAATTGAATCTATGCGATTCATTATTCTTAGCGTTTTTGTACATTTACATTTAATTCCTTTGGTAGTAGGCACTTACTTTTTAAAGATTTTATGTTTTATAAATATTTCATGTAGGGTGTTTGAGATCTGTCGGAAATAAATTACTTTATTATTATTTCATTCCTGTCTCAGAATTTAAAACGATATAGTTCTACTAATGATCAGCCTAGTGACAAGAGGGCTGACTCAAAATGCTGTTGGGTAAAACAAAGTCTATGTCTTCACACGTTTCTTGGAAAATGGGGGAGTTAGAAAGAACATCTGACACCCAAACAATCGGAACCCAATGACAGTACAGTGTTCTTTTGCTTAATCCCAATTGCTGAAATGAAAATTCATCGTGAAAAGGTCAAGTGGCTTTCTAGTCTTTTGAATGCCTTTAATTTTTTGCTAATGCCGTTTTTCTCACCTGATGATGTGAAGTACAATGTTTCATTTTTTTAATTCTTACCTAAAGTGAACAGCGAACAGCTAATTCATCTCTAAGCTGGTGATATTATTAATTAACATGTTATACTTTGTAACCACTAGCCATTCACTGAATAAAAGAATGTCTGTTTGATTTGTTCCTTAAAAATTCACTTTTATCTATGAATGCCACATTTATACCCTCTCTTCCTCTAAATTTCTCTCCTGTTATGGATGTTTGGAGGCAATATCCACCACGACATAACAGAAGTAAAAGATAACAACCATCGATCTCTGTTTTATTGTTTTATGGTAAATGTTGTGACTAGCTAGGGATTTGATTTCCTTAAATACCAAATTATTTCGTCAAGCTCGGACTTGGAATCTTCTATGATATCTGTTAAAGACAAACTCTAATTTGTTTTAAAAAATCTGCGTATTTAAAGTTAAAATAGATTCTCTGGTTTCTCTTAACCAATTTTGATGTCATACCACATTTGAAAGAAAGTTTCAAGGCAAATACAAATAATAAAAGTTTTGTGATCACAAAGATACAAATTAATCTATTTAGCGAAATCCGTGCGCTGAAGAGCCACCGGCGCGCCGTGTGAAATCCGTTATTTTTCAATGATTTTCCTTACCCCGAAATGTGTGAATGTATGTTCAAATCTGATGATCGCATTTTTTACCACTTCCCGATATCCAATCATGCTGAAATTTTGCATACAACATTAGTTCTGAAGACGAAACAATACAGTCTATTCAAAATTATGGTAGATTCAATATGGCGGCAACCACAAAATGGCGTAATCGCCATTTTGTGGGTTGACAACCCCGTCGACATGAGTATCAAATGAAAGGGTATATAAAGTAGAATACAATAAGCTGTGTGACGTCATTCTAAATCCAATATGGCGGCTGGCTCAAAATGGCGGATCACCTATTATTTTACAACCTCCTCGGCATGGGTATCAAATGAAAGGGTATGACGGAAGTAGAATGCAATAAGATGTGTGAGGACAGACAGATAGACGGAATTGAAAAATATGTATTTTCATAATCTACATGATCTGAAACGTGAAAATTCGAAAAAATCTCGGAGGGTGATTTTTTTTCGAATAAAATACTTCCCTTCGGTATGCGAGGAAGTAAAAATATTCATTTATTTATCAAATTTATTAAAATTTTCCGACTTGTTTAATACTTCATTTTTTTTAAATACGAGAATTTAATAGTGAAATCATAATTTCTTATGCAATTAGATCCAGTTTGACGTGGGTTTATTTACTTATTTATTTACTTGGTTTACTACTTAACAGGTGAAACCCAATTACTCAAAAGGAAGTAAAAACGAATGCAATAACTGGACTGTGAACAATGAAAAGTTATAACTGAGGTAAATAATATTTTGCATATAACTAAATTTAACTTATAAACTAAATGTTATTCGTAAGCTGTTTACAAACATATTACTTATTATTATGTTATTTATGTTATTCATGTTATTAGTAGGTTAGTCATAAATTATTATTACTATTATCATTATTATTAATATTTGTGCATTACTGGGAGACATGCACTAAATTAGTGCATCTACTATTGTATTTACTTTACTATTGCCATGTATTATCTTTTAGATAAATAAATGCTATCATTCATTCATTCATTCATTCAAACTATACTGAACTCATATATTACATTTTTAATATACAATGCAAATATAAGAACTACAGTATAAATGAGGTTAATAGTTTGAAGTCGACAAAAAAGAAGGGATTTTAAAATTGAGCATACTTAATATACAGGGTGATTTTTTTTGGCGTCTATTAGAAGTATTTGGAGTGATGGGGCAAAATTTTCAAAAAAAGGTATTTTCAATCGCAGAAATTCGCATTTTTGGGGCAATCAAAATCCTCATGTTATGCGACCATGGAATTTTCAGTATAAATTTAGTTTTAATGTGTTTTGTTTGTTAATGGGCAATAAATTGTGTTACCACATTTACGACGAAAATTTGAATAGACCAAGATATTTAGAAATTTTAAGAACTGCCATAATGAACTTTTTAGACAATTTACCTGTTTAACAAATACTTTTCATGCTGGTACCAACTCGATGGAGTTCCAAGTCATTGTTCCATACCAGTTAGTAACGAATTGGATAAAATGTTCGATGACAGGTGGATAAGGCGTTTGGGTCCATGGATTTGGCCTGCCAGGTCTCCTGACTTAACCCCAATGGATTTTTACCCATGGGGCCGTACAAAGAGTGAGGTCTATCGAACCCCGGTAACTAACCGAGAGGAACTGTTCGATAGAGTTCAAAGAGCATTTGAAGGTTTGGACCCAAATGAAATTCCTCAAATTCATTGAACAATTATAGTTCCTAAATAAGGAATAGCAGAAACTAAATTTGTAGTAACTGTTTCCCCCCAAGAAGATATTTATCCTCAAGGTAAAACCGGCTACTACACACTCGGCAAATAATAGGATTCTAAAATGTTTAGAGGTTATTGGAAAACATATGCAACAGTATAATTAATGTTTCGTTATAAAATTTTCATTACTAATAAATTATACAATTTTCATGTTTTCGTTTCATTGATATAATTAGAAAATCGCAAATATCTAAAGAACCATACATTTTGGGTATAGGAACATGATACATGATTAGATGCGCATTTTTTTTCTCTATCGCATTTAGTTAGGTATGGTGCAATTTAAAAAAAAATAGTTTTTGCTGTTTTTGTGTGGTCGACATATGTCAATAATTTTAGAAACTTTTTAGTGGATATTTCGATAATTTTCTTGCATGATGAGTAACTTCAATACCTACCTTGTCTTACCCTCATAGAAAAATCAGCATATTATCAATTATTGTTACTAAGATATTAATTTTTATGTTATACAACTTTTCTGTCAAAATTTTAGGAAAAAATTAAACCTTTAACGAAATGTTCTTTAAATTAACTGCAGAATCTAAAAAAAAAAAAAATTAAAATGGGGGCATTCCGTTTAAAATAACAAAGTTGAGTTCAGCTTCCGGTATAATCGGAAATGCCACAATTTTGAAAATATTTTCGTTAAATAGATCCAGGCCAAATTTTCAGATTGATATCATTTTTCTTTTTCGATATACTTCTAATAGACGCCCAAAAAAAATCACCCTGCATATCCCACGTAAAATATTGTATAAGAAAATTAAAAAACGTTATCGGTATCTATGAATTTCTAAACTACAAAGTGAAAAATTAAATGGTAATTCTTGAAGTGAGTAACCAATAGCATAACAAATTTTGTCAGCCTTAAAAGACGCATACATTAAAAAACGGTCCTTTCCATTTTCCATGTATGCATTATACAATCTACACAATATTGTTGAAACATAGTCAAGACATAAAAAAATTGATGTATAGTTGACTTAATATACTTACGTCTCTATTACAATAGAACCCTCTTCTAATTTTTTATCACTTGTTGTCGATATGCAGTGCAATACTCTGTAGATAATAATTACATATTGTAATATTTCCACTACTTAGTAATCATATATTATACCTATTGTATCTATTAAATGTCGCTATAAAAGTATATAATCCTTGCAATAATAATATGAATATCCACTAAAAGAGCGCACACATACCATAACAATATTTTCCAAACTTCCCTTAGGCCCAATACCCAATACAACAAACAAATAAAACCCAACCGCCATTGTATAAACGTCTTTCTGTTCCAAAGCAAAAGCACGCCACTCTTTATAACCATATAGAATTTTCTCTCGGATACAAGAAAATCTCCATGAGCATCTTTTTGATCGTATATTGACGACGTAACAAATCGAGACTCATAGATCGGCAATTTCTTTCAGGCTCCCAGGGGAGAGTGGGTCCGGCGATCTGGACATCAGCGTATTCTCTTTATGTGTTGAAGAAATTATACCTTATGCCCTGTGCTCTGTCCGAGTTGAGTCTCCCCCGATTCAAGCACGTAACTTGTACTATACCGCCTGATTTCATGTCGTCTGGTCTAGTTTAGACGTTATTTTATTATAAAGACAAGAAGTGACCTGAAGGTTTACGGCAATGCAATTTGCTTTGCTGCTGTTGCCTTCTGCATCAATTTAAAATTTTTACTAAAATATTTTTCAGATGTCCCTAAAAGCTTCGCTGTACGTATCTGATGAAATCTTATAATGTATTAAAATTCTTTCAATGGTTGATGATTTGTGTTGTAATTCTGATGGTAAAAATTGGCGAACATAGATCAATAGTTAGCGTTGTGTATATTAATGTAGTTTTCACAGAACAATATTATATTATTAATAGAACTTATTTTTACTGTGTTTTTGTGTTTAAAAGCCCCCTTCGAAATTGAGATCCTCTCTAACTTCTTTTAAATAGTTTGCTGCCGAAAATTCTTTAAGAAACTTATTTTTAAATGAGAAATGCACCATCTAGCTTAAGAGCCAGTGTACAAAACATTTTGAATACCTGCTAACAATGGTAGTATACTGTGGAATATTTTATAGTAATCACCGTAGGTAAGGGGTCACAAGCCCCAAAGTGGGTTGATTTTGGTCCAGGGGCCATGGAGTAATAAAGATTTTGAACCAAATGAATACCTGCTAACAACTGTAGTATACGATAGGCGGTATAATTCTGAGTTGATAAAAAAAGTTACAATATTTTGCTGGTACAGGAAGAAGCGCGGCAAATTTAAAAATTGGTCATGATCTAACCGAAAGAATACCACTTCTGCTTAGCGGCAAGACATTTGCTATAACTATTTGAGACCATGTACAAAAAGTTAATTTTCCTATGGTCCAAAAAAATGTTGCAAAGCCATTTTAGACTCAGAATTAAACAAAAATTGAAAATTTCCCAAAGCACATATAAAATGGAAAGTTCTCAACCGAAAACGCTAAAAATTGGCATATGCCTTCGGGATATCATAAGAAATGACACACATAAAAATGACACCTTTCTGTCTCCCCCCACAGGCCTCCAGGGGGTCCATAAACACGGGTTCAAAAATGGTCATTCTTTAACCCATATTTATGGACCCCTGGAGGCAGAAAGGTGTAACTTTTATTTTGATTAACCAGTATGTTACTGGAAAATAACCTCTACGCCTGTGACTTTTACGTCAAAGGATCAGTTAGAGGCCGCTTTTTTAACAAATAACACAAATAAGTACAAAAACTTGAAATTAAATATTTCGCCGACGTTTCGGAAATTTAATCTGTTTCCCTTTTCAAGGCTTTTTTT